>KK115053.1:80185-126180 GCA_000611955.2 Stegodyphus mimosarum | reverse complement strand
TCAGTATCTTCAAAAGTCTCATCCAGGATATTATTTAACAGTTTTATATTCATACTCTTGTCTTGCTCGTCTTCCAGATCACTATCTTTATCCATAATAATAGCATTTCGGCTCTTTTTCTATTTCTTGTAAACGATAAATCATTACTTCTATTGTCACTGCTCATTTTCTGCATTCCTGATGAACCTGGTTTGAGTCCCTCATTTTAGGGAGTTAATTGAAACCAATACCAAGTTTTATGTTTATAAACCTTCTATTTTAAATCAATCTTATCCCGATGGCTGCTGGTTCGGTGCTGTCTAATAAGTGTACTTCAATATGAGTGCACGGTGTGTCACCCATCTTTTTGGCTTGGAAATGCATTGATCACACGGTGTGCAATCGATCTCGAATGGTTTAAAAAAGCAGAGTAATTTTCCGAACATTAAGGCTGATTTGATCAGTAGGATTTTAATTTAGGGTTGGATATCTCGGTTCTTCTACACTCAGTTTGAGCTAAAAGCTATAACTCTCTATTGTAAATAGGTAAAGTTTGATGGGGAGTTGCTAAAGTTACCAAGAATAACTAAGACGTTTAAGTTTCGTAGTTGCTGTGAGTGCCCATATCGCTGAAGCACTGACATAGGTAAGTGGGTTGGTGAGAGGTCATAGGTACCATCAGTGCCCTCTCACCAACGCCACTCACCTTCACCTATCAGTGCCCTCTCACCAACGCCACTCACCCACGTCAGTGCTTCAGCGATTTGGACAGTCACAGACGCTTTATTACACAAAATCGTGTGACTGTGTATAAGATATGTCAGACTATTATCACGATTGCAACACTGAGACAGGACATCTGCCAGTTCAAATAAGACCTCTCGCTGAACTGCCTCTTTTTCATAACACTACTTTTTTATTTTATTACGTATTCATTACTTTATATTGCACTAATTATTTATTGTATTACTTTGTGCTTTATGGTGCCTGTTATATATATTTGCACTGCAATATGATCTTGCACCCTCTGTTCCCAAATCTGTAGCCATGGTACAGCCACCTAACACTGTAAGGCCACGTTTCTCACCCAACTCCTTAAATTCTTCGATAAGCTCTGGATAGTGGAGGACGATGGGCATGCACCTGCTTACCTCTGGTTGACGCCAGATGCCCCCATTCTCCATCACCTGTCACCTGCGAAGAAGGATAAAAAAGTGCAAAGTTTACTCTTTTTTTCTCGCTTTGTCGTGTTCAGAGGCAACAGGCTGAAAGTTAGCACATAATTAATCTGAATATCGTGTCGTGATACAGACCGATTATTTGTTTTTATTAAACTCGGCAAAACATGCAAGGGTCTACGGATGAGATACATTTATGGAAGAGTTTCTAAGATATAGGTGGATCTCGTCGCACTTGGAAAAAGCCACGAAAACACCCCTGCAGAGAAATCCGTACTCTTGGACTCAATTCCACGTCGAAATGCTGATGGTCAGCATCTTCACAGTTACTGGGAAGATGCCCTAGAAATTCTTAATATTTTTTCAAATTATCACCTGAGAAGTGCGGTTATCATACAAAGATGGCGTAATTGTTAGTGTCATTTGTAAAAGCAACGACCTGTTGTCCATTTGTAGTTGGTTAAACGGACAATTTCGACTGAAATTCACAAAGAAAGCATTGACGGGTTTTGTGATTATTGCCTAGACTGCAAAATAATTTCTAATTACTACAGGACAGTTAGCTGCCCAGAAAGGAAATTAGTAATTTTGAAAAACTTTAAGAACGTTAACTTCTTAGTTTTCAATTTCTAAGTTCTAAAAGTAAGAAAAAAGGTTTCACTTACCTTTCTTCCTTCTAAAAATCGTGCCCGGGTGAGCTTGCCTAAAGATAATTTCGAAGTTCTAGGAAATCTACATCTCAAGAAAGAAAAAAACTTTTATTTTCGAATATTTCAACGTTAAGATATACAGAAGCACACTAAATCGAAATTACATCCAACATATCACATCTCGTCTGTTCAACTGTTCTTTTCATTCTCGTTGCCAAAAAATTAATAACAAAAATTAAAGTCATAACATTTCATCGCGCGCCATCTAGTGAAAACAGAATCGTCTGTTTATTAATTTGTTTTATAGTTTTTCTTTACAGGCCGTTTTCGACAGTAATAACGCTGACTAACGTACTAAAGTTGTTACTAACATACGTTTTGTACTGAAGGGCCCCCGTCTGAATATTTGAGAAAGCATAGCATTTGGACAATGGACTTAACCAATTCATCATATTCCGGTTGACCTTTACCTGTTTTATGAAAAGGCGTTGACTAAGCTTCTTTAGCCTTTAAACTGTTTAGCATACTCCGAAAGATTTGTGGGCTGCTTATGTTTCCATTTGGCGTACGTCCAATGGATTATCCACAAATTAGGGCACATCTAGAAAGTGAAATCGTATGAGCAAGATATACTAAACCTAGCCTCTCAATTGAGAACGTATCTGGTATAGTTCGAATATTACTTTAAAAATATGCTAAGATCTGCGATTTCGTTATATGTGTTGTTTTGCTTGCACTTTAAACTATTTTGGCGGCGAATACATGTAGTATTCAATCCTTCAACGTATTTGTTCTCATAGTTTGATATACTGGTGTCAGTAGTGTAAAAATATATTTCTCAAGGATAAAAAATAATTTTTAATTACTTCCTAAATCCAGTTGCTCTTAGAGCAATTGTTCTTCAGCCATTTCTCCTTTCTTCCTATGCAGCACACTGTCCAGAATTCTAAAATCGTATGAGGATATTCTAAAATCCTTGCACAAAATCTAGACTATCAGACTTATTATTCGGTTATTTCTTTGTTTAAATTTCTTTTGGGTTTCGTAGAATTTCATAGTTTTCAAAACTATATTTAATTTCTCTCTAACTGTATTTATATTTCCACTCATTCAGCTAAGTTCAATAATACTCAAAAACTGCCAAAAAACATTGTATGACTTTTCTAAATATAACTAGAAGGAATTTTGAACGCTAAATATAAATCAATCTGTATATGATAATAAAGCTCTAAAACTGCTAATACGAATTTTGAACAATCTAACACGAAATATATTTTATATACATTTTAGAAGCTATATAAAAACGACCCTTCATTGCACTTCAGTAAAGACACGTAATTTTAGAACAAAACTCCAATTATTTTCAGTATACTTCTTGTTCTGTTTCAGGCAATATGTAATTACGAAGAGAAAGAGCATACTAGAAAAAGAAACTGAATATTAGGCATTTTACAGTCATAGATCTTTAAATTCATAGTGTGGTACTCTAATAATTGGAATTTTGAAAGTTAACCTAAACTAAGTAGTTTAACTTAAACTATTAAATTAATTTCTAATTAGCTTCCCATGAATATTTGTTCTTCTTTCTCTGTACCTCTAAAATTATACATTTAGAAATATATTTCGCACTTTAATCATTTCAGTAATTCATGGTAGGTTTTTTTCTTAGTGTTTTACTTTTTCTTAACGACCGGCCTTTTATTCTCATATTAGAGGTTGATTGCTCTTTTCTTCCCCCGTCAGTTTTGATTGTAGTGGAGTCTTTAGTGGAAGTGAGGGCCTTCCCCTGATTTGATCTGCAAAGAAAAAATGACAATCTCTTTCAGTGTTAAGATGTAATTAACTAATTAAATCTTTTTCAATTAATTAGATTTTAAAAGTTTTTTCCATGACATGGTCAGTTATTCATAATTAATTATAATGCAAAACGTCAGGTGTTTTAATTAATATGGTGTTTTTTTTAATTTTGTATAACGATAAACATCAGTCGCAATATCTATTTAAGCATTTGATTTCCCTTCAAATATTATTGACAGTTTTCCACAGCCATTTTTCGATAATTAAATTAATAATGATTTGGTATTTTTAATTAACAATTGAAAACTTAAATTATGAATGAAACAGCAAGAAATTCTTTTGCATGTAATGAAATTATTAATAGTAAATTATCAATTCGTATATTCAAATGAAAAACTGAGAGAAATAAACAACCACAGATGTGTAATACAACTATTTCTCATATGAATCAAATTCTGTAAAATAGGGAAAATACTTTTGAGAAAAGAATTTTAGTTTAGTTTTTAGAAAATAGTAAAAGCGTCCTATAAAAATATATTACATTTAAAATATGAATTGTAGGAATCGCTTTAATTTTAAACCAAAAATATTTCGCTTTAAAATAGGCAGTGGCTAAAGTACACTGGGGAAATAAATTAAGAGAATTTTCATATTCGATCTACGATCTCCAGAACCAGTGGATGGATTTTAATAAAATTTGGTGTGAACATAGGCTGATATAATATAAACAAAATAACATTCAACAGTTATAATAGACATACATGTTCGTGTGTAACACTCATGGCAGTCGGAAGGTCTGAAACAGCGGTTGCAGAAGACACAAAAGAAATAGGTTAATAGGGGGTATGGTCCCCTCTTACAGCCATACAGGCCACGCAGTGTGACGTCATACTGGAAATAAGGCAGTTTATTAGTGCCTGTGGCAACTGGTCCCATTCATTCAACAACGCTGTTTTCAGTTCCTGGATGGTTCTCGGAGGGGGGTTACGAGTTGCAAATGCCCTCCCCAGAGCATCCCAGACATGCTCTATAGGGTTGAGATCTGAAGACCTGGCTGGCGAATCCATCCGGCGAATATCCTCACTCTCGAGAAATTCGTCGACAAGAAGAGCTCTATATGGCTTCACGTTATCGTCCTCTAAGATGAACTCGAGGCCCACTGCACACCGGAAAAGGCGAACATAGGGCTCCAAGACGTCATCCCTATCCTCACACCAGTAACAGAGCCCCTATCATAGACGTGGAGAGATGTACGGCCTTCCAACATGATGCCTGCCCAGACCATTACACCGCCAAAGCCATAATTGTTGATTTCGCGGACTTTGGAGGGTAGGTAGCGGGTCCCTGGCTCCCTTCACATGAAAGTAAGGCAAGAATCGGTGTTTAGGCTAAAACGGAACTCTGTTCACCGACGAGTACTCCGATCGCTGTGCTTCGTACTCCAATCACTATGCTGCCTGCACCATACTAATCCGACTCTCCTGTCCGTAGACGTGAGCTGGACACAAACAGCCGGTCTTCTGGCAAACAACCCTCTCTCATTCAGTGTTTTAGAAACAGTCACCCTTGTTACGCGGGTTCCTATGGCTGCATACAGGTCCCGAGAGAGCTGAGAAGCTGTAGCCTCTCTGTTACGCCTTGCTAAAATGGACAAATAGCGATCTTCTCTGGCCGTCGTGGCTCTTGGACGACCTTGTCCAGGCTTTCTGTCGATGGATCCAGTATCCTTTAACTGTTTCCATAGGTTACAAACGACGCTGAGCGTTAAATTGAACACTCTGCATATCTGGACTTGCGATTGGCCTGCCTCTAGCCACCCATCATCTAAACGTTGATGGTTACTCATTTTTAGTGTTCCGATGTGAATTTAAACCGATTGCTGCAAGATAACACCAAGAAATTCACTGAGGTGTGCTAATGAACGCACTTCGTCTTACCCTCCACCCGCTTATAAAGTCTGTTTTTCTACTGGCTCCGCCTACACACACGTATAGGATTACGTATTTGCTGTACAAGACTTGCATTTTTATCTAGAAGCAGTGGTTTTTCTTTCAGTTCAGCTCTTTTCCTCCAATTCGATAAGATATGCAAATTCTCTTAATTTATTTCACCAGTGTAATTTGTCAGGTTCACAGAAAATGACAAAGTTTTACAAACATTCGAAGTTCAAAGTTACCCATGTGAGTAAATAAAGTATTTGAATATCCCTTTACGAGTTGTACAGTTAAAGGCACGACTAAATTAATATTTTATTCATATCGCTTGAATATTTTAGATTTCTAATGCATCATCAAAACTGACTTGCGCAAATGTTGCAAGGTTAGGGCTTTTAATTTTGTCCGTGTAAACCAGAGCAAATTTTTACTTAAATCGCACTTTAATCGCACTGAAAGTGTAGCAGTACGGAAATCTCCGCGTGAATATAAAAATTATATACGAAGCAGTCGAATTATGTACTTTTTTATTATTATAAATAGTAACTTCTAAGTAACAGATAATGAATGAAATTATGAAACTTTTAACTTGCATGCTTCAAACTTTTTTTTTTCAAATTGAGTTTTATTTATTCATTTAAGAAAGAAACACAATATTACTGCTGTAAAATCAGAGTTACTGTTCAAATTTCACAATAAACAATTCACATTAATTATGGTTTGGCTTAAGATATTTTATTCTTGTAAAATAGCTTAAAAGTTTAGGTAAAAATTTGGAAGAACTCAGTCACAGATTGATTTTTGTTTTACAGAAATAATTTTTGCACCTCGACAGAGATTTATGATTATTCATGCATAAGATTTTCCACAATACTACGATTAATCTAAGATTAAGTTTTCCTAATTTAAAATTTAAAATTTTTCTTTTTTATTTTAAAATTTAAAATTTTCTTTTTTATTTTAAAATTTAAATTTTTTCTTCTTTCTTTCCCATTTATAACAATAATTTCTTTTGCAGTCTTCTAAAAGTAAATAACTAATATCATAATATTAAAGAAAACCACAATTTTTACTGCTTATGTTGTAAGTAGTCAGGTTATAAGGTATTTCTCCCGCCTTCTTCGCATGCCTTAAGGGTCTAAGTGGTCTGCATGCTCGACGCGTAACCGAGAGGTCCGTGGTTCGATTCCCGGCGAAGGCGTTGCTCATTTTTCGTGTATCCTGCTTCGTAATAACCTAATGTCTCTACAAGGTTAATAAAAGTATATTTTTATCTTGCAGTAAATTTGGTTGTGATAGCCAAAATTCTATTTCGAACGTTTTTGATGAAAATGTTTTCACTAATAATTTTGATATACTTTCATAACCAGTAAAGGTGTCAAGCTAGTAAATTAAACTACTACCTAGCTATTAATACTAATAAGTTATACCTGTGTAAGCTGGAGAGCTATCGCATCTTCTCAAATGCTTACTGTGGGCAAAATATGCAGTTTAAAAGTTAAGGGTTAACATTACACTTGTGGGATTTACTCTCAACTTGTGGGAATTGCATTTAAAATAATGCAAAATCAGTTGTTCATCTTCTTGTTTACAGCTGCGCACTGGAGCTCTACAAATATATTGTCTGGAATATGATTTTAACTACTCTGTGCGTAGCCATAACAATATCTGAGTCGACCAGAAAACGCTTAATTAATTTTCAGCACTTATTAAGTGTGAGAACGTCAAGCGTTCACTTCTAGTCTAACAAGCGGCGTTCTAGGCAAGCAGCAACTCCAGGGGTTAAACTTCTACTAAACATCACAGGTTCTACTCAGAATAATACTGTTACGAAAAATTCGGCGGTTGCGCCTGTATGTAAACTTTCCGGCATAGCACTAGGGTTGCCATAAAATAGTGTATGGTAGGGTTGCCAGATTGGCGACTTTATCGCCCATTTGGCGACCAAATAGGCGATATCCCATGGTCCAACCGGGAAGCTTCTAGAATAACTTCCTGTCGAGATATTTCTCGAAACGTGTGGAACTTAAAGAAAAGCTATATAAACCCTTGCGTTTCTGAGAGTAGATTGTGAAGTGTTGTGAAGAGAGTGTGATTAAGAGTGTGATTAATTGTGAGAATTGCGAGAATAGCTGCTGACTGTGATTGCTAAGCTACGCAAGAGTTTTGTGAACGGAAAGCGATCGAGATAGTGCTTTGCCGTGAAGCTACCTTTACAGTATAGCTTGACAGTGTATCGGTGATTGTTCCACGGTGTTTATTATAAGTTTAGTGTTGCCGTGAAGCTACCTTTACAGTTACAGCCTGAAGCTGTGTTGCTGATTGTTTCAGCGTATTTATTGTAGATTTTCGACGCTTTTAAAGGTAATTTTGGAACTGTGCTGTAAATAGTAATTCTTGTAAATAAACTGTGCTTTTTATTGTTCTGCATCGTGTTTTCATCGGATACTCTCAAATCCACGAACCCGTAAAACGCAACAATACTAACTTTAACTTACGCAGCTTAACATAAAAATTTCCACAAACCTCTGGACAATACTAGTCCGTTACAAAACGAGCATAAAGGAAAGACTAAACGTGAAACTGTCAGTAATTTAAGTCAAATATCACGGGTTCATTACTATTAGTGTTTAAGAGGAAAATATTGTTTCTGTGAAACGATTTTATTTCTGTGTATTATTATGTGTCATACCGAAATATATGTATGTAAGGATATGCTAGATATATATGTGTGTGTGTATTATAATATTGTTCTGTGAAGATTTTATCATGCGTTTCAAAAGTATTATAGAGTCATTAGATTTACCGTAACAGGAATCATGAAAAAAATTATCGAGCTCGATTGCTAGCCTAACGTGCTTCCAATTACACCACAAAGGCACTCGCTAAGAAGGAAAAAAACTTTCATTCGTCATCGCTTAAGAAAAGATTGTGGAACTAGGGTTTCAGTCACCAAATTCTGGTTGTCTCGAATTAATGTTCGCTATATATTTTGTAGTTTTATCCCCACTATAAAACAGTTTCTTCAATCGAAACGAGACCCATGAAAAATGCTCAATGTCCTCACCGAGAGACTCACCGGAGACCCATGAAAAATGCCCAATCTCTAGACTGCAAGCCGGATGTGCTTCCAATTACACTAAAAGCATGTGGTAAGAAGGGAGAAAGTAGTAGTTTTAGGAAATAAGGAAAAGAAAACCTTGTAAAAGAAACTAGGAAACCCTAGGAATTAGGAACTAGGAAAATCTCCTCATACATTTCTCAGCATTTAACCACTGCCATTAAATATTTTGAATGATGTATTTAAAGTGAAGGAGGTAAGTTTTGAAGACCTTTTTTAAGTCTTAAGCTTTAAATATAATAAACTGAAAGCTAAATTAATTCTAATATTCTTAATCTCTCCCTTCCTTTTTTTCTGTGATTTATGTTTAGTTTAAATTCCACGCATTATCAGCCTTATATCGATTCCTCGAATAAATTTAAAAAAAGCATCGTTGATTTAGATAAATCATTGTTATTTTGGAAACATTAGAACTGTATAGTGTGATTTCTCATTTTATTTTCATCTATAGCAAGAGTTAGAAACTGGAATAGAGAATTTCTACTACATCAGAAAGAACTTGATGAAATAGAAGATATCATCAAGCGACTATGCGCAATCATGGAAGCAAACAGACTCAGAAGAAAGAAAAGAAATTGTGCACTGAACTAACTTGGAGGACAATTTAATTTGTGTTGCAGTAATTAGTTCACATTCATGTACTCACACACACTGTTGACTAATAATTACATAGTACATTACCACAGCTAAAGTGTATTACAAAAAGCTAGCAATGCTACATAATTCATAACTACACATCAGAGGATATTTTGTTGTTGTGAGTTGTGCTCAAAATATTTTTGCGTGCCACTCTGGAGTAATTTGTGAAGTGCACCAATTTAGGGTAAGCCGATGTAAAAGTATCGTCATCGAAACATATAATAATTAAGGTATTATTTGTGCTTACAACTATGTACGGAACGTTTATCATGGACGGTTATGGCAGGATCATTACTATAAAATGCATTCAAATTAATCTAATTTCTTTTCCTTCCAATTCTTGCTAATAGGATTCAAACGAAAAATGTTTACCTGCCTGTGTCTTTCTGACGTGCAGTTATTTCGAAGCAGGAAGACGTGAAAAAATGAGCAATGCCTTCGCCGGGATTCAAACCACGGACCTCTCGATACGCGTGTGCTGACCGCTACATCACCAAGGCATGCCAAGAAGGCGAGAGAAATACCTTCCACGGTTAACAAAAAACTTGTTGATGACGCCTGTAAAGTAGTCATTCTGTTGCATATTTAATATTCCAGTGTTGTGAAAGGTAAGGTGGGTGACCTCAGTGAGACGCATTTACCCTCGAACGCTCATCTGTCCCAGTATGGTTTTTCCCTCATTGAGTTACTCGAGTCCACGAATATTCACTCAATAAATTCATGAAATAGAATTATTAATTCATGGATTTCTTGTTTATTGAATCACTATTTCATGGATTTCGTATTTAATGAGTATTTCATGAATTGACTTAATAAAATACTAATCAACAAAAGCAGCATTTCTTGGATTTTTTGTTTATTCATGGATTTTGTCATAATATAAGCAAAAGTAAAATCATTTGATTGTAATCAGATGGCCTGTAAAATGTTTCAGTGGACTGTTTAATGCAGCGGACAGCATAATTCTAACAAAATTGCCTTTTCAATCTAAGCAATCGAATAGATGTCGGTTCTTACAAGCAACAATTACATAACAATAAAACGAACATGTCATGACTTACATTTCTCAAAAAGGAAAACTTTTATTACTCCTCACAATTTTAGAACAGATTACTCCTCAGAATTTTAGAAAAGGTGTTTGATAAGGCATCAGTATCTCCAAATTTAAAAAAAATAATACAATGATGCAATGTTTTTCCGTGATGCGAGCGTATAATTTAAAATAAAAATATCTAGATTTTATTCTTTTCATAATTCGCAAACAGCAGCCTTTTTATTCTAATCCCTTCCCTTCGTTTCCTTTCTGATAATATTCTTTTAGCTGCGGATAGCGTATACATGAATTTTCTCCTTTGCAATTACGGTACAGCTACTCGAAAAATTTATTAGTCGCGGGATTATTACAGTGTAATCCTCAGGGACTCGGGATAGGATTTGTGAGATATTCGCCAACTACACAGATTTACAGTAAACGTTACTTTTCTCGTTTCTTTTCCATTTAGCGGCAATGAAAACAGAGTGTCGAAGATGCATCAATAAGTTGTTCTTAAGCTTGTAGTTGATTGTTTTTGTGTGCTTTAACGAGGAATGATATCTTATAACACTTCTCAGTTTGTCCCATCGCATTGGCTATGTGTTTTTCTCTTTAATATGACTTATTTTACTCTCATCGGAGACTATCTAAAGCCACTAAATGACAGGTGCTTCGCTGTTAAATACATGTATGGTATTTAGTGTTTTCATCATATGTATTAAGAAAATATGAGTATTTCTTTTAAACTTGATCGTTTTTAGTTTGCAAAGAAATTCAATTAAAATAGGTTGTGAAACAAAAATTGTCTTTAATTTCAATTTGCATAATTTTAGTTACATATCCCTAGCTAATTTTCACTAAAATAACAATAAATTCTAATATACCAAGTAACCATAAGGAATTGAGAACAGGAATATGGCTTTCCAAGTTTATTTCTAGATTAAATGAAACCCATTCCTGTAGCTGAACACTGTTTTGTAAATGAATAATTTCTAGCACAAATGTTAATACCTTATCCCAGGAAATTTAACTCCCACAGAATGAAAGCATTTTCGTATCTAATTAATATATATTATAAAAGTAAGTGTACAATGTGCGCGCCGCTAAAGCACAGAAGCGAGTCCCGGTACGGTCAAGGGAGTTATTATGGTGTGGGAACCCTCTATGCCCCATCCATGAAGAAGGTTCCCGTTTTTACCTGAAGAGCGTGGTAGAGCTATTAAAGAAAGATGATGCGTACAGCACATGACTTCCTTATACGGAATATCACATTATATGCATTTTCTCCTGCATTTCGTTTAAAGTTTTGAATTGAATTAAATCTACTTCGTCGATAGTGCAAAAACCACAATAGAATAAATGCACTGTTTAAAATTCGCTATATTTATTTACCATAGGGACAATCTGGCGCTAGGTTCACTTAACAGCGCTACATCTCATTCATTTTGTAACTCCGAATGGAAAAAAAAATATCATCTGAAGAATTATCCAATCGTTGCCACATTTACTATTCAAGTACTATAATAAATCTAAAACGAAATCTAAAAGAAAATAAACAAATAAAAAAGAAACAGTTTTTCACAGATGATTCAGCAACGATTACCTAATGTGCATGTGCTACTTGTAAACCTAAAAACAAACAGATAAACAAAAAACAAATGAAAGAAATTAAATAAATAAAAAAAGAAACAGTTTTTCACATATGATTCCGCAACGCTTACCTAATGCGCATGCGTTATTTGTAAACATTCTCCTTTGTCCTGGAAACAATATTTGCTGCTAAAACGAAACACTTATTTTCTCGAATTTCATTAGAATATCTTTCTCATTCAATTGATTCAGTTCTCACTTCCTCGGCAAGGTAAAAATATATAAAAATTCAAAATTAATTTCATTAAAAATTGAAAGATATAGAAAAACATGAAACTCCAAGTCCAGTTAAAACAATTAAAAACAATTTTGCAATTAAAATTGCATTTTCTACGCGAAAACAAACAATTCGGCTAGCAGGCAAGAAGACAGATTTTTCGGTGCACAAACTAAAATTTTGCTTTTGATCTGCTTTTGATCCCACAAACTGAAGGTGCAAAGAATTAATTCACGATTCTGCTAAGTTTCAAATCTACATACATATGGCTGCTATGGTAAAATAAATTAGGCTTATCCCCACTTAAATAATTTTTAAATTGTTGACTATTCTACAATTATTGCATGCATATTAACTAAAGGCATAAAAACATTAACCGGAAGATAAGAACAACGGAATTAATCATTTTAAAGCAAAAAACGCACAATTTACCAACATATCAGAATAAAAAAAAACTGAGCCGAGTAACAGAGTGAGTATATATTTATATATATTTATATACATTTGATGCAGCCGATTGCAACCAAAAAGGGAGGTACAGACTACATGTTATAGCAGTCATACATACAAAAGTTCAACGTTCTGAGGCTACTCCTTTTTGAGTTATGCGAGATACATACGTACATAATTCACGAAAAAACTCTCTTCTGAATCCATTTTAAATTAGCTTTATAATTCGTTTGGGGTAAAAATGTGCTTTTTTGACGTAGAGATGTCAAGCAAAAATATCGTTAAAATGCAATTTTGACCTCTGTCGATGATTCGATCTATCGATCTTTTCGTTGAAATACGGTACCCAGAGTTTTTTGTGTTTGCAATACTCCCTTTACTTCGTCCAAGGAAGTAAAAATAAGCCAAAAACAATAGTTCAAGTATTTAGAAACTGTCGTATTAAACATTGTTTTGAATAAAACTGAAGATAATACGATCTAAAAGCAGAGAATGATAATTTGAACAATTTAGGGAACTACGGCGAAAAGAGAGTTTTGAGAACTGCAATAAAACTTCGACTCTTGTAATCATATTACGAAATATCCCTATACTCATTAAAGTAAAGTAAAAATAACATTTTAACCAACTAATATCAGTTATGAAACGTTTTGAATTATTCATTTAATAATCGAAGTATTTCTAATTCATTCTTAATTTCAAGAGAGAAGAGAAACATGCCCGAGTAAAACTTAAAATTCGGCAAAATAGTAACCTTGTGTTTGGCGTACATTTTAACTTAAAGGGCGAACAGATACATTTCAAGAGCTAACATATACATGTTAGATACATTTCGAGAGCTAGCATATACGTGCACCTCTTCACCAGAAACAAACAAATTCTGCCATTCTTTGACCAATTACAAGGATATTATTTTGCCTAATTTTAAATGCATTCTGAACTTGTATATATTCCAACGACCAAGCTTCAGTAAAAAAAAGGATAAACGTTTTAGGTTTAATGGAAGCATACCATAGTTAAGAAAGGATCCATTCTTATTGGAATTCGTGATAGAAACTGGATCGAATATTTAAACACCTTATTTTATATATTTATTTTTTAATATCTGTGTAAAAATCTGAGTAGTAGTATTTCAAATCTAAATATCTCTAAAATTTTTTATTTCTCTTGAAAACCAAATTCAGCAGTAAAATTAGTAATTTACTGTTGACAGTAATTTACTAATAACTGTAATAATAGTAATTTATTAATTAGTAGTAACAATAATTCATTGTTGAGTTTTTTTGTTTCTTTTTTTGTTTGTTCTCGAAAATCTCTAAATTTTTTGTTTCGCGTTTTCCTTTTCCTTCATATGCACACATGGAAAAAAAATTGTTTTTGTTTCACTTTCCAAAGAACAATTATAGGAAAATTGCAAAAGCAGTAACAAATCCATGTGGAAAATAGTATTTTCTCCCTCTTTTCAATACAACTTTGTTTTACATTTTACAAAGTTATATATTATACAGTAGGCTGTTATACCCATCATTCAAAATTTAAGGCTCAAAATCAGAACTGAATCAATCATATTTTGAGTGTTATAATTTAAAATCTAAAAGATAATTCGTATAAAAGTGGGTAAAAAGTTTGAAATTACAAAAGAAACGATCAATCAATCAATTTAAAGTAAACTAAAAAAGAAAGTAAACAAAAAAGAAGAAATTCAGAAGTAAATTTAGTAACGAAAATTCGAAGTTTATAATCTCGTGTCAAGAAATATTTTTAAGGAAAACTTGATGAAAGAAATTCATCAGTATTACCATTCTTTTCTTAATTTTAAGCAAATTTTCTTTTTCTCTCTGCTTTTATCTGTCTCTTACATCTTTCAACATTCTTATCTGCCTTATAATTAATAATTTAGGAGGTTGTTATTTCCCTTCATGTTAGCCCAAACTCAAGCTTTGTAAATATCTTTTATAATATATTAGGTTTGGGTCTTTTTAACTGAGATTAGAAGTTTTGCAAACGTATGATTAAAGCTGCACGGAATTAATTAAATGATGTGGAGCTCTAAGGTTATTTTCTTAGAAAAATTCGTGTTACGTAACGTTTATGCAGAATATAATAATAAGATGATTAGAAACTTTTTCTTCTAATCTGCAACTCTTTTGTTCTGAATAAATTATTAAATTATATATTTTTTTCCGAAGTGTTGGAGAGAGTCGGAGCTACAGTTTTAGAAATTTGTGTAATTATTAATCTTGCATTTTCTAGCTCTTCGAATATTAATACCTAAATTTTGTAATCCGAAACTGAAAATTGGATCCGTTTCTTTCGAAATGGAAGCGAAATCTTTTGCTTTGCGTTTTCCTTTTCCTTTATACGCGCACATACAAAAAAAATTGTTTTTGTTTCAATTTCCAAAGAACAATTACAGGAAAATTGGAAAACGCAGTAACAAATCCAAGGGGAAAATATTATTTCCATCTTTTCAATACAACTTTGTTTTACATTTTGCAAAGTGATATTGAAGAAATACGTCTTAGGCATCTTTAAAAACATTTCCTACAAATATTTCCTTATCTAATAAAAGAACTGTTTTATATTTGCTTTAAGAATTATTTTAGCGTTATATTATTTCAAAAGTTCAATTACGATACTTTAGAGTTAACAAAAATTAATATCAAATGCTGAAATAGGCTGAAACTTTAATATCAATATTTAGCTACAACTCTAATCAATATAGTGGTTGTCGGTGCAACTGACATATCATTGAAACAGGTTTTGAATGCCGGAGAAGACATGCGCGTTTGTAAATATATAGTGTCTTTCTGGCACGAGGATACTTATAAACTGTGGGACGTGAAATCATATCGAGAGGCTAGTGATAAAAGAAGAAATATAGGCGAGTTTTAGATCTGTTCTTTGGGGAATGTTTCATCAAAATTGTTATAAAAGCACATGCTGACATTTAAGTTATCAATATCCTTTTGGTTCATGATAAATTGATAAGTAAGTAGGTAAAGTAAAGTAAAAAGGTAGTAAGTTAAAAAAGTAGGATTACTAACAATAACAATATTATTAATAATTAGTAATAATATATCTATAAATTTACGTCATTTTTCATTCTCAAACAAACTATATAATTATATGTTCATTGTTCTCGCAAAACGTTTAAAACTATCCGCTTTGTTTTCACTAGAGTCATACAGAGGCTGTTCGCACATTTTTAGACGATGTATATTGTATTCACAAAACTAAATTGCATAAAATTGTTGTGTTTTAAATGTTCTATTTGACATCCTTTATTCTGAACTATCTTTCGACACCACAATTTCCAGGATAATAATGCCTTTTGAAGTGTCAGAAGAGGTATTCTATCCCATTCCTCCCGAACAGCTTTCCAGAGTTCTGTTAGGGTTTTGGGACAACGTTTGGATAATGCAGTTTTTAAAAGTCCGAAAGCACAAAAATCCGTAGGTGACGCATCGGGAGATTTAGTAGGGATATCAATGAAGGATATGGCCTTGATACCAGTTTTTTGTTCCATTTCTTTTAGGAAATTTACAGTGGAGTTTGATATGTGACTGTTAGTTTTGTTCTGATGGAGTCTCACAGATGGATGGCACTGTGGGTAAAGCGATGTTATTTCATTCAGAAAAATTGGCGATAAAATATGTTCCTGATAGTATTTGGAGTTAATCTTGACGTTTTTTTGCACTCTCTTTATTTTTAACTTGCCATTATAAGAAAAACCAGCAACAATCATGAATCCCTTAGAAAAACTTTCTTTCGATTCTTTGAACCATGTACTTAAATTTTTTTCTCCCCTTTTATGATAATAAATGGCTCTTTTTTGTTACAATCATTTAAATACACCCATGCTTCATCTATTGTGACAATTGGTTTCATCATGCTTCATCTATTGTGACAATTGTTTTCCATTTTTCTTTGGATAAGGGTTTCTCATATAGAATACTGCAGCGTGTCCTGCTTTGAGCGATATGCTTCGGAAGAAGCCGATGCACATTGCGTTTTTTCGCTTTCTTAAGATTTAAATCAACGTTCATCATTTTATTTACAGTGGACACCGAACATTTTAATGATTTTAAAACTGTCCTTTGACTACAGGGATTTTCTTTTAACATTAAACAACGTACCTTTGCAATAGTCGAAGATGTCCGTTTTTTGCTTGGATACTTTTTTGGAATTTTTGTCCCACTTGAGGCTCCAATTTGACGTTGTTTCCTTTCTTGTTGATGATATTTCCTATCGACGCTTTAAATATCACAAAACCATGACTCTCACGTTGTTTTTGGATAACGGAGTATGCATCTTTCTCTTCGGAAAGAGCGTAAATGTAGCCTTTGAACCACTGCTTTTTTTAAATTCGCCATTTTAAATAAAAACAAAACTTTCAAGCCACAGACGATAATTTTGACTTTTAAAAACACAGTACAATTTCAATTACTTCTTTTGCAGCAAACGAGGTTTTATTACTGCTTACCAAAATTGTCTAAAAAATGTGCGAACCGCCTCTGTATAATGAAGTGTTAAATGCATAAGTAGAAAGGTCTTCCATAACAGTATTGCGTCATTTAGAATTGATTTACTTCTATTCAATTTCATTTTGTAATGAAACATTCTTATTTACATTATTATGTAAATAAGAAGTGTTGCTGCGGATCACAGAAAGATAAAAAATTTATATTTTCTGTCCTGTAGTTGCCGTAGTGTTCGGGGTATCACGAGGTGATTGCTGACGGAGGGCGGGGACACCTGATGCCTAACATAAGTAAACAGGTGTATGTCTCACGCAGACGACAGGTTCTGACATAGCAGAAGCAATAATTCTTTCAGTTGCGACACCACTCGACATTACAAGAATCATAATCTGACGGCCAGCGTCTTGGGATTTTAGTAGTCTGCATTGTGTCTGTCACCAAAGGCTCTACTTTTTAGGTAGGCATAAGGACCAATAATCCTGTTTCTCCTCTGATATCGTTTCAACTATAACAAATTAGAGGACATGAAATACAACAGAAAAATTAAAAAGGGCGTGACTAATTCAGTTTGCATGCTGATTTAGACAAGGCATGAACTCTAAAACTCTTGAATGCTCTAAAACGATTTTCAGTGCTTACTAAAAATCTAATGTTTGAAATAATAATTTGCAAGTTACTTGTAGTTGCTTGTAGTTTAATCATTGAAAATGTATTCTTCTTCTACTAAAACGCACTACATACTTATCATAAAATTAATGTACAGCAGTATTTAATTAAAAGCATAATTTCAGATTTTAATTTACACGTGTCTGCATTCAAAAGTCAAAAGGCAAATGTTACTTAGAGCATGTAACTACTATGCTACAATATAACTACAATGCATGAAATAGTTTTGCAGTTGTTACCTACATGTTCTAAGTAACTAAATACTAATTACTACTTAATATTAATTACACTTAATACTAATTGCACTTACCTACTTAATACTAATTGTGACATAATCGTAATGAATGTTTCGCTATAAATGATATCATGTAGTTGTAACTGAGCAAGAGGATCTCTTAAATAAATAGATTCCAAGACGTTTATGCTTTATCTAAAATTTAAGTTTAGATACGATTAGCCACATAGGTAAATTTTTCCCGAGAGCACCGGTACGTGACAACCACTTTCTTAATATTTCTAGACTCGATTATACAGCTAATTCTTGAAAAGATTTAGATTTTTAATAAAATGAACATATTGTTACGTGCGTACGGTTTCGTTATATATTGAATGCACAAGTCGTAAAAAGTTAACAAAAATTTATTCTTTCCACAAGAAATAAATCAAAATGCTGAAATATTTCTTCAGAGATATTCGCACAATATCACAATATCTCAAACGTTTAGTAAAAACTCAGTTCAAAACAGATAAAATAATTCTATATCACAGCAAAATCGCTACAATCAATAACAGCATTAAATAAACAAACAGCAGTTTGCTTTTTACAGCTACAACTACAATAACTACTACTACTGAGATGAGGTGTTTTAGTTCGGCTTTTATAAGCTTTTTCATTATCAACAGAACAATTTCGATTTTTCTAGATTTTTCTGGATGGCAACAGTAATTACGAGATATTTGTTTATTAAGCATTAAATGCACGCGCTCTTTTATTTTTATTTTTTACTTAGCTTTATCTTCAAAAATCGTCTGCGTTGCACGGGGAAATAAAAAGGAATTTTAATTACAATTCTAAATAAATAGCCAAAGAAATATGAAATCCGTAACAATATAAAAGATATGTGAAAAAAAATGTTTTAAATGCTAAATTAAATAAAATGCAATATATAGAAATAAATGTATTAAAAACAAAATTTTGCCGTTTATTTTTGTTAATTTTTTCAAGCAAATATTGGTAGTGGGAAATGGAGAAATCTAAGTAATACCTCTAAGAAACTTATAAAAGTGGGACATGTGACTTTTCTTTTTTTCAAATTTAGACAGTTTGTTTCTGCAGTAGCGCCAAAATCAATCTGTGAATTTGGGATTAATATTTTTTTACCTACATGCTCTAAACTGAATTGAATTTTTATCTGTGTTAAAAAAATTATATCCGTAAAATATCATTATAGTACGTCTATATCTTCTTCATTTTCCTCTATATTTATTTGTAAAAATACGTCAGAGCCAGATTGCAGTCATACATAATTATCACTAAGCACTAATTACACAGGGGCTGGAGATTATTCACTTTTAACATTTATAAAGTGACCCAGAATCACATAAATACTATACAGTGGAGCATTATGCAAAGAGTTTGTTTTGCTGAATGTTTTATGGGATCGCTTTTCAACAAATATAATGTTTTTTTTTGGATGTTTTTGATGTAGAATTATTTCAGTATTATCAAGCATGAATTTTCAGCATCGTGCAATTTTTGTGTTACTCATACACATTCGTGATAAATATGAAGGCACGTTATTTAAAAAATCTTATATGCTGTCAAAACATAAGCAGCGAAATGAATCTATGTTTAAAAGCAATAAATAGGAGAGAATTCTTTTATTTTGCGCTTTTATAGAATGGTAAAGTTTTTTATAGAATAAGTAAAGGTTTTTCAATAAACAGACGATCACCAATAAACTGTAAGAGACCTCTTAACGATATTTCTATAGAACCATTCGATGCGATCAATAAATGGCATTCGCCAGCCATCTGCAGTGCCATCATGAAATACTTTCCTGCTATTGAAGCAAAGTTTTAAACCATTCGTTCCAAGAATGCAGCATTCATGTATCGCTTTGTGCTTGATCCCTTAGCCAGGATTTCCATAAAGTCTTTAATAGATTCTCTTTAGGAATTCAATTGGAAATTTTGATGGAAAGACGCAACATCGAAGGTTAATAGATTTTGACTTATCCATCCATTTCCTTCGTTCCATCAAGGCAAGATCAAAGGAGCGAAGATCCAATAAGATAACTACAGTATCTGAATAATTGGAGGAAAGTTTAACATATTTATATCGTATATAATGGAATCTGAACTCCACTGGAAAATAATTATATTGGCTTTTGCAAACCTATATTTCAATGAGAGTCAGTGGATTTTCTTTTGCTTCGAATTCTTACTACTAAATAGATTTAGATGCCCCAATTTCGATTTCGCTAAATGAAATTATAGTTTTAAGTATGTTTCGAGTATTGTATTTCAGACGAAATAAGCTCAAAAGTATTTATCTTCAAAGGAATATATTATTAAAGATGCATTTATCCACCTAATGATAGGATAGCACAACAACTAGGCAGACATATCTGTACATTTACAAATCATAATAATAAAAATTTCTAGCCTAGATAGAGGTCCCACACGTAACATTTAAATTTACTTTATGAATTATTTGTTTTATGTTTAAAAATATTTTTTTAAAAAAAATTTAAAGGCTAAAAAATTATTGTTTATGGCTTAATATTTTTTCATGCTTCGTTTTTTCTTTGTTGATAAATAAATTAGAAGCTTAACAAAAATATAAGTGCAGAAAAGTTATTCTTCTCTGCTTGTAAAACTTATACTTCCTAGAAACTGCACACCGTATGTCCGAAAAGTTCCGAGATAGGATTAATGAAAACCGCAGAAAACTTAAGATGAAGATTTTAATGATTCAGGCATTCTCTATATTTGTTAAAATCTAATGGCGCGCACTTGCCTATTCGACACTGGCCACTCCTAAGGCCAGAAAGTGATGGCCGCTTTATTGTGGAGGCACCTAACAAGCGGCCACTGTTGCCTTCTCTGAACAGACGAACTGTTATAACCATGCCTCCTCCATGTTCGAACCCATTTCTTTCGGTATCGCAGTCGGCTTTCCTAACCACTACCCCCAACCGCTTGGGCGGTAGATGTTCTATATAGTATCCCTCCAACTGAGTTCCTTCCCTGGCGTAAATATTATCAATGCAACCATATAAACTACCAGAAAAGCCCTTGCTTCAGTTGTTATTCAACTTGCTTGTCGCTACGGCTTAAATTTTCGTTACGTAATCATAAAAATGTTATGATTACGTAACAGAAATTTAATTAAGAAAATTAAGTGAAATTTGACTTTCACCTAAAGTTTGATTTTTGAGAATTAATGAAAAATTCATTCGGCTCCAAATCGGGTGGATATAGAGGATGGTTGAAAACTAGCACACCAATTTCGCTAGAAACTGCTCAGCAAATCCTGTAGTGTTAACGGGTGCAAAAATAAATCTCTCTTTCCATCATTCCGGACAACCCCGCTGAATCCCCCGATACAACCATTCCGCGACGCTTAATTCCTTCTGCACAACCGATCCATGACAACATTCCCAGTTTTATGCCAGTTATGACTATATATACCAGAAATGTCTCAAACTTTTTGGACAGATGGTATTTACTTGGAAATATTCGTTTGCAACTGAGATTCAAACTCAGATTATTTTCGTAACTTGGGCTATCATAAACGCAGCGATAACAAGTTTCTTTCTAATTCTCTTTGGAGATTTTGAATTAAAGTATATTTCCATTTAAACTTCGATTTCACGGTGATGTGATAATGATGTCATTTTATGACCTTAAAATTAGGTCATAAAATGAAACTTACCAAGATCATTCTGTCATATGTTCCTGTAATACCATTAGTTATTGCATTATTAATGTCGCTTTGCATTTAACCTTGCATATTGTAGATTACATGAGTTAAAATATGCATACTTTTCGTTCTTTCTGTGGATGTAAATTAAACGTTTCATAATTATTTCCAGGCGGACGGTACAGCATTCTACCGAATGGAGAATTGTTAATAAGAAATGCCATGATTTCGGATGGCTTCAAAAGCTATCGCTGTCTTACCAAACATATACTCAGCGGTGACATACAACTTAGTAAAACGTCCGGGAAACTCATCGTGACTGGTAAGTACCCTTAACATTTCCTGATTCTTGTGCTTTTTAATTTTTTTAATATTTGTAATTAATTCAACTTGCATTCATAGAATTCCTGTTCTTATTCAGGACAAGACATAATTACATAATAAGCAAAATTCCCGATGTATTTATGTCACAGGGTTTTTAATATGTAATAACTTCATATTATTGAAATCACTTATGTCCAAGGAACAAAACAGCAAGTGATAAATTTTTCAGTCTTTTTCATTCAATATTCAGCATTTCAGCGATAATAGATTTCTTTCTTAGTTTTCAGCAAAGTCGAATTCAGCTCCTATATTTTATGCAAAAATGCGCATGCGTAGAAGAATTTCATGACAGCATCATGTTTTTCTATAATGGTAATAATGGTTATTTTCAGAAAGTGTTTTGTTGGCGCATACGCTGGTCTTCCTCCTCCAAAGAGAGGTGAATTTATGAACCAAAGGAGATCAATATCAACTTAATTATTCAATCTGCTATTTGAGGACCTCGTAGTACTAAGAATAAAGTAATTAAAACATATAATTCTTCATTTAATTCTGTTTCATTTAAATCGAAAGGCATTATTAAATTTTGTTGGTTATTTTTGTTCAGTTCAAGTACCTGCTGATAAAAATTTTCCCCTGTTTTTATATCGAAAAATACTTCAATTTTTTCATTTATTTCAGATCAAAATATCATATATGAATTTTACTAAGTATAAATTCAGTTAGAAGAAAAAAAATCCGATATTTATTAAAGGGCGATCAGTTTTAATATTTTAGAGACATTAGATATTTTTTAAAGGAGGAGAGATGAAAAATGAGCAGTGGCTTAAACCACGGATCTCTCCAATACGCGCCGAGTGTGCTGACCACTACACCAAGAAAGCATGCTAAGAAGGCGGAAAAAATACATCATAATCTGATTGGTATTCATCGATTAAAGCCTGCAGTGAAGCTTATGATTCGTTTCACAGTTGCTCAAGACAGCTGTCTAATTGGCCTAAATATTATCAAATCTGTCTTGAGCCATCACTCAAATTTATTACGAGTTACCGTAATGAGTCATAAAGCTATTTTCACTAAACTTCATTATAATCTTAAGAAAGAAAAGAATAAAAATCTTTAAATAGAAAGATTGTAAAGTTTCCTCAGGAATACTTAATAGTCACTACTCCTCCAATTGGCAACTAGTAAATATGGTTCCATCTCCTTTCCCCCCACTACCCATCAAGAATAAACTACCTTTATAGTCTCAGATTCAAATTGTATGGAGGCCAAATGCAAGATCTGAAAAATAGCGGCCCGGTCAGCATTCCTTCCTCTCCCCCCGCCACTAAATGAAACCTTTTTATTAACAAAATAAAAAAATATTCTGAACTACTTTTAAATTTCGCTTACTAAATAGTTATCAAAACATGCGTAAACAGTAATAATAATAATATCGCAAAGGAAAAAAAATTCAAATTTATAATTCAACTTCTACCTGAAATCTAAGGTTTGGTACCTGTAAGATATTTTTCTTGGCTACAATTTGTTATTCAAGTACACTGTTCGCTAAATATTAAATTTTCAGGATGATATTTATTTAAAACAGTTTTAACATGTTTAGTTAATCAATAAATAATTTATTTTAAATTAGCTATAAATAAACAATTCTGAAAAATTGCTTAGTTTTGTAGATACTCATCCGGACGTTGAACGATACATTTCTTATTAATTTTTAACTATACTTGTAGAGACATTAGGTTATTTACAAGCAGGAGAGATGAAAAATGTGCAACGCCTTCGCCGGGAATCGAACCGCGGACCTCTGAAATACCGGCTCAGTGTGCTGACCACTACACCACGAAGGCGTGCGAAGAAGGCGGGAAAAATACCTTATATACTCCCCCTTTTAAAGGGCGACTGGGGTTTGGGGGACCCAATCGCGGTGGTGGAGAATCATCATCCCCCACCTTTTTAGTTCGGGCGCCAGTTGTAGAGACATTAGGTTAATTACAAGCAGGAGAGATGAAAAATATGCATTGCCCTCGCCGGAAATCGAACCACGGACCTCTGAATTACCGGTTCAGTGTGCTGACCATTACACCACGAAGGCATGCTAAGAATGTGGGAGATATACCTTATATACTCCCCTTTTTAAAGGGCGACTAGGGTTTTAGGGGACCTCGTCGCCAAATCCTGGGTGTGGAGAGTCATCATCCACAACCCTTTTATTCGGGCGCCACTGTAGAGACATTAGGTTATTTACAAGCAGGAGAGATGAAAAATGTGCAACGCCTTCGCCGGGAATTGAACCGCGGACCTCTGAAATACCGCCTCAGTGTGCTGACCACTACACCACGAAGGCGTGCGAAGAAGGCGGGAGAAATACCTTATATACTACCTGTTGGCATATAAATGCAATCCGAAACTATTGCTCTTACTGCAAAAATTCCAATCTGATCTCATTTATTACTTCCTTGTACGAGGTAAACGAAGTATTGTAATCGCGAAAAATTTCGAGTGTCATATTTTAACGGCAATATCCATTTTAACATCTTTCGACTTCATTTGGACGATATTTTGCGTGTTACCTATACGTACGGAATAGAATAAAGGACTGTTTTTCTAAGAAAAATTGTAAAGTGAATTTAAAATGGATTCAGAAGTCACTTTTTTCGTGATTTCTGTGCATACGTACAAACGTACGTATATATCTCGCATAACTCAAAACCAATTAGCCGTAGAACGTTGAAATTTTCTATATGAGACTGCTATAATATCTATTTGGGCCCCTACCTTTTCTATTGCAATCGGCCACACCAAACGTATATATATATAAACCCACGTTCTTACCACGCTCAGTGAGCACTTTTTTATTCTTACGTGTTTTTAAATTGTGCATTTTTTGCTTTAAAAGGGATTGAATTATGTTTTTCTTATGTTCCGATTAAGGTTTTTATGCTTTTAGTTCATCTGGCAATAGTTGTAGAAATATCAACAGCTTAAACATTTAATTGGTATTAAGCTTAATGAGGCCGCCATTTTTTAAATTTGTAACTCTTAGAATAGTGATCTGAGTCAGTTGGCGCACCAACTTCAGTCTTTTCGCCCAGTGGATCAAAAAATGTAACTTTTAATTTTGTCTTTCTGCCCGTTGGCCGAATTTTTAGTTCTGCCCTAGAAAGTTTAATTTTAATCGTAAAAATTGTGTTAAGTGTTTTTAACTGTACTTGGTGTGTTACATTTTTCTGACTTTTACAATTTTTAAAAAGAATGTTGAGTTTTCAGGTATTTTTATCTTGCTGTGAAATGAGAACTGAATTGTTTGAATGAGAAATATATTTCTAATGAAATTCCAGGAAATAAGTTTCAATGAAGTATAGCAAAAATGTGTACCTGCAAGGAAGTCATGTGGTGTCCATATTATACACGTTCGGACGCATATGCATAAAATTTAATAAGTTATATTTATTATTTTATATCACATTTTAAGTTTGTAGAGCCATTAGGATTTTATTTGAAGCAGAAGAATTAAAAATGAGCAACGCCTTTGCTTTGAATCGAACCACGGACCTCTCGGTTACGCGTCGAGTGTGCTGACCACTACATCACGAAGGCATGCAAAGCAGGGGACCTTATATACTCCCCCTTTTAAAGGGAGACTGGGGTTTTGGGGAACCAGTCCCCAAATCCCGGTGGTGGAGAATCACCATCCACCAACTTTTTAGTTCGGGCGCCAGTGTAGAGACATTAGGTTATTTCGGAAGCAGGAGTAATGAAAAATGAGCAACACCTTCGCCGGGAATCGAACCACGGGCCTCTTAGTTACGCGTCGAGGGTGCTGACCGCTACACCACGAAGGCATGCGAAGAAGGCGGGAAAAATACCGTATAAGTTAATGACCTGAATTTATAGATTTTCTTATTCCTTTTTAATGATAAAGGAAATAATGTAAACTCGTACGTTAAATACGTAATACCTTGAAATCTTTGCAACACCGAATTTGCAACCGGTTGATAACTGAAATGTATTCGCAGGCCGCATAAAATTGCTTCTGAGCCCCCCCCCCAGTTTGAGACCATTGAACTAGTGTACTCATACTTACGAGAAAAGCAGGATGTGATCTATTGGCAAAAAAATGATGAATCGTCTAATTCAGACGTTAAAGAAATAATTTAAATATCCAAACATTAGTATGTATTAAGCGTTATAGAATAACCTAATTCATCGATTCCCAAGCTGTGTTCAGGAGAGCTGTAAGAGCTGTTAGTGCACCACCCAGGAACTCCGTGTCGTTGCAGGAAATAAAATGAAAACTGATAAATGTTGATAATAAGAAACAAAAAATAGAACCAAAATTTAGAAAAAAATTACATTCTGATAGGAAATTTACCAAGTACGAATTTGCATGTCCTCTTTAGGAGGACAATTGTTTCGGTGTAATCGCGTTGTTTATAGTACGAAATATAAAAATGGATGATTTGGATCCCATTAAGTCGGTCCCCATCCTTACGCCTTAAATAGAAATGGCGTGCGAATGTCGTCTGCTGCACAGTTATTCCTAGTCGAAGCTTTAATAGGATGATATCTGTTCTGATTTATAATCCTTCTGTTTTGGCTAATGTGACTATTTCTCACGGGTAGGTTATGTACAGGTATGTTTGTTTTAAAAACATATTTCACATTTTGTACCTAGTAATAAAACTTTGGAATTATAGTGGTCGAAATTTGAAGCTTTAAAAGTTTTTTTCTTAAATTGTGAGAACAAAGGAAAACGAAACATTTCATTTCGGTTGTTGGGTCAGATCGAGCACCTTTGTTTGCAGGATGATAATAAACATTTATCACAGACACGCGACATTTAAATTTTTTTATTCCATAATTGTTGAACTTTTTACAGTTGTGCAAGAACTTAACCAAAAAGAATGGAAAAAGCATTCTGTAATTACAAAGTGGGATTCGATATTCTTATTTTACTGCTTTATTTGCATAAAATTAGCAGAGCAACAACCTTCTGTTTGACATACATTTTAGTCAAGACTCTATCGATTTTGACGGAAAACAGGCACATGTCCCTCTTCATCAGGAGCAAAGAAATCTGCAATGAATAGAAAGTCGCGATTGTATTTATACCCAAAAGGAGTAAAACGAACGAGAAATTAGCTCCATCTGAAATTAAAGAAAATTGAAAAAAATAAAGATAAATCTATGTGTATGTGAAAAGCTTTAAAAAAATCCAATGGATTCTGGATCCCTTTACTGGGTATGGTTTTAAATGATGATGCCTGTCATATTTAGTCACCATTTTTGGCAAAAATGAAATGAATGAAACTATCTTTGTAAAGAAAATATTCCATAGTTTTGGATGCAAGCTCCAAAGAGTCTTCCTTTAAGAAGAAACATAGGTATTGGTTAGAAAGAAACGATATCGATTGCTTCCCTCTGCCAAAAAGTTTCTTGAATGAAAACAACATCAATATCCAAGAACAAATATATTTAAAAAAAGCAGAACCCACTATTGAACGAATGGTTAAGAATTCGTTCAGAGTGAAACAGCTCGGTGATTTTGTAGACTCTTATAGACTTGTCGTCTCATAGTAAAGTAGAAATCGCGTTTCAAAGCTAGTTTACTGGACTTCGAGCTGCATTTTCAAGAGGGTTGAAAATCTTTCCTGAGTAAGCAAAATTAGTATTGCTGCTTTCTCATCAATATATCTCTGTGAAATAAGATTCTCTGCCTACGCAAACAGCAAAGCAAAGTGCAGAAGCTGCTTAAAGGGAAAACTAGATATTCGCTTTCAATATTATGATCAATTGAACCTAAAATAAGGAATCTATGCCAGAAAATATAGCCACACGGGCCTGATTAAAGGTTTACTATTATTTATGTCTTAATTTGAGTTGGTAGTTGGACGACAACGCACTTTACATGCACTGTAGTTATTAAAATTAAATTGAAATTGTTTTCTATAAAAAAAGCAAACAAAATTTGGAATAACATAACATGAACCAATATTTTATTTAATTGAGCTGAATATAAGGATTATATTGAAGGAGTTATGTTTATCGTAAGGATCTTTTCCGAGGTTGATCTAAAACTCTGTTTAACGTAAACGGTCTACTTTATTGAAATTTAAGACATTGCTTTTGTATGGCAACGTTTTCGCAATATGATAGACTTTGATGGTAGTTGAAACATATCATAGACTTTGATGGTTTAAACATTATTAACTTGTGTAATAGATCTAAGGATTTCCGCCATGGAAACTGATTCAAAAAAGGGTTTCTTGAATCAAAGTTTGAGAACAGCTGGCCTAATTAATAAATTTAAACAAGTTAGTGCTACATGTAATATATACCGTATAATAAAATATAACTGTAAACAAAGCAATATACGTAGCAGAAACAAAAGGCCGTATGTATAATTATATCCCTTATAATTCCGATGTTCCAATAAGAAAGCATTTTTAAAAACCAGCGTGTACAGTTTCATTAAATAAATGTCACACTATTCCTTTCAAATTTATTTCCTAAAATTAGTTAGTAATGTGTTAAACATACCTTCCAGGTTTGATTTGTTGTACAATTTAGAAGTGTTTTTTAAGCCAGCATTAAGGAAAAATCGTAAGTCTACTATTAATAATTACTATCGATCTCTAAAATAAATCATTTATTTATCAATATGTAAGTCTATCCTCAGATCTCTAGAAATCTACTAAACGTATCTCATGAAACAGTTCTAGTACACAGTCCAGTCACATTAATGTGACCTCCGCGTACTTTCCATGTCAGAGTTAAATAACCAATCACAGAAGGCAGGTGGCAGCACAGTGCAGGTGAGCGTATATAAAGGGTGTGTGAGGGCTTCGGAAAACATTTCAATCGTTGGCGTAATGCAGAAACGAAGCGATTTATCCGACTTCCAAAAGGGCATGATCATTGGCTTTCGGGCCAAGGGTGGAAGCATTTCCGAAACGGCTGAGTTTGTGAACTGTTCGCGTGCCGCCGTGGTAAAAGTGTACCGTGCATGGCAAAATGGGACTGTCCAAAATCAGCGACGTGGCAAATGTGGTGCACCACGGGCCATAGATGACAGAGGCGAACGACGGTTGCGGAGATGCGTTCGGGCAGATAGACGGGCTACCGTTGAGCAACTGACCACCAAAATGAACCAAGGGGCTACCAAAAGTGTCTCCCAAAGTACTATTCAGCGAACATTGCTGCGTCTGGGCCTCCGAAGCAGACGCCTGGTTCGTGCACCTATGCTGACTGCTGTTCATCGACGGCGAAGGCTAGAATTTGCACGCCAGTACAGCAGCTGGACGTCCACTGAGTGGCGACAGGTTGCGTTTTCGGATGAATCGCGTTTTATGCTCCATCGGACAGATGGACGTTGGCGTATAAGGCGTGAAACCTCTGAAAGGAACCACCCTGCAACCATTGCCGGAACGGTCCAAGCTGGAGGCGGGAGCATTATGGTCTGGGGAATGTTTTCCTGGCATTCTCTAGGTTCACTGATCATTGTGGAAGGCACAATGGATCAATACAAGTACGCATCTGTCCTTGCGGACCATGTTCACCCCTACATGCGCATTGTTTTTCCTCAGGATGATGGCATCTTCCAGCAGGACAATGCGAGGTGCCATACAGCTGCCAGTGTACGTGCGTGGTTCGAAGAGCACCAGGATGAGTTTACCGTCCTCCCCTGGCCAGCAAACTCACCTGACTTAAACCCAATCGAGCATCTGTGGACCATCTCGATCGAGTTGTTCGCGCCATGGATCCTCAACCGCGTAATCTAGCGCAGCTGGCCACGGCATTAGAGTCGGCATGGCTCAACATCCCAGAGAACACCTTCAGGGACCTATGTGACTCTCTTCCTGCACGTCTCGCAGCAGTCCGCTCTGCGAAAGGTGGTTATTCTGGCTTTTGACAGATGGTCACATTAATGTGACTGGACTGTGTATTTCAAAGGTTCTCAAAATGGCTTATTTCAAAATCTCTAGTTCTTCTTTCTTTGACCATATTTATACTTAAAATGATATCAGTATGAGAATACGCTCATATATTTGCTCTTTGAGAAAGAGAGATTACATTAAACCATTCTATAAAGTTGATGTCATGCTTTTATATTTATGATTACTTTGAGAATTGTGTCACACGGTATTTTAATCGGCAGGGGTTACGTGTCATATCGATGCAGTTAACCATATGATTATTACACATGTATCTAAACTCATTGAATTGAAAAATTTCTGTGAAACATCGCATTCTCATTTTCTTGCTTTATTTGATAGAGCATAAGTTTAACTTTACAAAACAAGTTTGCTTTCATTTTTGTGTTAAGTTGAAAAGAAGATACTGAAGACTTTACGAAATCGAGACTGAGATAAGCATTTAAATTCCAGATACCGACCTTTTGGAAGACTAGGAAAATTAATTTAAAGAGCAAATTCTTACTTTTATTAAATTTCTGAGATAACAATAATGTAGTCTCACTGGAATATGAACATACTGAACACGTTTAGGACTGTGTGTATTGAAGGCTTCGAAGGATGGCACAGAAAATTAATTGATCTCTTTATTTTAACACGTGGCAATATTAGTATATGATTGCAAGGCACAGAAAATGCCAATACTTTGAAAAATTTATAGATTACAAGAATTTGAGCAGTGTTTTATAGCTGTTTAATGTAAAGTAGTCGAGTGTTCTATCAGCCCTTAAAGTAATGCCAACTTTAGCAAGCTGCAGCAGTTGCGAATGCAAGATAAAGTCCAAGAAAGGTTCAGAAAAATAAGGAACATAATTAAATATATCTATATGAAAGTGCAATACTTAAATTTGTTCTTGAAATGCCTATTCGGGAAACACAGATAAACACAGAACGCAAGCAATAGTTTCAAAAGTATTCTCTAGAAATTCTTCCCCAAAGACATATTTGCTGAAAAACAAACCCTAAATTTAGAGACACAATAGCTAACTTACGATTCACAAGAGGTTTTAAAGGATTACTAGATATTCTTGAAATTGCTTATATTAATCTTGGAGCTTAAGCGTTGAAAGGAATTTTCAGCGATGGAAGCAAAACGAGTGTTAACAAATCCGGGCATCTTGCGCTGACTGAGAAAAAAATTGCCAGGAAAAAACGAAAGATTACCGAAAGAGACCAAAAAATGGCTGATTGCGAAAAAAGAAGATGATTGCGCATCCTATAAATGTGCTGAGTTTTAGTTACGTTAGTACTTTTTTCAGTATAATTACAATAATATTCACTTAAAATGCACTTTTTAAATTGCTTTTTACGCATTAACAGCTTAAACATGTATATATGAAAGTGCAGTATTAAAATTTATTGTTGAAATGCTTATTCGGAAGAATGCAGAATGCAGACAATAGTTCCAAGTACATTCCTCCAGAAATTCATCCCGGAAGACATATTTCTTGAATAATAAACCCTAAATTTAGCAGCGTATGTTTGACTAACATTTCAGCAGAAATTTTAAATGATTATTAGACATTCTTGAAATTGCTTATATAATCACGGAGTTAATGCTTTTAAAGGATTTTAGGGGTCGAATGAAGAACGAATTAGCAAATCAGACGTGCTTTGCTAGCTGAGATTGAAATTACTATGAAATAACTATAGATTGCCGAAAGAGGAAAAAATTGTTAAATATAAAAAAGAAGATGGTGTGTTCTATAAACGTGCCGAGTGTTAATAGTTATGTTAATAATTTTTTTTTTCAGAATAATTACAATAATTTTGACGTAAATGCATTTTTAAATTGCCTTTTGCGCAATGTTTCTTTACATAAGCACTGATAGCTAAGAATATTATTACTCAACTTTTATGTGGGGTTTGTCTTCAATGCCTTTCTAGTGAATATAGTGAAATACATTCGCTTCTATGAATACGTTTTTATAAAAGACAACCTTTCTTACTTATAACATGCTAAATATTCCCGAGCATTTCATAATGATTTTTCGATAATATATAAAATTTTTGTTTATTACAATATTCTCTAAATAAAAGCTCTAGAAAAAAACATAGTTCACTTTATTGTAACCTTTCTTCAAATAAGTCTCAACGTTTTTCATAGGTCCGTTTGTATTATTTAATAAATTCTTCCAGTTATATAAACTTATAAATATTTTTGTAAAATACGAAGAATCTATTTCAAACATTGGTAATCTATTTTATAATACTCTTGAAACCTGAAATTTAAAATGTGTTTATATTGATCGTATATTATATGTTAAAACTCCGAACATTTCCGGTTCAAAAAAGAAAAAAAAATTAGTAAAATTCTGCAATGTTAAATTAAAAAAAAAAGAAGAAAATCTGAAATATTTCAAATTTTAAATTACATCCAAAGAGGCTTTTTTTAACATTTTGTGTGTTACCTTTATTTATTAAATATCATGTTCTTCGCACTTAAACCGTAAAATTCGGTTAAAGAACAATATCGCAAAAGAATTTTAACTGAGCATATCTTTAGAATTTCGTATACACAGTCTCACGCGCTAGAGATAAAAATGCTTTTTCTGTATAGCGTAGCCATTGCTCGCTTTGAAATCTTTGAGTTTGTTAATCAAAAATTCATTAAAGTTATACAAAATATGAAATCGATAATAAAATAAATTTTTACAACAATTACAAATTTCAAATTTTGACTTACAGATGCCCAAATTCGCTTCGGGATTACGCCATTCAAAATTCGATGGCTCTAGGTACCGTCATTAAATCACAATGCGAGAAACATACATACATTTATGCAGATTCTTCATTATTTAGTTTCTTTAAATATAATACAGAACTGCAATATTTGGTGGCAGCAGTTTGAAAAGAATGTTTTCGACGCAAGATCGCAAAACGAAAACAATAGTCCTTCAGGAACAATGCCCCTTTGGACAAAAAAATCTTCAAAAATCATACCTTAAAATTGTTTCATAATTCCCTTCCAAAGTTTATCCTCCTGATTTCTTTCCATAATTCATAAATCTGCTTACAAACCAAAATTTTGACTAATCCATTAATGGATCTATTAAACTACAGGGATTACAGAAGATAAAATAATTTCTACGCATTTTCATGTAGAAGAAATTTATAAATGTGCCTATTCAGCCATCTGCAAAAACTATAAATTTTAATTCCGAAACGAGCCGACTTTGACAAAATGCATATTTTTGGAAGCCTTGGAAATTCAGAACTTGAAAAAACGGGGAGATTTGATGTAAAATTTTCTTTAACATCATATATTAAATCCCAGTTTAGGATCAGATATTCCAATTTATATTATATTAAAGACTCATTTAAAGCAAGAAACGTGCAGAAACTTAACCAGACTTTGTGTATCATCCGTTTTGTTGGTTCATGTTTATTTGTTTTCTTTTTAGATGTGAACATTATCTTGTAAATTATTTACGCATAACACAGAATAAGAATTTTAAATAAATCAAATACGTTACCTTCTTGCTAATGTCAACTCGCTACACTGCCGTAGATACGAACGGCAGTAGGAATCTATTATGATGAGAGGTTCAAATTCCGGTTAGTATCCAGTATGTAGCAATGCATCGACTCGTAGTCCATATTAATATAATAACATATGATCCGAACATCACGTAATGTCAAGTGGACCTAATAGACGTAATTCAACTGCAATTTCATGTTATCATCTGTCCATCTTATAGCCTTTTTTTTCATATCTTATACTGACGTACATTCGTTATCTATCCTATCTAGTCTAAGGAAAGTACCATTGAATCTTATGTTATTCACTTACATCCTAGGTTCCCTGTGCCAAGCAAATTCTATTACGTAACCTTCACAGTGAACACCCAATAAATTCAAAATGAAACTGCTTTCTTAATTTGATATAACCAAAAAATCGATATAAAATTTACAAAACTAGCCGTTTGAAATAGTTAGATATTGTATAAAGGGGGAAATACAATACGAATTCTATTGAGACCACCTAGTTTAATTTCATGGAAAATATTTAATGATTTTAATAATAAACCAAAATTAAACACTAACTTAAAAAATTGTTCCAATCCAACAATTTTAGGCTTTAGATGCAATAGGAATTATAGAGTGAGCTGCAGTGAGAATTCCTTTAACATGACAACTTTTAATTATGTTCCAAAAAGACCTTGAATGAAGAAGAATTTTTTAAAGTATTTTATTTTTAGTTCACAAAAGCATATTAACGTTTTACAATTAATATGGAATATGAAATATGGATCAGTTTATTTCTTTTCTTCATTCTTTCTCAAGTGTATTATTTTTGGTACGCTATTCCATTTTTCAGTATATATTGGTAGCTCTGATATTATATCAAATGTCAACTGATTTTCGTTTGCTTTTATTGAAGAATTTGATGATAGAGGACACAATGATCGCTCTGTAGCAATCATCATATATATTACTTCTGCAACGAAATTCTTTTCTTCTTTCTACCTGTACAACGAAGGCCAGCAAATCTTTCTCAAAGGGCCTCGAAAAAATCTCAGGAAAGATAAAAGAAAGATTAAAGCGATATTTTCAGAAGATACAGATAGACTAGACAGACTAAACATGATGAATATTGAAGAATTTCCGTACAAAGTATTAGTACGAGTCCAGCTAATCAAGATGATTAAATGCATTTGTATTGAAATCAATCGGATTAAAAAACTTATATGTATATATCTTACTAAAAACTGGATTTATTGTCTTTAAATCGCTCAGTTTTTCAATTGAGCTATAGTTTATTTATCTGTCTGATATGACAGACTTAATTTGAAAGTTAAATTTCTTCCTCTTTGTTGAATAGCCACACATTGGTGCATGGAAGATAAAAGTATTTTATTTCCGGCATTGTATCAAGTAGTAGCTAATGTCAAGTATTCAGTTTGAAGTGTTACGGGCATCCAAAATTTAACCATAGGTAATATGGGCATAGTCCAACTGCCCTAATTATTTATACAGAAACATACCTCAAGTCCCGCACGGGAATTTCCGATTACACTGAAAAATGTTTTGCAGCTGGTGCTTTTCGCACTTACAAAAATTTGCAAAGTTTTAGAATAGTTGTTGCCTTTCGCACTTACAAAATTTAGAACAGTTGGCGACTTTCACATTTATAAAAATTTACGCTTACGAATATCCAATAACTCATGTGTAATTTGAATAAAATGCTTATGTTTTACAGGTAGAAGTGGTCAGAATATCAGAATTTCACCACGGGTCTTATAGGTACAGTCTCATAGCACTAACTTTGCAATTCCACCTTAATTTGGATGGAGAACTCCTTAGGTGGCAAACCCAGGGTCCCCCACCCTTCTTTCTCTATGACAAACTTTTTTAGAGACATTCGGCTCGTCTTATATTTTGAATGCCGCCTCTCCACACAGACACAGTACACTTACAAACATCCATGCCTTCTCCGTGATTCGAGCCCGAACCCATCGGTAGAGTAATCAGCATTGTTAATCATGGTATTCGCTGGATGACTATTTATATGTTACAACAGTAAGAGTTGCTACTATTTTGTTACTTTTAAATATCCGAGTTTGTTGAACAGATCTGAAAGATAAATAAGTAATTTGCACGTTGTTGAATGGCAACACAAAGGCGCGAGTAATATAAAATATTTTTTCGAGAAGTGGCAACACATTGCTTTTAAATCACTGAGTTTATTAATCGTAGTATTATAGTGTGACACCACAATGCATGTGCTTACGGCACTATTCCTGACGAGTAAAATTTGTCACTGTGAATTATGTCTGTTAAAAAAATTTTTATTGAAAATAATCCATAAAATATCCAAACGAATATTCGCAAAGAATTTCTTAGCAGAACGGACAGAAATGCAATTTGAATGGAAAGCAAGCTGGCAAGCAAGGCAAATTAATATTGCTAGCCTTATGTTCATTTAAAATTGCGTTGAGAGGCTATGTAAATAATTTTGAGAGGCTTAACATTATTTACATCGTGCATATTATAATTAAAAGGATTTATACATTGATTGTTAATTATGCGAGATTTTTCATAAAATTGTTAGACCAGTTTATTTACAGTACATTTTTTCCGATATGAACCATGTATATAAATCTCCTCATGTATTTCTTTACTATTCACGTAACATGGCGTGATGCAAATTTAACGTTGAAAAACATTTTAGACAATCTGCAGTTGCTTCCGGTTGGTACAGCGTAAGTACGCCGAGGCAGGATAGGCATGATAACATAGACTGCAAGATAGCTTTGTAAAGGAGTAGTTTGTTATCTAGAGAAAGAATTTTGTCGAGAAACAAGTTCGAAATCCAAAAGTCGGCTTCGAGGTGTACACTCTGTTAAAAAAAATTTTCACCAATTTTACTCGGCCGATTGACGAAATTCAGCTTACGGTTTTTACTTCTCTGAAGCACGAACTAGGGTATATTTATATATATATATATATATATAAGTCTGATATATATGAATATAAGTCTAATATATATATATATATATATATTAAACTTATACATAGCGTTGTTATAACATACGGATTTCGCCTCAAAATTTAATTTTTTTCTGAAATGACATGATATTTTGTTTTTCGAATTTTATGATTCTACAACTCCGCTTATACCCAAAAAGCACATTTTGTAAAGTTTAGGGGGAAACTCAATCAGTAATTCGGAAATTCACCTTTGCCAAGAATAATTCACTTGGCGAACTTCTCTTTAAGGCAACCTATTGCGTTTTCTCTTTCATTCCGTGCCAGAGGAAATAAATGATCGCTTTTCCTTTCTTGCATATTTTTGCTTCATGTTATATTTTTTAATCACAGCAGTTGCTTTTAGATTTTTTTTTAGAATTTTATTTTAATTATTTGAGTTTCATGCTTGAATTATAGTTCCAGTAATTAATTTAAAAATATCTACTTATTCATTCGCAATTTTTATTTTAAGCATGTTTATTCATAAAACTTTCTGTAATTTGATTTTATTTATTTGGATAGCATTTGTTTCGAAAGAAAACTTGTTACGTAGTATTCATCCTGATGCCTTTTCAAACTAACTGCCTTCTGAATCGAAAGACTGAGTAGCTTCGGTTAACACGCCCCTCAATGGGTCGTTCAAACAAGATATATAAATGAAAAAGTTGTATTATCAACATTTTAATTTAGAATGAAATGCATGCAAATAATTTTCCACGGTTTTCCACTCTGCTACTGCTTTACTCAATTTTAACATCCTACATTCTGTTTGCTAAAATATTGCCCATAGATCCAAATAAGCTGAAATGTTTCATTTTTCAAATCGCAAAAATCAAACAGCATAACATAAAAAACTACATTTTGTGCAAATAAGTAAATAAATAAAATTAATTAAATACAAATACACTACCCTACATTGAAAAGGCAACACCAAGAGGCAATGGCAGAAAGTGACGAAACTTGGCAAACAAAGAGAGACAGCAACGAACAATAAGTGATCTTTATTTCGAAATGATGTACGTAATACAGAGCGAGAACAGCGACGCCTCAGTAGGTTGTAAGACCGTCTTGGATGGCGATACACGAAGCAACACGTCTAGGTACAGAGTCAATGAGACTACGGATGGTGATCTGAGGAGTGGCTTCCATTCCCTGTCAACCATTTGTCAGAGTTCGTCTTATGAAGATGGCAATATCAGGGTCTGAAAATGGCGTCCAATCGCATCCCAAATGTGTTCGATTGGTGAGAGATCAGGAGAGAACGGTGGCCAGGGGAAGCATCTGTACAACTTGCGGGGTACGTTGGCTGACGCGAGCAGTTTGTGGTTGAGCGTTATCCTGCTGAGAAAGAGCATTGGGCACTCCCTGAAGGTAGGGAAGTGTCACCAGTCACGGCATATCATTCACGTATTGTTTGGCCGTGAAACCTCAGCAAAATATGATTTGAACTTGTAGATAAATTTCCTTGAGCGGCAGTTTCTTTGGAGCAGTTTTCCCATACTGAAGGTCTTCCTTTTAATCTCCTTCCTTCAAAAACATTTGTTTTAAATGTTGACACATGATTATTTATTCAGTGTTTTTCAAAGTTATATTTCTATAAATTTTCTATTCTTAACCTCGTTTTTTAAAGCTTTAAATTAAAGCTTTTGTGTCATTTAGTTGCATCTTTTACATTTTCTCTTTCAAAGTTACTTAGCTGCATCTTTCAGAGAGACTGCTTTTTATTTCGTAGACATTTTAACTACAAACTATGCTTAAGGTAAAACCCAGAGGAAATACTAATTGAGTTAAAACACGCTTGCAGAATGATAGAGGAATAAAGAAACTCCCACACTTTTTTGGTCAACAGAATCCAGCGTTTTTCCTATCCTGTCTAGTGATCCGCTATTAATATGGAGTTCAAGTATTCTAAATCATATAATTTTTATAATTTTGAAGATCAGGGAATGAAATATTACAGAACATACTTTTTTAATTATGCGTAATAATATGAGAGGACCAATTTTGATATTTAATAACTCATAAAATAAGGAAGGTATAAACAAACTTATGGCATTTATTGATGGAATAACTTATATATTTTCTTTTTCAGGTTTGAATATCTTTACTTTTGTAAATATCGTCTGCGCGTGTGATTAATTTCAGATAATTTCATTTTCCAGTCTAGATATCTGTACTTTTCTAAATATCATCTGCTTATTACTTGCAATTTTCTCTCTTTTGTTTTTGGCAACTATTGCCTATTATTATAGGCCTAGGAGGATGGCCTTTGCAGCAGATATGCTAAAGAGAAGATGATGCTGAATTTCTGAAGCGTATGATGTTCTCCGACGAAGCATCCTTTAATCTTTCTGGCATTGTTAATCGCCATAATGTGCGCATATGGGGATCTGAAAACCCCCATGAATACCGTGAGGCATAAAGGGATTCCCCAAAGTTTAATGTGTGGTGTGGATTAATGCACGAGTCATTGAGCCTTTCTTTTTTATAGAAAAGACGGTCTTATCAGTCGTATACTTATACATGGTGGAAACCTTCGTATTTCCACAACTAGAAAAGCTTCAGCCACATGTCTTTTTGCAACAAGATGGTGCACCACCTTATTGGAGTACCATCGTTCGTAGTTCTTTGAATGACCATTTTACAGGAAGATGGATCCTGCGAGGAGGTCCAATTCCTTGGCCACCCAGTTCACCTGATATAACGCCGCTGGACTTTTTCCTTTGGGGATTTGTAAAGAACAACGTTTACAGGAGGAGAGTGTCGAACATTGATGACCTAAAAGTCAGAATTACAACCGCAATAATCTCTGTGGATGCCGACGTGCTTGCTGTAACCTGGCGTGAAATTGAATATCGAATTGATATTCTCCGTGCGACGAAGGGGGCACACGTTGAAGTTCATTGACAAGGGTCAGGAAACTTTTCGAGCCTATCTAACCATTTATGTTATTAATTTTAATCTATCTTTATTATTTTATGAGTTATTAAACATTAAGATGGGTCCGGGACTTTATAAACACCCTATATTTAATATACTTTTACTAAAAGGCTACATATGAACAAAGCCGCCTAACTCTTAAACATCGTTTACATTGTTAAATACTTAGTTTGAAACTACGCGCTACGATATACGCATATCGTCCGTAAAATTTTCGTTTCTACGGGAAAATGGAATAAGAACTTCAAATATAATCAAGTTTTAATAAATTACATTGGATAATAAAAAACTGGATAATAAAAAAATATTGACTTTGAATCAGTATCACTTACCTTCTAATTTGCAGCCCACCAGCGGCCGAGCGGTAAAGACGCTGAACACTGGTAGTTCGGTCCGAGTTTCGAATCCCGCGAACGGGCTGGCTGCATGGGTGTTTTCGTGGTTTTCCCCATGTGTAACGTGTATACGAGCCAGTTCCCCTTAGAAAGTCCTCCACGAAGGCATCCCTCCCCTTAGGCAGATAGCCCTCGTGTGCTTTGCCATAATTGAATAACCTAACCTAACCTAATTTGCAGTGGCGACAGTCGTACCGGCTGACTGAAGTTCGAGAAGTTTTAGTGTGTATTTAGAGTATGGTAGTTATGTAGTCAAAGTGTATTAAAAAAATCTGAGTTGTGCACCACATGACTTCCTTGTACGGAATATTAAATTAAACGCATTTTTTCCTGCCTTTCATTTAAACTTATTTCCTCGAATTTCATTAGAGATATATTGCTCATTCAGTTAATCCAGTTCCCACTTCGCGACAAGGCAAAAACTCAAAATATCTATATTAAAAATTGACAGACATATATAACAACATAAAACACCAAATACAGTTAAAACAATTAAACAATGTTTTTACAATTAAAATTACAGTTTATACTCAAAAACAAGCAATTCGGCCAGAGGGCAAAAAGGCAGATTTTTCGGTACGCAAAACTTAAAGTTTACTTTTGGTCTCACTCCCCAAAAAAACACTGGAGGCGCAGCAACTGACTTAATTGGCAATTAACGCTGTGCTGAGTCAATATATGGGATAATTTCATAACTTAAATGATAATTCCAGACTGGATTAAGCATAATTTAATTCGCAATAATAAAAGAAGACGTTACTTTGTTATTGTGAAGCTTAGTTTCCATAGATTGGCAACAAATCCACTATTCTGCTAAGTTTCAAATGTAAACAAATATGGCTGTTTTGGTAAAAAAATTAGGCTTAAACAACTTTTAAATTATCGGGAAATCTACAATTATACTATGCAGATTAACTAAAGGCATGAAAACCTTAACCTGAAGATAAGCATAATGTAATTCAATCATTTTTAAAGCAAAAATGCACAATTTACAAACATATAAGACTAAAGAGACTGAGCTCACTGAGCGAGTAACAGAGTGGATATATATATTTATATTTATATACTTTTGAAGCGCCCGATTGTAACCAAAATAAGAGGTGCACATCTACATTTTACAGCAGTCCTATATACAAAATTCATCTTTCTGAGCCTACTCATCGTTTTCGAGATATCCGAGATACATACATACGTACGTACGTACAGGTGCCACGAAAAAATCTCTTCTGAATGCATTTTAAATCAGTTTTATGAATCGTTTGGGAGTAAAAGAATCCTTACGTACAGATGTCATTGGCAACAAATCCAGTATTGTGCTAAGTTTCAAATGTAAATAAGTATTGATGCTATGGCCACAAAAATTAGGCTTAGACGGAAATAAACAACTAGCAGTCCCATATCCAAAATTTCAACGTTCCGAGGCTACTCGTTTTTGAGTTATGAAAGATACATACATACATATGCAGGTACGTACGCACAGACGCCAAGGAAAAAAATTCTCTACAGAATCCATTTTAAATCAGTTTTATAATATTTTGGGGGGAAACGAATCCTTTATTCTGTCCTTATGTACAGATGTCACGCAAATATATAGTTAAATTGCATTCGATAGCGGTCCAAATGGATATTTTTGTTGAAATATAATACCCGAAATTTGTCGCGATTACAATACCTCTTTTTTACTTCGTACAAGGAAGTAAAAATACGAAGATTGCGGAGTTTTCATTGATGCAACTTCCTGTCTTAATACGAATACAACGGATTGTGGGGGTTTACTTATTTAATTCCAATGTTCAATCTCAGAACCCCACGAACACTAACAAGCGAATAATCGCTTAAGTGTGAGAACAAACACGTAAGACTTAAGAAGGGTAAACTACCCTTTATTTCTCATAATAAATACAATTAACTCCTAACTCGGAGTATACAAAGCCTCCACTTGGGCTTGAACTTAAATAATTATGAATTTAAACTAAACTAAGCTTAACTAAAGCTATCTGAAAGGTGTAGCCGAAGCTATCAGGTTTCTAAGTAGCTGGCCCCTAAGTATTAATTGAATCGGTGAAGCCAAACAAGGGCCTAAAGTATAGCCGAGCGTAGTAGTTAAGAGAGAACATAGCCAAAGGCAAACGCGTGCTAGTCAGGAAAATCAAACTCTCTCTCTCGAAGGCGATCAACTTAAATAATCGTAAATTCATTTGCATTAACTGCGTTTCTGAAATTATATTCTGGTAGGAAATTGTAAGCTAAAATTAGAATAGATAGAAAAGTTGCATAACTTAAAATAACTGTTAATAAAATTAGGATAAACCTTACACCTTACCCCACCAGAATTTAACTACTCGAAGATTAAGGTTTCAAAACGACCTTGTTTAAGAGTGTAAATTCTACAAAACTCTTTCTCATCAAAGTTTTAAACTTGTAGCAAGTGTGCTTTCTTGAATTTATCATTAAAACTTTTCCTGTTTAGGGCCAACTTTACACAATATCCAAAGCTATACTAAAACAAAGAATTTCATATTCACACTTTTATACAAATTGACTTAAGAACAAACATCTTCTTCTCTGTTGAACAGGTTTATACCGTCTTGATCCTTCTACAAATTATCTGGAAGGAAATCGTATTAGTTGTGTTCTTACTAAATCTAATAACCTAGCATTTAATTTTAGTAATCCCACTAGTGGCTGAGTGATTTTGGACTGAATGTGCAAGTTCACCAGCGGCAGAGCGGGCATGTCGCTGAATACGGGTCGATCCAGGGTTCGAAACGGGTTGGCTGCACAGCCATTTGCGTGGCTTCCTCATATATAACGTGTGTGCCAGCCATTTTTCATTAGAACGTCCTCAATGAAAGTATCCTTCCCTTAGACAGATAGTTTCTAGTGCTTGTCCATCATTAAATAAATCAAACCAAAACTGAGTGTACATGTTCGAGTAGAGGATAATATATATTCAAAATCTGAGGGCTAATCGTATTTGCACAATGCGATGAACATACATACATACATACATGTACACATGCGTATTCTTCATTATTTAATCATAGACATGTGCTTAAATTATCAATAGCTGGAACTTAGATTATCAACAGAAAATTGGCAACATGAATTTTCTACGAAATAAAGTTTTAACTGTGTTAGTGTTATCTATCGCAAAATTTATGATTTTAAATTCCTAATTTAAAATTCAAATTTGATTATTTGTTTTTGGAGTGTTTTTTAATTAATTAATTAATTAATTTCCAAAACAAATTTGAAACTATTTACGTATAAAACTGTTATAAACGCCACTTAATTTTATTATTAGTATAGCAATCAGCGGAACTCAGCATTAACGCAAGCTAGAAAATATTACGCCTAATCAAACTATATGTATAATTTTACATATTTGAGTTACATTTTAACAAATGTATGTTCTCCCCTATAATGACAAACACATTTCCTTTTCTCGTAAAAATATATTTAAGACGTTTTTGCTTAAAAACAAATTTATTATGGAGTAATTTAACGGGCTAGAATAAAAATAAAATTTATACAGAAAATGCTGCAATGCATTAAAAATATATATTTGCATATCGTCGTAAAATAATACGGCTAAAGACAAAAAGTTAATTAAGTTTGGGGTTTGGTTACGAAACAAATTCCAGCATGAAAACTTAACTTTTATCTGGAAATTTTACGACACTTATTAAATCGAAAGACAAAGTAATTACGAAAGAATAAGTGAAGAGCATATGTCATTTTTTCCCGTTCACTTAGAGTTATTTATTTTAGTGAAACGCCTAGATTAAATGAGAATCTTCAACAAAATTCAGTAACGTAGCTTATATATATGAACTATGTTATCACTTCAATGACTAAACAATTCTTTTTTTAATTTAACATATATGTGAATCAAGGATCAATTTAAACTATTCCTTTATTGTCCGATCGTCCATAAATATTTCCTTTTATCTATTTTGAAAATGTTTAATAAGCAAATTACGTTTGTTCATAATGTTTGACTGAATTATGTGTTTCTTATGTTCCAGTTAAGGTTTTTATGCTTTCAGTTTATCTGAATGCAGTAGTTGTAGAATTATTAACAATTTACAACTTTAAGTGACGTTAAGCCTAACGAAGCCTACTTTTTTTTTTACATTTGAAACCCCTAGTAGAATAGTAAATTAAATCATTTGGTGCACCAACTTAAGTGTCTTTTTGCCGAGTTGGACAAAAGTTAACTTTCAATTTTGTGTACCGAAAATTTTGTCTTCAGGTGACAGAAAAACATGATAACATGCCAGCATCAATCAAATATAGAAAAGTATAAGAAATTAAAATTTGAGCTTGTCAGGACTGAGTGTTCGGTGCATATTCTTGGCAAACATGTTCGTGAGTTAAACTGAGTCCTGATCTTGAACAGGGAGCTGAATGCACCTATGTTCTGTGGTAGGAAACTGTGATTAAGTGGTAGAAGAACTGCACTTCAGATGGATTTAAAATCCTCTTTTATTAAACCACAATTATATACAGCCACTTCCGAACTCGGGAGGGATACAGAAAATAATGACTACCACTTGGGTCTAAACTGAACAATCAGACAATTTAAACTAAAATTAAATAGAAAGTAAATAACCGTTGCTCACAGAGCTATGAACGCGAGGTTGGCCTCTAAACTAAATGGTGGGTAGCATGATTTAACTAATACTAACGCGCTTAGAATTACTTCAATAAGCAATAACAGCGCTACGGCTTAGAATTTAAATACTAGCTGGTCAGGCGAACGTCGAACAGAGTAACAGTGGTCTGAGACTAAAAGCTCTCTCACACTGAGAGGTTCCTACCTCTCCTTTAAATTAAATAGAACTTGGCTCCACTTCAAATTAGCATAAAGCTGAAACGCGCGCTTATTCTAACGGGAAGTTGAAATAAGAACAGATAGAAAAAGGCAAATTAAAATAAAACTTTGTTAGTTTAACTAAAACCTTACAAGCTGATAATTTTAGCTTCTCAGCTCACGTTTTTCAGTTCAAAAACTCTTGAACTGAAACGTACTGACTAAAAAAGCTGCCCGCAATCGATATGTAACAAACAAGTTATAGAATAGTTGTTTGTAAGAGATGAAAACAAACTAGAACGTAATTATAAGCATATTTCATATAAAAATAAAAAAAATGAATTTAAAATGTGTTCGCAGTTAAATTTTACCATTAACTTTTTGTTACGTTGCAGCAAATGTATCACTCAAAAAACAATTACACGTATTTTACGTAGATTTAGTTTTGTTGATTATGTATTCTCAAGATGGATCTGCATTTAAGTTTTAAATTTAAGAATAAATAAAGCTGCAAACATGAAGTCGTAAATCAGAATTTTAAAATCCTTTAAAACGACTTGGAAATTATTTGAAATGCGAGACAAAATGGCAATTAGAAACCATCTCCTTTCTTATTCTTTATTGACATTTTTCAATACAATTATCTTTTTGAACTAAATTCATGATTTATAACAAATCTGACATCAAGATAAGGACTGTAAAGGCAAAAGGATGTTCGTATGTGTAAATCTATCTCGATCAATTTATTTAAGCTTTCTGGAGACAACTCTTTCGAAGTTTTCAAATTTATTCTAGCCAATATCCAATAGCAGTTTCATGCTTTCTAAAGACTTGGCATCTTATTTACAGGCTGCTTGTAATTAGCTGTTCTCAGATAAATGCATATCAACGTAGAAATATAACTAATTTATTAAACGTCGGATCTTATTAACGACACTGAGAAGACAACTGATAGAACTGTTTGCATAGCAGGCAATGCAAACAGGAAATTTCTAACTGAGGAAATTAATTGAATTCTTGGTAGCAAATAACATGCATGTAGCAACCATTTTAAGACGCTGTGCAGAGGTAAACATTCTGCAGTCTTTCATGGATGTGAGATATCATAATTAAAATATAATAATAAGCCTGATCAAAGTAAACACTGTGTAGATTTCAAATAAGAGATGAATAAAAGCTTGAGTTTGAATTTTGTGTTTATACGTATAATCCCTAAAGGTGAAGTTGAACTAATAAAATGCATAATTAATAAATTTACTAATGATTGATAAATAATAAGTGTAGAAATATCCCTTCCGATTAGGCAAGATGATATTATTAATGAGATTGTTTCTAATTCCA
>KK115053.1:63063-80136 GCA_000611955.2 Stegodyphus mimosarum | reverse complement strand
TGTTTTACGATTATATCTGTAGATATGGAACTTAAATAGTTTGTTAAATGTTTATACTCTAATTTATTGAATCTATTTTTTTATTTAACAGCATAAAATATCAGTGAAATAATCTGGAACAAATCCCTTCTCAAAATAGGAAAATTAGAATGATTTATTTTGCACAGATTCCTTTTCCAAAGAAGATATGCGAAAATGCATTTGTTCGACAGTATAACAAAATTCGTGTTATATTTTTAACACTTATAAACCATGTTTCGCTATTACTTTGAGAATTGAGATAAAGAAATAATCTTTTTCTTCTTAAATATATCTCCTAAACACAAATATGCACTTTGTTACCTATAGAAGCTGTAATAAAATTCAAATATCTACACTTTAATTAATAAAGCAAAACTCTTGTACAGGAAACCGCAGCAAACAATAGCGAAGCATTGATGAATGTTTAATGGTTTGAAATTGTCTGTGCTATCCAGTTTGCCATTTGTAGCTGATGCCCCATCATACATAATTTTGTAAAAGAAATATGCTACATATATATATCTGTCCCATCGTTTCTATTGGGTTGGCAACTAAGTAATTGTGGATTTCACTCATATCTTCAGTTGAATTTTTAGGTTTGCAGACTTAGTACAAATGTAAAACGCATTTTGTTATTTGATAGTTGGCAATTCAGCTGTGAATCAGTAAAAAAAGTTTTTTGATCGGTTGCGTAGGTTTCGTTTGGCGTTCGTTGAAAAATGGAAAATGAAAAGGAACATTTTCGTCATATTTTGCTATTTTATTTCCGCAAGGGGAAAACGCATCGCAAGCTCATAAAAAGTTATGCTCTGTTAATAATGACGAAGCCTTAAAAGAACGGCAGTGTCAAAATTGGTTTGCCAAATTTCGTTCTGGTGATTTTTCACTCAAAGATGAAAAACGCTCTGGTCGTCCAGTTGAAGTTGATGACGACCTAATCAAAGCAATAATCGATTCAGATCGTCACAGTTTAACACGTGAGATTGCAGAGAAGCTTCGTGTATCACGTACATGCATTGAAAATCACTTAAAAGAACTTGGCTATGTTCAAAAACTCGATACATGGGTTCCTCACGAACTGAAAGAAACGCATTTAACGCAACATATTAACAGCTGCGATTTGCTAAAGAAACGTAATGAAAATATCCATTTTTAAAATGACTGATAACTGGCGATGAAAAATGGGCTGTTTACAACAATATCAAGCGGAAAAAATCGTGGAGCAGGCCAGGTGAACCAACTCAAACAACATCAAAAGCTGATATTCATCAAAAGAAGGTTTTGTTATCAGTTTGGTGGGATTACAAAGGAATTGTCTGCTTTGAACTCTTACCACCCAGCCGAACGATCAATTCTGATGTCTACATTGAACAACTAACGAAATTAAACGACGCAGTTGAAGAAAAGCGGGCCGAATTGACAAATCGAAAAGGTGCTGTATTCCATCATGACAATGCAAGGCCACACACATCTTTGGTCACTCGGCAAAAATTATTGAAGCTTGGTTGGGATGTTTTGCCACATCCACCATATAGTCCTGACCTTGCACCATCTGATTACTTTTTGTTTAGATCTTTACAAAACTCCTTGAATGGTAAAAATTTCAATAATGATGATGATGTCAAATCGTACCTGATTCAGTTTTTTGCTAATAAAAACCAGAATTTTTATGAACGTGGGATTATGATGCTGCCTGAAAGATGGCAAAAGGTCATTGATCAAAATGAGCATTACAGAATAAATTTATTTAGTTCCATGAAAAAATTGTCTTTGATTTTCTAAAAAAAATCCGCAATTACTTAGTTGCCAACCCAATATTTGCTAATGAAAGTATTTTCCATGCTCATTGCTAACATTATGACAATTACCATTAAATCGTTTAAATGAGATTACAATGTATGTACCCTGTCTGACGTTTTACAGCATGTCACATTCTCAGCAATTTGCTCATAACACTCAGCTCTTCTTGGTAGCAAATGTTCCCTAAAAAGCCCTGAAAGATCTGTCGAAATTAATTCCATACGGTATGTCTATACAGCTTTGGTTCAAAATTGAGTATCATGTAACACGAACCTGATGTTCAATAAATATAGTTTCTTTTATCTAATTCGAACTTAAGCATGAAATTTAACGTTATGTCAATATCAGACTATCTTTCTGCAATGCCTTCACAAAGATTTTTGTAAAATACAATTGGAATTAGAAGCGAAAAAGGCAATATTTTATTCCATCTACAAAAGATTATGAAGTAGCTTAGTTTACTGATTCTTTGACTATGTCCGCCGAAAACATCGTGGACGAAAACCTCGCGAAGAAAATAACGCAAGGCGAAAACGTCGTGGTACAAAACATCATGGGAGAAAACAAAACAAAGAAAAAACATCGCAGGTCTAAAACACCGGGGTACAAAATACCGTCGTCGAAAATAAAGTGGTCGCAGTTTAAAAACATCGTCGTCGAAAATATCGTGTTAGAAAAAAGTATATACAAATCATCGCATGACGACAGCATCGCACCCATGCGTTTTTCGAGTTTTAAAAGCTGTAAATGCATTTTCGCATAATGATTTGGGACGGCAAGGAGGAAAGAGAGATATTTATACTTTACTATTTCATATTTTAGAAAAAGTAATAAATTTTTGATGAAAAAGTAATAAGAAAGTTTAAGTATTCAAAATGACTAGAAAATTAATGCAACTTACAGCCCTTAATAGAATTTAAATTTACGTATTTCATTAACAAAAGTCATTAATAAATAAATAGTTTTTATAAAGTTTTACTCATAATATTTTATGAAAACGACAGCCTAAAAATATTTAGAGAAAAGAAGATAAATAACTGCATGAAGTTTTCTATAAAAATTGCTTTGTTGATTATGAAATTACTTTGTTTCACGTTTGTTATCTAACATTATTTTGGTGAAAATTATATCTTGTTTTATTACCGTTTATTCTTAAAATGTCGTTAATATTTCTTTCCCTTCCAAAGCTTTATGCAAACATGCATTTAAAACTTTTAAAACCTGAAAAATGTATGTGTGCGATGTTATCGTCATGGGATGATTTGTAGCTGCTTTATTTTTCCCCACGATATTTTTGACGGGCGATGTTTCTAAACTGCGAAGTTTTTGAGCCGCTTTATTTCCGACCACGATATTTTGTACCACGATGTTTTAGAACTGCAATGTTTTCTCTTTGTTTTTTTTTCTCTCATGATATTTTGAACCACGACATCTTCGACTCTGTTTTCTCCGCGATGTTTTCGGCTGCAACCTACTTCAACACGTGAGTTCTAAGACACACGATGAAAATATTTCGTTACATTGAAATGAGAGCCATTCAAACTTCTTTAACATTTATTATTATGTGATAAGCGCTTCAGTTCGGCGAAGAGTGGGCAGTTGGTAGTACAGTGTATGTATGTATGTAGAAAATTTTTAATTTAAAATCTATACGTTACAAGAGTCTGATATTTGTAAGTCTAATTTTTTTTTCAAGTGAAAAGATGTCACCCACAATAACATTTATTACAGAAAAGGTACAATTTCTGGGACTTAATCAAATTTTAAAATATTGCTTACTTGCGTATCTCAGTTGCTATTAGATTTACCAGGTATATTTAATAAGAAAAAGGAAGCTACTACTTATTTAAAATTACAGTGAACATTTAAGTTGAAGAAAAGAAGAAACAAAGCGAAGTTTTTGTCAAAATGAGTATTCGGGGAATACCATAGGGAAGTATCTTGAAACATAGTATTTTCTTCCAAATTAGTCATTCTTGTTTTTTAGACAATGTAATTTTCAAACAAAGCCCTAGAAGTAAAACAAATGTTTAAATAGCATTTCTTTTCCAAACAAGGTACTGTCTTTGAGGTTTTAGTAAAATAATAATAGCTGTTTTAATTGTGTACAAAGAAGCCTTAGAGATCATATTTAAAATACACGAAGCTTGCACATTTGGGATGCAAAAAAAATTTCAAAGGACTGAAGGAAATTTTTTTCACTGATTTCTTTCGTTTCAACCTTCTTCAAGGTATAGATATACAGCCATCGGTTACGGAATACAACAAACACGAAATATGTCACTAAATATAAATAATATATTCCTGAATTTTCGCAGTTTTCCCATTGCACAGAAAATACGGGGGAAGTATAAGAAATGCATGTTTTCTTCCTGAAATGTGCTGATTAAAGAAAACAAAATTTGTTTGTATTTCTAGGTGAAAAGTACATTTGATTTTTGGTTGTTAAATTAGTGTTCATGCTAAAGAAAGTTGCCTTATTTCTGTGATTTAAAGAGAAATATAAATATAATCATATTTTTTAAAACCTTCAAAGGACGCATTTTCGAATTGTATATTTTTTCTTGTTTGAAAACTTCAAGCCGCGACCAAATAGGATGTTTTGCCACATGAAAAAAACATTTGTTGACGGCTTCATGCAAATTATCAAATAAAATAAATACACAGCTATTTTCTGAATAATTGTGCTTTTCTTTATGAAACAAGTGAGCAAGTCTCTGCGTGAAACGTTAATTTACAACGAAAAAAATGTCATAGCAATTTTTTTCCGTCGTTTTAATTTCTCGTTTTAGCCAGCTTAATTTTAAAATAATATTTAATGTTCTGTATCTTCAATTTCCAAATATTAATATATTCTTAGTACCTTAAAAATAATTTTAATTCCTGATACCTTAAAAACACTTATCCCTGTTAAAATTAATTTAATGGTTATATTTAAAACTTTCTCTTAAAATCCAAGTGCAATTTCTTTCGAATCTTTTAAACACAACCTTTAATTACTTTAATATGCTTTTTACATTTAACTGTCTGAAATGTTCTTTAAACTGCAGTCTGGAATTTTCGGATAGCAGATTTTATTTGCCGAAAGAAAATCTTCTGAATAATGCGAACAACGCGCATGCAAGCATGAAATATTTATTTTTCATTTTCATTTCAATTATTAATTCAAAAGCTGAATGTACTATAGAATAAAGTGATAACCATAATTGAAATTTACGTCAACTACCTAGCTTAAGCATATATTTTAACTGAATTTAACTACATAAGAAGATTAATGTAGTTTGCGCTTTCATACGATTTTTCTCTTCACGGGGGGGTATCACAATACACTTAGAAATATATCTAGAACAAATGCTTTTAATCTTAGTTTTTCTACTTAGAACTATTGTGTATTTGACAATAAATTAAGCTCATTATTTAGATTCAAATTACCATATAACTAATTTAAGTAACATTAAGAAATGATATGTATTCTATCGGGCGAGAGGAATTTAGACGTTGCTTACAAAAGTATTAAAGATTAACTAAATTTCAAAGTCTTGTTCAATTTTAAACCTGCTTAAGTTGATTTTGTGCTTCCATAGATAGCTTTTATTTGCCTAAAATCATCATTGCTAATGTAACACAATCGTGAAGAATGCTTAACCCTCCCAGCCGCTACAGTGGTTAGCGACTCCGACTGCCATACCAAAATCCCGAATTCGAATCCCGAAGAAAATATATAGTGTCTGTGAGGCATGGGGGCACTTCCGAGTATGCGGCGAGCCGGAAGTCCTCTCGTGAGGTTAGTGGTAGGGAAGGAGGGGGAAAGACCCTCGAACTCGTCCCCCAGAGGTGCTCTCCTTCAAAATTGAGGGCGGAACTTAGCAAAATCGTACTGTCACCTGAATGGTGCTTAAGGCTCTTGCCAAAAGACAGGCGCAATATTGCACCCCTTGCTACGATGAACTTCGTGGATTTGTTCTGATGCTACTGTCACACAGGCCAGCTAAGTCACAATGCTTGAAATAAACAGAATGGCTTAATCTTTTTAATTTTGAAGCAACATCAATTAAGAAAATTGCAAAAGGTTATAAATAGCTAATCCCCAAAACACAGAGAAGTTAAATGATGTTTTTTGTGATTCTCTTAAAGCCTTGATGTAACGTGAGTCTCAAAGTTATAAGAATAGTCTTTCCTATATTAATACGCCTCTTTTAATATAAATTAGTAGTAAATCAGGGACCTTTAAATTTGCAGCAACAATAAGAAGAAATGATAACATAGCTAAGTTTATTTTACAGATATAATAGTGGTCTCAATTTCGCGTGCCGCGTGCTGCCCTAGAATTTATTTTAATTAAATTCTAGGGCAGCACGCGGCCATAGAATTCTAGGGCAGCACGGCAGTTGTTGCAAATACAGTTTTAATAACTGTACGCAACTACTGCTGGCGAAAAACATTTGATGACCTGATCCATTTCATCTGAATCTCCCACGTGACTTCCTTCTACGGCCTACTATGCATATTTTGGTGCATATTTTGGTAGCACTTCATTTAAACTTATTCCATTGAATTATTTTAGCTTAATTACATGATATCTCAAATCAACTTGAAAATGGCATCAAAAATTGCAAATTTTGAAATTAACTATCTCGGTCGTTTTTCTGTTGTACGTGATTTCTTGTATTTTTGTTTTCTCATAACGAGTATAAAACATTTTCAAATATAGGTAGAAGAACGGGAAAGTTTTAGATTATCTTAGTCGCCCAAATTTTTTTTTTTTATTTCGTGTACCCAAAACCCGAATATTTTCTTCATTTAAAACATTTCTGTAACTAGAAGCGTGCAACCAATTGTAATAAAAAAGGGAGGTCACAACCCGATTTGAGTTATGCGAGGTACAAAAAGTGCATTTTTAATCTAATTTTAATCCATTTTTAATCCAGTTTTACAACAGAAGTGTAATAAACTCTAAAATAAGAGGTATATAATAATCAAGATGTATATAATATTATCATTATAAAATTTAAAGTAACTGCATTAATTTAAATTACGTGACAATTATCCATTAATTTCATTCTTCAGAAGATTTGAACCGAATTCCTAAAATCGTTTCAATTATGATTAATACCTTGAGCAAGGAAAATAATATTGTTCATTCTTATATTCTTATATCACATTCATAACAAAATGTAACATATAGTTACGTGCTGCAAGTTCGCCGAAATCTTCTTATATAACTAATCTCAACGAATCGGGAAGTTTTGAAAGTTCATTGTAATTTGCGATGAATAAAAGTTCTTACAAAGAAGATAATCGCTACAAATAGTACTAGGAGAATACAAAAATAAGTCAAATATATCTTTCATGTGCGGAGAATATTGTTGACCATCAAAATTTGTAGCAAGATCTAAAGCAGTAGTAACAGAAGCCCCATAGAGTAAAAGAGAGTAAGTCTTGATTCAACTGCATTTACATTTAAAACATTATTCAAGGGGAAGGAGAAGTACTTTCAAGACTTCTAAACTTTCCAACGCACCCAACTTTCCAACGAACTGGAAACTTTCCAACGAACTAGAAAATGCGTTTTCCACTTTCTGGAAAACGCACTTTCCAGGAACTTTTAGAATGTCGCCAAGTCGGCAGAAATCTTCATATCTTGCTAATACACGGTTGAAATGTGTCTGCCGATGTTTTCGATTTGGGTTTTCTTTACAATCCACATCGACTGGCTGATGATTAAATGCTTTACAAAATGTTTTACGAAATAGACACATATAAGTAGCTACAAATGCAAGATTAAGCAAAATACAGAGTAAATAATTATGAAAATTCGCTAAGTAAATAAGATTTAGTAAAGATAATAAATATTTACACATACTGCAAAAACGTTTCAACAATGATTACCGACTTCTTGCGGGATATCTGGTGTGGGTGTTCCAACATATAAAAATACTTTACTGTAAATTACTGTTCGAAAAAAATTACTAATGAGAATATAAAATTTTACATTAGTATTCCTTCCTGAGTCTTCTCCTCCGAATGAAAATGAATTTTAAAACTTCGAACGGTTATTCGATACATTTAACTTATTTGAATACATAACATTATTTTGAAAAATTTATTAATGTAGATTATCGTTGAAGAGGCGTTAATGTTCAGCGCAATATTATAATGCATCAGATACTTGCATTAAAATTTTTTACATGTGTAAAACTGCGTATGTCTCGGGAACTACTTTTTTAAATTGATGGATGAAATGTTATTGTTGTAAAATGATTAAAAGCATGTAATAATAAAACTTCCTCCCCTTAATGAGCAAGAAAAAAAATATTACGAAACCGATAGGGATTTATCTTTTTCCTTCTCCCTTGGAAGGGCCCCGAGGCAATAATTACTCAGATGACAAAATTAGTCATTAAGCTTATTAATCTCTCCCCCGCCCATCATAATGAAAATTAAAATAAAAGAAATGTGTTAATGCATGCATTCGTGTATTAATGAATAATTGTTCACTGAACTTACTCCAGGTAACACAGTATCTGATTCAAAATAAAAGATGGTAAAAGGAACCATTTAATATCTCTAGAGTTTAGGTTGAGATTCTTTTGTTCTCTTCATACTTGATATTTTTGCCACTTTTCTGCCTCGGATTTGCCAACAAAAATGGGAATTACTTTCACTTGATTTATTACGGAAACTTTAAGCATTACGAAAGAAATCCAAAAATAGCATGTACATACATGTAATGAAAGTGTTCGCAGTCATGTATATGTGGCGTCAGATTTTATTTAATGACGCATTTCATATTTCAAAAGATACCATGAAATAAATAATCCCATAATTTCTCTCTGTGTCAAAACCGCATCAATCTACTCTCTATACTTTTCTTCCCTTTTTCTTATATTTTCTTACATATATATATATATACATATATGTAATATATAAAATATCTATCTTTCATATAATAAATTAATAATAGCCCTTAAAACCCCGTCTTCATTCTAAAAATAATAATAACATTTCTGGACAGCGTCATTTCTAGATTAATCAATGCCACAAAGCTTGCGTAACGCTGATGACGTAGTAATTGGAAAAATTCTAAATTCTGAGAACTGAAACTTTCCTAACTCAAACCAAAACCTTCATCTTCGTGTCCTTCCATATCGGATAACTACGTACTTTAGCTTCTCCCTCTGTGCTGCTTGGACTTAATTGTGCTGTGCTTGCTCGCAACGGCAGCAAAAATGTAAATATTCTGGAAATAGACACGATTAGAGTTCTAAGTGAAATGTGGGCACAAATATCAGTTGGCAACAAAAATAGAATTTTATCTTACTCGGCTACCAAGTTTATTCTTCAGTGTGGATTACGCCAAAAAAAAACACCATTGCTACTTCCCTAAGTCTCACTGTTCCTTCATTAATACTTCTCTGAAATTTCCTTATATATATATAAGAAGAAAGTTGTCTCATATTTCAAAAGATACCGTATATATATACATATATATACGAGATAATTTGGTTAAGAACATTGAAATATTGAAATAATTTGGTGTAGATATGTAAAGAAATAGTTTCATTACAGAAGCCATCAATCGGATCGATTTTAATTTCTTAATTCTCACTGAAAAATGTTTCCATTTGCTCACACCAAGAAATCCAAGAATGCGTTTCAATTCTCTTTGACAGTCGAACGTTACCCTAAAATTCAATTAATTGAACTAACGGAATTTTTTTTAAGCTTTTAACCTCTGAACATTTCAGCGTAAAGTGTTCCATATTGTAACATTAACCACTTAACATCATATAAAACCCAAAGATTTGCTTTTTTTCCTCTCTAACGTTATGCTTTTGAAACTGGGTTAAAAATTATTCTTTGCCCTTTTCTCTAGCTGTCAAGACGTTTTCAGAAAACTGCCTACTTGTCAGTATAAAGGATGCTGAACAGTGTCATCTTACCCAGGGAAAAAATTCTTAGCCCCTTAGTTCTTATCTTAAAATTAACAATGTCGTTCTCCTAAAAGCAAACTTTCAAATAAGTATAAGTTCTCAAAGCAGTAGGGCCCATTGTAATACCAGCCGAAAGGATATTGAAGTACATTGCTGTTTCCAGTCTGTTTAAGTGAACTTTTCTTTGTATAATCTAATACTACCCTGTTGTGGAGCGAGTGTTATCAATTAGGCCTTCGTTGCATTTTCAATGCATTCTAGAGGTGGGGAAAACACGAAGCGATGATTCTCTGTAAGGTATAAGATCCAGGCAACATTTAACCCCGACCATCTTGACGCCTGACGACACTTTCCAAATAGACGAGTCTGTCTCAGAGAAAACGGTGAAATGGTTGATTTACTTTTGACTTTTCATCATTTTGCTTAACTGAATTCCTTACTTTAGCCTAAGGCTCACTTTTAGAAACTTTTATCAATTTTATTTTGTTTACAAATCATATTGTCTTGAATATTTAGGAATGATTTGAAATTAATTTTGTTTAAATTAATGTCCTGGAGTAGCGATTTTTTTTCTTAATTTACATTCTTAACTCTTTTAGCTCTTGATTGTTGTTTTAAAAGTTCTAATTCCAGTTTTCATCTTATATATGCATGTACTGAATAATAAATTTTTGAATATAAGTCTTAAATATTTTATTATAACAAAGCATACAGATGTAGTATAAAATTATTTTTTCATTATCCTGCTATTACCGATTTTGTTATTTGATGTCCAAGAAACCTAGGTTTAGGTTCAAGTTTGTCCAAGTTCAGGAGTTACCGAATTTTTTTTGAAAAATAGAAGTGACCCTTTTAAAGGCATTTACGTTAATACTATAGCGATTTATCAACACCGTAGTAAGTGGCCTCACAAGAGGTTCTCTATATAGAGCTTACAAATCCCCACAATATTCAACTTGTAAAACGTATGATTTTCGGAAGTCCTCACTGAGTTTTTTTCGTAACCTTAAATTAGCCAATAGAAATTTCAAATGAAATGACTTTTACTAATATGAATTAATGTACACATTAATTTTACTCATATTACCTGTTAAATGAAGGAAGTTATTTACTTTTAGACACATTACCCTCTTTCTCTCAGAAAATAAAACTTTTTGTGATTATAGATATGGATCTCAAATAAATAACAGCAATAATACTATTCATATTTCCTCGGGATTTCATCTTACATCTTTTCGATGTATTTATTACTTATTTTGTTGTTATTGGCTACTGTTGTTTTTGTTGTATTCTCTATTATGTGTTTCCAAAATGAAAAGTAGTGTTATGTCGAAACACTTACATGAAGGCATACATTTCAAGGCAAGAAACCTCCCTGTGTTAGCAGGAAAACGTTTGCAGGACTCGAATCTAGACCTTTTGAATAAGAGCTGAATGTGCTACCACGATGGCATGGTGGAAAGTAGAAGAAAATGTCTTATAACATCAAGTATCTCAAGGAGGAAAGAATTGTACCATAAGAAGTCAAACTAAAGTTGAGATTAAGGTAATTAAGGTAAAATAATACATCGAACAAATATTAATTAGGAGTCAAACAACAAAAATGAGGGTTATATTTGCTAAATTTCACAGGACTAGTTTCGATGGTTTGACCGAACTATCCTCCTCAGCTGCCAAAGTGCAAATGAACGAGATAAGATATAGTGATAAGATAAGATACGAATGGCTGGACAGGAATTAAGCTACTGGCGTCATCTACTGGTGAAACAAGAAAACTAAAACATAATTTCCTCAAAGGCTGAAGTTAAAAATGGATTGGTATTAGGATCGTTAACTAGAACAGAAAGATTTTTTTAATCTGAGACGCCTTTAGAAAATCTAATTCACCAATGGAAAATGTTTTTTGAATAATTCTGGTTGCAGAAAAATGGAAATTGTGATTTTCGGACCAACAATGCTGGGCAACAGAGAACTTATGTGTTTCCTTTTTCCTAACATATGCTTCATGTTCCTTAAAGCGAAATTTTAAGCCTCTCATAGTTTGATCAATGCAAATTAAACCACACCTCCAACTGACATGTTGTTTTGTTAGCCTTCCTATATTGCGGTACGTTTCTATATTCAACCTGCTTGCACTAGTGAAACTATATTTCTACTGTAAATTTTGCATTTGCTTCAAAATTGTAGATTTGAAGTCGGGTCACTGAAAGTTTTTAAGAATTAAAGTAATACATAAGATCTAAGTCCAAAAATTAACATTATTTCTTATTATTCCTAAATGACAGAAAGCGTTGAAAGTGAAATTTCAGTATAATTTTTGAGATAATTATGCAGGCTCGTTACTTAGAAATTTCTAAAAATTTGGAGACTGCAGAGACGCTATTAGACAGAAAGAAAATGCCGATGGTTGCGAAGTTCTCGTGTTTAGTTTCATCGATTCACTTGATCTTCTCTAATTGCAGGATTAAGGCAAATTAAATCTATTGGATAATTTCCTGACTGTCATAGTCTGCCTCTAATTACATCACGCTATGTCAAACAAATGTCATGGAGAATCTAAAGTCAGAAGCAAGATCGGTCTATTAAAGCTCCAATTTCCAGAGAGAGGAAATAATTATATCTTTAATGAAAGCAATTTAATGTATGCCTAGTAGTGATTAACTGACTAGATAATCATCATTTCTTGGGTGATCAAAGAGATTCGGCTTTAAACATGGCTTCGAGGAAAAAGACTTACAAGTACAACTTATAGCCTGAGAAATTTGCAATTATTATTATATTAAATAAGTATTCTGTGTTAGTTATGATTACTAAAAATCATTTGCCAATTATTTATGCAAATGTAGATTTCATCTTCTGTTGAGTTTTCAAACATCAAATGAGTTCATTTTAAGCATTCTTACATTTTAAGCTCGGAAAACAGTTGTATAATGAAACGCATCCTAATAAATAATTCAAAATTATATATTTGTATTTTATAAATGACGCAAATGACATTGTAAATGCCTCAATATTTCATTTTTCGAATGACATTTTACTCACACTTTTTACTGAAAGCATACTGAGCAAAATAAGAAAGGTTACGAAAATTCAGTTTAAAAAATATCTTTAAAAACGTAAGTATCTTGAATTGAAAATGAAGGAGAAAATATCTAGTTCTTTCTAAAGGTATTTATTTAACAATATTAGTTAAAAACCATTAAAAGAGCATTTAAGTTTATATCATAATAAATTCTTATGCTTCAATGTAGGCTGAATTTATTTCAATAAATTGTTTTGCATTTTCATCATCCCCCATTTGTTTTTCTTTTGGAGGAGGGAGAATAATTACCTAGAATTAGGTTATCAATAGCTGTTGTATTAAGGTAAAATATTTCAAAAGAATGTATAAAACGTACCACTCTTCTTCAATTATATATAAATGTTAAGCAAATTAAAAATAATGTTTAGAAAATATGAAATAAATTTGTCGGTAATTAAAATAGAGTTTGCAAGCTATGAAAGTAGAACAATTAGTACTATTTTATTAGAGAGCAGTGGTTCTATGTCTGAGCTTCCTCGTTTCTTGTCAAATTTATCGGATAGCTGCGATTATCACTGGAAGGATACGTAGCGTCCCACTGTAAACATTCACTTTTGCTTATCCTGCAGCGGAAATGGTGTAGCTAGAAATTCAGCCAATTGAAAGAATATTTGATAAGATAAAATTATAGACACATTTTAGTGTCTAGATTGCATAAAAATTATACATCTTACCCAGCGTTACTACACTTACAAAATGTGTCATAAACAATTTATGACATGAGCACATTTTGTAAGTGTAGTAACGCTAGGAATATGTAACATAGGCAGAAATGGTATACCTGTAGAAGAGAGTATCCATGTCAATAAATAATATTAGGAAAAGTATAGGCACAGAATGCAGAAAAGCATGTAATGAATACTGCAGTACAAGAAGAGATAATAGTGAATGATAAACTCATTAAGAAGTAATGAGCAACATTATAATTACAGTTGTAAATAAACGGCTACTAGAAGTATTACATAAAAATGCAGCAAACAGCGAGTAATTTATTTGCATGATGTTGACGATTATGGCACAAATACCGAATAATACAAAGCAAAGAAAAATATTACTACAAAATAAAACTTCAAATGGAAGAGAAGCACACAGGTATGAAATTTAAAGTTAGATAAAATAATCAATCTTATTTTGAATGAGAACCTATCGTTTTCCAAGGCAAATTTTTTCAGGAACGTAAGCAAATTTGCTTCTGAAGATGAAAAAGCTATGTTCGATAGCACTCGAAAGCAGTACAGTTTTACTCAATATCTGCGTCAAAATAAGGTTGATTTTTCTTCTAATTTTAAAGAATGAAAAATATTGAAATATTTTACACGCGATCAAAATCAAAACAAAATACGATTCATGTCAATGAAAATGAAGGTAAGTTTGTTACCTTGATTCTTCGCGCGTTCATAAAGTTTGATGCTAGGGAGGCTGCCTTGTCTAAAATCCAAAACTGCTACTGTAAAATTTAATAAATGACATTATTAATTACACACGCACTCAATCTAACTCATAGAATACCCCTAACATAAGCAAAAAAAAACACAGGAGAAGGTCATCAGAAGTCTCTGCGTATGAAATCTGGGATCATATTCCAACAAGTATTCCATTTCATAGTATGGGGAAGGGGAATTCTGACAAATCCTGCAAGGAAACAAGGTGAGGAATGTATGCTATTTTAACTATTATACAGCGATGTTGCTAAGTGCAATGGTCCACGAACGGCCGAGTGGTAAAATCGCTATCCACCTGGGTTAGATTCTAGGCAAACGGGCTGGCTGCATAGGCGGTTTTGTGTTTTCCCCGCGTGTAACTTGGATACATGGCAGTTTGCCTTAAAAAGTCCTCCACGACCTTCTCCTTAGGCAAATAGCCCTAGTGTGCTTTATCGTAATCAACTAAACCAACCAACCACGAAATGTAATGAGCAACTGCAATGAAAGCTGAAATATATAATACTACAATATTATTAGAAAATGTTTAAAATACTGTTATAAGAGCACGAATTCCAATTAAACATTCAGTTGCACAGAACATAACTAACACATGTAAATATACAGGATACAGGATGAATATTGGTACAAATTTTAAGGGTAGATAGGGCACGTCAAAAGAATTTAGAATTGTACAGTAACCCATTACATTAAATGAAAGGATATTAGACAGATATTACCAGAAGTATTTATTGCTTATAAATATTGCATAATATTGCAGTAGATGACAGCATTTCAAAGAGTCGCAAAAGATGCTCAACGTTTCCAACATTACAAGCACTGCATGCCTTACACCCACGGACCATGGCTTGGCCGACATGGCCTAAAACATCTGGATTTGCAAGGATGTCTGCAGCAGTGTAGACAATTGTTGCAACCAGATCTATTTCAGGTTCCCTGTGGCTCAAAGACAGCAACTTTAAACGCTTCTTAAATAATGAAATCCAGGCTGCTCAAATCCGGAGAACGTGGGTGCCAAGTCATCGATCAACCACACCCAATTCATCTTAAAGCAAACGACACACTCAGATATCTGCGAACACATCTTACATAATGGAGAGATGTGTTGAGACCAGAAATTGTGTCTCACAGTTTGTGGCATAGGTGACGTAAGCCTGATAAAACCTGTTCCAAAAAGATGAGATAATTTGATGATGTCACTGGTGATAAGTAATGCCCGACTAAGCCGTCGCCGATCAAATCAGTCCAACCATTGTGAGCAATATCACATAGCGATGTACGATGATGTTTGAAATCATGGATTACTCTGCAGTTCTCAACCCTTTTGACGTATCTTACCTCCCCTTAAAGTTGTACTAGTATTTATGGGATACCATGTATACCGTGAACAGCTAACTGTAATGTAGATGTTGTATGAAAAACAGAGCGGTTTTTAATTTATCAATGAGAGCAATGAAAATATGGTTTTAAGAAACTTTAAGAATGCCATGAAGTGGGAGAGAAATCATAAAATGTCACCAAAGACGATTGGGGAATTTCTGCTTGTACCTTACCTATCTGTCGACCTTATCAAAATATCTGAAAGAAGTATCATCTGCTTTTGATATATTTACAACACTCTGTCAGGCGCTGCGATTTCATGTGTTGAAACATTCAGCTATTGCATGATTCGGAAAACTAAATAACAGTAATAACATAAAAATAATACGTTCATAATGCGTCATTAAATGTTTCGAATTGTGAAGTTTGTAATAAAAAAATTTATTTAATGTTTTTTCATAATGTTTAATGTTTCTACATAGATCCCTTCTACTGCTATATGTATTGTTACTTGCGTACGGGTTCGTTATGGATTGAATGCACAAGTCGTTAAAAAGTTAACAAAAATTTATTCTTTCCGCAAGAAATAAATCAAAATGCTGAAATATTTCTTCAAAGATATTCGCACAATATCACAATATCTCAAACGTTTAGCAAAAATTCAATTCAAAATAGATAAACGTATTCTATCTCACAGCGAAATCGCTACAGCATTAAGTGAACAAACAGCAGTTCACTTTAAACAGCTACAGCTACAACTACAATAACAACTGAGATGAGGTGTTTCAATTCGGCTTTTATAAGCTTTTTAATTATCAGTAGAACAATTTCGATTTTTCTAGATTTTTCTGGATGGCAACAATAATTACAAGATATTTATTTATTAAACATCAAATGCACGCGCTCTTTTATTTTTCTTTTCTTTTTTTTTCGACGTAGCTTTCTCTTCAAACATCGTCTGCGTTGCACGGGGAAATAAAAAGGAATTTTAATTACAATTCTAAATAAATAGCCAAATAAATATGAAATCCGTAACAGGATGCTGGCATGCGCTTAGAGCTACTATTTGTTATTATAATTCATTTTAAATCTCTTGTTACGTTTTTTTCGGATGCCTGGATATTTCTCAAAATGGAGCATTTTAAGTGGAAAATGTTATTTAGAAAGAAATATGTAGACATCTGGATTATCTCAGAGTAACAGGGTGATTAATAATCAGGTGATTAAGAAACTTCACACATTTATTTGCAATAAATTGTTAATAACTTATAGCACTGCGTGAAGCTGCTCCTTTCTTGAATGCACAACAAAACACACTGATTGTATTAATCCAGATCATTTGAAGACAGGCTATGAAAACATCGGTAGAGCAATTTACAGACTAATTATATAGGAGCTAGGCGGATGTTTCGAAAATATTCGAGTTCATAGGCTCTGTTTCTTGAAATGTTGATGCTATATATATATATATATA
>KK115053.1:26806-52671 GCA_000611955.2 Stegodyphus mimosarum | reverse complement strand
GAACTTTGGGTACGCGTACAAACGATATGGAATGCTCTTCCTCAGTCAGACATTCAAACTTTGTTTGACTCCATGCCACGTCGTGTAGCAGCACTTATTGCGGCGCGTGGTGGCCACACAAAATACTGATTCTGATCTCTTGTTCTTGTTTGTTTGCTTTGAACATTTAATCATTTATTTGTACCACTACCACTCAACTGTGTATTAAATTGCATTCAATTATGACGATTCCTTCTTGGTGTTGCAATTTTCACAAACGTGAGTGTATGTATAATATGTGCTATATAAATAAAATTTAATTTACTATTATTGTTAATTTATATTTGTTTGTAGCCCAAGTTGTACCATTTACATTTAAAGTTCAGACTAAGTAAAAAAGATATTTATACCTTCTCCTGTATTTGCGAGTTTGAAACATAGCAATAACTGGATAACTTGTGTATTAAGATCCGCATCACTTAACATTAGTCTCTAGATCAACAGCTATCCTACAAACCCACATCTCTACGTGCAGAATTTACGAAATTTTTATTAAAATTCATGAATTCAATGATTCGTTTATTCCCATTTTTTCCCATGAAAATTCATAAATTTACGTTTAGGAATTTGAACACAAATTTACTAACTTAGGACATTCTTTCTTGTTTATTACCACCAAAACTCAAGAAATGTTTGAAAACGTTTAGTGGTTAAAGCAAGTAAAACTACTGTTCTTTTGACATATAATACTTCTACAATTGGATATAAAGTTGTTTATTATCCAATTTGTAGTTACGCTGATTGAAAATATTATTAATATAGTTACGAGACATTAATCTAATTATATAGCTACGATGCATAACTTATTATAATTATAACTCTGTGAAGGCTTAATCTGTAATTAGTTAAAACTTAATAAATATTCTACTACTGAAATGTACTCTCTGTAGGGAGGGGATCATAAAAAGATTTTAATTTTATTTTTATCGCCCACCCGTAGTGTTAAAGCAGTTCTTACGTGTACAATTATCTGCAAGTTAAAAAAAAACTTTGAAAAGGGAAATATATATATATATATATAGAATTGATATTTCGTTACACGAAATAACTGTTTTCTAAAAATCAAGACATTTTTCCAAAGAAATAAGAAGATAAGTGGTCACCAAAATTTGGCATATTGTTACCGTATTTATGAATAAGAATTACTGTAAATGCGTGCTTTTACATGCCGATGAAAGGCAACATAGCTGTTTTAAACATTATGTTCATTACTGCTATAATACATACGTTAGATTATTCAGATGTATTCTGCAGGGGGGAATTTCCTTGGTGTACAGAGGGAGGGATGTAACACTACAGCGTATTTCATGAGCAGAATAATTTTCTCATTTTTCTAGGGAACACAAAAATAGGTCGTAGGAACAAAACATCTTTGTTTCGGTTGCCAAGCATAAATCTCATCCAAAGTAAACATCTTTTGGAAAGATATCTTTCTTGTTTGCTGCATAGTAATTTCGTAAGACAACAGCGAAGCGCGTACCATTAGAATTTGATGCAAGAGGACAAGGAAATACACATTGCTTTGAAAATCATTGTTTCTGAAGAAAGTATTTGGTAATATTACGCAAAATTTATGTAAATTACGTTAATGTAGATTCGGGAGAATAAGAGTTTTTACTTATATTTTCCTATGCGTTGGGGCACATTTTCCCTTATAAGCGAGCATTTTAGTCCTCCGTTTGAAGACCTTTTGCATATTACTGCTTCTTATTCTCGGCAGTTTTAAGTGGTTCACATTTTGATTTCAGTTGGGGATTCCAATTTTCATGTGGTCTAAATTGACAATGCAAAATGAGGAGTACGTTTAGAAAAAAAAAAGAACATATAACTAAAAACGCAAAACGAAAGGAAAAGAAACGGAAAGGAAGTCGTAAATGTCGTAAAAAATATCGTATAACAACTGATTTCAATATAAAATTATTCTCTATGTACTGCTTAAATTAGCTCTTCTTCTGGCCTTATGTTTATCCAACAATCAATCATTTATTAAAAATTTAAGATAACAAAAGATTACTTTAAATACCTTTAGGTTTTCATATTAATACTGCCCACGTAAATACAATTAATTTACAGAATTCTGTTTGTCAAAATTAAAGGACTTAATTAAAGGACACTGAGAGAAATGAAATTTGTTGCTTATTGAAAAAATATTTAAAGGAATTTTTACAATACCATTCGGTAACATAAATTAGCATGCTTGCCAGCTAATTAATCTCTAAATTTGATCTGTTGATTAAAACTTACGGAATTGGACATTACACTTCTGAAAGTGCACTTTTCAGGTCCTGGAAGGTGAAAGAAGACACTTGATTGGCGACTGAACTGTGCAGCGACTTAACGCTCAGTTCACGTGTATAACAACAAAGCGTAAAGAAGGGTTAAAATACCCTTTATTCACTCAAAGAAATATTTACAGACGGCCACTTTCTAGGGCGTAGAGGACAGCCACCACTCGAATTTCAAATTACGATAATATTTTAGAGTCATTAGGTTTTTTCGAAGCAGGAGATGGGCGAAATAAGCAATGCCCTCGCCGGTACTCGAACCATGGATCTCTCGAATACGCGCCAAGCTTGCTGACCACTACATCACGAAGGCATTCAAACAAGACGGGAGAAATATCTCATATATTCCCCCTTTTAAAGGGCGACTGGGGAGTAGGGGACCCAATCGCCAAGTCGTGGTGGTGGAGAATCATCACCCACCACCTTTTTTTTAGTTTCGGACGCCAGTGTAGAGACATCAGGTTATTTCGAAGCAGGAGATGTGAGAAATGAACAATGCCTTCGAACCACGGACCCCTCGAATACGCATCGAGCGTGCTGACCACTACACCCCGAAGGCATGCAAACAAGACGGGAGAAATACCTTATAAGACAAATAAGAAACTAATCTAATGCTAAACTAAACTGACTTAGCCGAAGCTAGATACAAATACCTGCCGCAGTTGGCCCTTAATTTATCCTAGCCGTCAATTATCAACCTACGTACGAAACGCCAAGGCGTAGTAGATTTGATAACGAAGCAGCCTGACCACGAACACGTGTTATTGTTACACTACGAAGGCATTCAAAAAGGAGGGAGGGTATACCTTATAAAGTGCCTAGTGGGCTTGTGAGTTAAGACGCCACTGACCCAAATGATAAAATCAATTTCGTAGGAACTGGATTTTTCTTGAACAAAGGAAGGCAAATTGCTTGATTCTGCTTCCTTTCTGATGTAAATACATCTAGATAGAAATAAATAAGTTAATTGGAAGTATATTGTGAATTTCGAAACGAGCGCAAAACGAGAACGAGCGGTAGGTTGAAGAAATGTAAGTCCGAGGCTTTTTTTTTAATATCGAATGAGCTAGACGCTGACGATTGCAGTTAACACATTGCAATAATTTGTCAAACTCTAGCACTGTATTTATAAAGCTAATAAAATGTTTGAAATTATTTTATTTAAACCAAAACAAAGCTTTATGTATTTTTTTATATAATCGGAGTCATGCAATTTTACAATAACCAATGGAAAAAAATCTTCGATATGAAAATACGTTCAAACATACTATTATAAACATCCATTTAGGATCTAACATTCTAAACACGAATTAAACTTGTTACACACGCTGCACAACTTTCTTGATGGTATGTAGTATTCCGTTTAATGACATATTCTAATGAACTCTCCAGCTAAATACCTCTTCGACCATGATAAGCTATGCTCTGTTAACAACGCTCTTTACACGAATGATGATCATTATTATAATCACAGGGAACTAACAGTATGAGATATCTACTATCGTAGTGAACATGGATAGTGACAATTAATTAAGTGGCCGGAATGTGATTCAGATTTAATGAGAAGGATAAAATGATAGCCTAAACACTAGACATTAAGGTTACATACATGTGTAAGTATCATAAATACAAGCAGAGCAGTGTTTATGATAGTTATATTTCAGCTTTAGATGACAAAAATAATATTCTTAAACACTGGCAAGATCCGCACTGGCATTTGAAAAATTGATGCTTTTATGAAATAAATTGCTCAAAATTTAAATTTTCGGTTGTCGTTTACTAACATTTGGTCCTCCAATTGTAGATTTTTAACAAGAACATTTTGCAATGTGGAAGGTTACTTTATTCTGGCTCAGCATGAATTTTATAAGCATAGATTTTAATTCTTTTTGTGCATAGTTTAATTTTACGGCAGGCAACATATTTCAGTTTGTATGTTTAGAGTCAATTGCTAAGAATTCCTTTTATTTCTTCTGTTTTGCGATGAAGGAACAAAGTCTTAAGTAGCTATTCAACAAATAAAAATATTTCACATAAATTTTTGCTTTTTAAAAATGGTAAAAATATAATTTAATGTTATCAATGACTAACGCGGTAAACATCAAATTATGACATATATGTAAAACATAATCGTTCACTAATATTTTTAAATTTATAGGTCTAAAATACTGTTGGAAAACCAAACAAACTGTCGTAGGAATACCACTAGCAACATTTCACTTTCTATTTATAACTATATATAAAATAATTTAACAGAAGTCATCTTTTTTTATACTTTATGATAAATTTGAACACCGTAATACGGACAATGAAGTAATAAAAATATCCAAGCTACTGAATATTAAATTTATTAGTTTCCTTATTTTAATATGAGTTTGCTCCTCCGATTTATAATCTTTTTTAACCGAGAAGCACCAAGTGTTAATGCAATCCAAAAGAATTCATAGACAGGAAAAAACTGTTGAAGCTACATTTCCAGTTTTGTTATTTTGGACGGCATAATGTCGTTATAAATGTAGTAAAATTCATGAATTGTACCTCGTTTAGATCATTTGAGCATTTTATGTCGCATTTTGAATACCCATTTGGCAGTATGCCTACCATTTTTATTTTAATCCCTACCCGCATCAACTCAACCGAGAAATTATTCCATAACTCTGGAAATCTTTTCTCGCCGACCCTCTATTATTCCCCCAAAGCATCCATAATTAGGCCACTTGTCGCCCTTAATTAGGTTAAGACTACAAACAAAAACAACTTAAAAAATCCATTAACTGCAAAGAATGACTACCAAGGCATTTGATAATAGTGTCTGTAGAACATGCTATGTGGCGGGGTAACAAAATGGCAGAGGGCCTAATATTTGATCCAGTTCGTAACATTCTTTCTTTAATGTCATGCTGCTCTGCGTCACAGTGACGTCCGACATCGAATTTTAGGTCACGCACCATCCCTCCAAACTTCTGAAGCAACTGCTTAATTCACTTAGAAAAGTCTTACTAGTCTCAGAATCTTGGCACGGAATCTGGAAGAGTGTTGGGTTTGAAGGAAATTCAAACACGCCTGCATGTTTATGAGTGTCTAAGACAAGATTTATTGGATATTTTAAAACAAAAGCCTCTTATTTTGTCTGGGGTGGATCTGACCTATTTTAAAGATTTAGTTGAATAAATCAACATTCTGATTCTAAAGATCACTGCTGTTTCTTCTTTTGCGACATATAGTGCACAGCCTGGCAAATAAAGATCTATTGCTTCTCAGTTTTTCTTCATAATGAAGAAATAAATGATTTAAAATACAGCTGCTATATCAAAGTATTGCTGGGGAGCAAATCTCATTACTAAATTAATATTACTTTTATATAAGATATATTTGGAGCTTTAAAATGAAAATAAGCAACAATTTATTGAGTCAATTACCCATTAAATTTTGCTGTCTTCGTAATAACAATAATATTAATGTATCTATCTTTTAATTACATTCTCCGGCTACAGCCATTTGTTTTATTCAAGAGATATTCTTTGTAGAAAAGACATTTATCCTGAATCCGTTATGATAACAAAAATATTAATGTAGATAATTATTGAATATATTCTTGATAATTCCACATACACAGTTTCAAAATTAGCAAGTACTTTTAATTAATATATTATATACTGGCACCTTCAGAATTGATAAACGAAAAGTAACTACATTCCTGCATTTTCTCATTGCTGTAAAAATTTTTTCGGCTATTGTAGAAAAGGATTTTCATTTTCCAGAAAATACACAGCTACTTTATTAAATTCGCATTGGTACGTTTTATAGTTTCAAATCTTAGCTTGTGATTTTCTAGTTAAATAAATGTGTTTTACATATGCTTGATGTAAACAGAATTACTTTTATTAGCCCATAAGAACGGTAGCGCAGAAGGGGTAATAGTCTCAAAACGGCAGTTTGCGTCAGTTCACTATAAATGTCCGTTTCACTTTTCGAATTGTTGCCACCTAATATTATTGCCCTATATTATATTTAGAGAAATTAAATAATGAAGAATCTGCGTGAATGTATGTATGTTTCTCGCTTTGTGAAAAAACAACAGTTACCTACAGCCACAAAATTTTGAATAACGTACGTCTCCAAATATGGGCATCTGGAAGCCCAAATATGGAATTTCGAATTTATTTTATTATCTGTTTCATATTTTGCAAAACATTAAGGAATTTTTGATTAAAAAACTTAAAGATTTCAAAGCGAGCAATGGCAACACTGTACGAAAAAAAACATTTTTGTCTCCAGCGCGCGAGACTTATCGAAAATTTTAAAGATATGCTGCTGTAAAATATTTTTGTTGAATTGAATTTGCGATATTTCTATTGAATTGAATTTTATGTGGTTTAAATGAGAAGAACATGATATTTAATAAATAAAGTACCGCATAAAACATTAAAAAACATGAGGCGTAATATGAAATCTGAAAGTTTTTATTAGTCCAAAGGGATTTAGTCCCGAAGGACTATTACTTTGGTTTTGCGATTTTGCGTCGATTCACTCTGAATGCCCGTTTCACTTTTCAAATTGTTGCCACTAAATGTTATCGCTCTGCATTAAATTTTAAAAAATGAAAAATCTGCATAAATGTATGCATGTTTCTCGCATTGTGATAAAACCTAGAGCCATCGAATTTTGAATGACGTAATCCTGCTGAGAATATGGGCATCTGGAAGCCCTAATTTTGAATTTGAAATTTGCTTTATTATCGATTTTATGTTTTGTAACATTTCAACGAATTTCTGATTAACAAACTAAATTATTTCAAAGCGAGCAATGGCAACACTGTACGAAAAAAAAAACATTTTTATCTCCAGCGCACGAGACTTACTGAAATTCTAAAGATATGTTCATTTTAAAATGATTTTGCGATATTGATTTTGAACTGAATTTTATGGTTTGAGTACATAGTATATAATATTTAATAAAAAAAGGTAGCACACGAAACGTTAAAAAAACGCGCCTTTGGACGTAATTTAAAATCTGAAGTCTTTCAGATTTTTTTTTTTATATTTTTTTGTTTTATGTTTTTGTTTATTTTTTAAGCCCATTGCATTCGTAATACTGCTGAAAAGTTATGGCAAGATGAACTATTATACTACTACTATTACAATAAAGTACTGTACTGCTACTAATGTATATACTAATAATATTACAAATTATATACTAGTACTATTATGCTACTGCTATAAATTTATTGCTATTGTCACAATAAGGAACGTAAATTAGATGTTTTCGTTTGTTCAATAAAAATGAGCAAATTACTGATTGTGAGAGAAACTCAAAAGATGAAGTTAAAGACTTCAGTGAGGTGATGTAATTTAATTTACCGTAATTGTTATAATGATCTTTTTAAAATGATCTTCGTCATCTTGGGTGAAACCGAAATTCACGTTTTCGCAAAAATGGTACTTAAAGGAGAAAAAATAGTTCAATATAATTTTGTATATTTTCGGTTACTTATTTACAAATAAAACAAGAAAAACAGCCAATTTCTTGGTTTTGAATTTGTTTTATTATATGAAATAGATAATAAAACAAATTCAAACCCAGTTGAATTTGTTTTATTATCTATTTCATATTTTTTAAACTTCACTGAATTTTATTTGAGAAACTCAACGATTTCAAAGCGAGCAGTGGCAACACACTATGCAGAATAAAATATTTTTATCTCCAGCGCGCAAGATTGTCTATCGGAAATTCTAAAGGTATGCTGTTTTTTAATATTTTCACCCTAAAGGGGCGTTCGCACAATTGGTCTGGAAACGTGTATGTAGGTGCACATGAAAAATGTATTATGAAGTCTGAAATCTTTCAGATTTTTATTTTACTTTAATAATTATTATTTCAGATTTCAAACAGACTAACACGATAGTGTTATAACTCTTAAGCAAGTCTGTAACTGAAAGACTCATTGTTATTACATAATTTAGGAGCTAATCCATTGAGGTTCTGTTTATTTTACCTAATGCCTAAGAATAAAAATATTGCGTGCTAAACATGAAATCGATAAAAATGATTGATACTATATACTACACACAAACAAACACGTTACATAAGTACTATCTTTATTTGCAATAGAGTTTAACTGAGTGCACTCTCATACAAACTTTAAAAAATTCTAGAGTTGTCATTTGGAAATATTTTCTGCTTTTCTAACTATTGACGTAGTGGTTTCCCAAATCTTTTACAGATATAAAGGAGCAGTATTCTTTTAAAAGGTACTTTCTATTCACATAATGCAGCTGCTCCAAAAATTCTATTATATAATCTAGCATTCTTCTTTAAAAATATAATGTAAACAGTCGAGAAAATTTTCGTGGAGTTCCATGTCAATTGAATCATCCATCCAAGTCCTTTCAATGAAAGTTAAAGCAAATATTTACAGGCGAATCTTCTCCTCTTTAAATAATCTCATATAATTAAATTACAATTCATTTTACGTTGTTATTCCCTGGCGAGCTTCAAAACGTTTTTGAAAGAAATTCATTGGAGAACATGAGAGAATTTATTCATATCATCTAGCACATCTTAATTGTTGTATAAATCATACTATACGTATGTCTGAAATAGTATTATATAAAATCCTTCTTTGCAACAGTTATCTTACAAGCAGATGCGTACATCTATTATTACAGGTGCATAAACATTTTTTTGAAAGCTCTAAAACCCCTTCGAACAGATCCTTTCATTTTTCATCCTTAGAGATCAGAGACCATAGGAAGAACAGGATATACTTCTGACAAGTGATGGATCCTGACGTTTTATGCGGGGCATTTTGGTCTTGCGAAAAAGGATATGTGCATATATAATACTGTTAGAAATATAGTAGCTTGAAGAATTTTCAGACAGAGATATGAGGTAGTTTCTTGTGCGATAAAATTCGTAAGCTTTATTCGCAAGTGTTTGATTTCTACTTTCAATCTCGATACTTTTTAAGACAAAATTCTAAATTCTAGATTTTTGCAGACTTTCTGTAGAATATTTCAGTTATTAAATTATATAAGTTTTCATAAGATAGAAATAAAATTTATGTTTCTAAAAATCATGTCTGAGGCGCTACAGAATTATAAGTCTTTTATTTATTCATTATATTGTTTGTAAATTCATAGTTGCATATTCATTACTTACTAGTGATTCATTTTATAAGACTAATATCGTTTTTTAAGAATCCTTCTCTAACATATTTTTGTAGTTTTATTTCTAAGAAAAGGTTCTTTATATTCTTGCGCACAAATTTAAAATTGTAGAACAATCTCTGTTGGAATAATCCAACAAATCACCTCAAAATATTATGACTGTATCATACCAGGGAAAATCACGCTAGATTTCGAATTAAGAGAAAAACACCACTTTATCAGGACTTGTATGTCTTCTAGTTGATTTCGCAAACATAACTGAAGTCCTGAGTAGGAACAGGGAGCTTACTAAAAGCTTTGTTCGTGCGTGTGTAGAAGATCCAACAAAGATAAGAAGGGTTAAAATTCCCCTTTATTTGCTTATCGATTTTACAGACGTTGCCGCTCTTCGGGGTACAAAGACACTTGTGGCCAATAGACACTTGTGGCCTGAAAGTAAAAGAATATAAGACTACTAATTAACTAAAATTTAAATAAGAGTTAACTTTTAATATTTCATACAGATGACTAGCACTAAGACTGGCCTTTTAAATTACTACGTCTGTAGTTCGCAAACTGCGGAAAACTACAATACGTCTTTTAACTTTCAAGAGGGTTAAACATCTGGCCTTAAAGGAGGACAGTAACTGATGGAAAACTCGCGTAAAGACTCGTAGCAAGAGGGCTCTCTCTCATTCTTTCTACTTTCTCTCCTTCCTTCTACTGTTGGCAAAAAGCCACAACTTAAGGGTTAGCAAGTACATTTTGCATAAACATACTCACGCGTTAATTCTGGCCGGAAGTGGAAAATAAGAGATGATAGTAAAGTTTTAAAATAAAATAAACGTTTGTGAACTTAAAATCGTAAGTGAACTTAAAATCCTTACAACTTGTTTATTTACTTATACATGTGTAGATAAATGACTAATCAAATATTTAATATATTTAAAAAAAATACGTACATGAGATTTGTTCAATGAAATATTTAAAAAAAATATATAAAAGATATTATTAATACAGTTATAAGGTATTTTTCTCTCCTTTCCTCATGGCTTCCTGGTTTAGATGGAAGCACGTCTGACGCGTTATCGGAAGGTCTAGATTTCGAATCCTGGAGAAGCCTTGCGGATTTCTTCAATTCCCTGACATTGAAAAAATTCTACAAGACGCTATAAGTGGCGTCAGAACTAAAACCTGGTGGACGATAATTCATTACCACCAGGATTTGGCAACTAAGTCCCCTAATCCCGAAGGTCTGTAGTTCGAATACCGGTGAGAGCATTGCACATTTTTCACGTTCCTGTATCGACATAACCAAATGATTTTACACAGTTTGTAAATTCGTTAATAAATGTTCAACAAGGCTTCTTCAATATAGTTTGCAAACAATTCTAATAGTGTTGCCTGTCATCGCAAAAAATTAGTTCAGTTTGCTTCTTTGAAATATTTCATAATAATTAATAGCCAAAATGTTATTTTTCAAATTTAAACTTTTTTATAACAGTTTCCATATTGCCCATGTTTGGTACTGAAACATATCAGAGTTAGGGTCACTTATATGCCTTAATTTTCTTCGTCTCTTTGAGTATAAGAAAAAGAAAGGAAATCTTAGTTCCTTTGAAGTCAAAGATACTTCACCTAAAAGGGCAAAGATTCCATAATAATATAATAACAATAAAACTATATTGAAATTTATAGTCTTGTATTCCGAACTAAATAACAATTTTAAAGGCTTAGAGGCAAGCTGTTCCCGAAGACGTGTAAAATAATGCACTAGCGAAGTATTTTTATTGTTGTTCTATTGTTAATTTTTCTAAGTGAAGAAATTTTGATCTTCATGTTTCACTTGCTAAAATAAATGAAAGATATCCTGTCTACATTCTTGCTCATGATTATATTTTACATTAATGTCCACCGGCGTTCAAATAAAAGTTACAAACGTTAAAGTAATCTCGAGGAATAATTGAAATACTAGAACGAAACTTTTCCTCAAGTGGTCAGACTATGAAACAGTTAATAATAACATCATAAACAGGTAACGAATGATTAAGATACAATAACACGCCGAACAAATATTAATTTAGAAGTCAAATAACAAAAGTCAGCGTTATATTTTCAAATTTTCGCAGGACTAGTTTCGATGGTTTTACCGAAATACCATCCTCAGCTGCAAAAGCGCAGATAAAGGTCCTATGTCCTGTTTTGCTAGATATTTGCGCTTTTGCAACTGAGGATGGTGGTTTGGTAAAACCATCAAAAACAATCCTGCGAAAATTTGAAAATATAACGCTGATTTTTGTTGTTTGACTTCTAAGGTAATGAATGCTTTGCGACACACAAATAAAATTAATACTGACAGGAAATAACACCGCATGTTTTCAGAATGCTCAGAGTGTGTCCCCACACACCTTTACATGCTTCATAACGTGTTTGCATGCTGGAAATGAAATTATTGATCCTATCTCGTGACAACAAATCCCATTCATCTAAAAGAGAAGATTTTAATATCTGAAGAGTCTACAGAAAGGATAGTAATGCCGTGTGAGCTTTTCTATAGAGGATTCCGAAAATAGTGCATTGGTTTTAAATTCGGCAATTTTGTTGTCTACGCCATACTGTTAATACTCTATTCCTCTAGAAAATGTCGACGCTGTTAATCATTTTGGATTTTGAATTATATCAACCAGGATTTATACCAACTAATGAACCAACCTCTAGAAAATCCTCAACCAATTGAGTTCTGCAGGGCTAGCCACACAGAGCCCAGCAGGTATCAAGACATAAATACCCAACTGGAAACTCAAGATGATATGAACGATAGTCCATAAAAGGGAATATCCTCTCCCACAACTCCCTAGTAAAGCTTCTCATAAGTTTTAAATGTTCTGCAATCCTTAAAATGTTGTACACTAATTTTGTCCACATCGAAGACATGTAGTGTTGTGCAGCCGTTCAGCCGATTTCTTTCCACACAGAGTTCCCATATTCATCAAAATGGTAGATTTTCTTTATGATGAGAGATGATATTCTTTATGATGAGAGATTATGATGATTCTTTATGATGAGAGATTCTTTATGATAAGAGATGATAGTGTATACTTTGCTCTCTTCAGATGGAAACTCGTCGACAGTCTCTCTATTTACTAAATTGCAATTCATCGCTCAAAAGTTCCTGTTCCCGATTTTAATATTTCCAAGAATAATGTGTTTGACTCCGCATAAGAAGGGCTTCCTTTTGAAATCTGTTAAGAGGGTTCCAATTTTGTGAATTCGAAGATAAAGGTCCTGTTCTGCTAGACATCTGGGTAAAATTTTTCAAAGAATTGCTGGTCCAGACTCAAAAGTGAAATTTTGAGAGAGCCTTCTAGCCGTGTTCTCTCAATGACGTTGTGCGATTAATGCCATGTACCAATTCTCTGTATGCATCATGGTTTTTGGATAGTCTTCATTGAAATAATCCGCTGATGGCAAGTGTGAATTGGTTTGTAAGTTGTACGAAAACTTAGATAACATTATTCGATATATTTCTGGCCATCAAGTGACCTCAGTTTGAGATTGACCATTCTCAGACTTACCAATAGCTTCCTAGGCTTTAAAGAACTTCTTTTAAATGAAATCAGTGCGTCTTGTGATTTTTCTTGTAAAACCAGAATTTCATAAATGAATTCCACAAAGCATAAAATCGATCAATTTTATGTTTCGGTTTGTAATATTAATTCTGTACATCAGTATAAAAGATGGAAAATAGATAACGTTTTAAATGAATTTCAAAAGCCTGCAGCAGTCAGTTTAGTAACCCGATAAAAATATAAATCCTGAGGTAATGATAAAGCGAAAGAAACAAGATGGCAGACAAAATCAACCAAGAGGTAAACGTAATATGAGTAGATATTGTCTACATGTAAAAAAGAGATCTATTTGGCTAAATCTCTTTAATATGGAGAAGAAAAGATTTTGCCGTTCAATAATTTTGAATTAAACACAAGATATTTATCTAAATATATTTCAATTTATACCAGATTTAATCTTCATAATTATTTATTTATTTACTTTATAAAATTAGTCATTCGATATATCAACCTTATGTATTTTGTTCATTGACCTGAATACCGTTACTTAGCAGATAAAATTATTTCTAAATAATAAGAAATAATTTCTTATAACTTGGAAGTTTGTTGTAGTTTAATTAATTAGAAATTTATTATAATTTAATACCATTATAATTAAGTAATTATGAGAATTCTTTTTTCATTTATTATTGCTGCAGATAACACTAAATATAGTATACGAGAAAGTAATGTTTTTCTTCTTGAGGATGAATACTAAGAATAAACTCGGGTCTTCAAGAAGATTGAATAATAAATGCCTGTCTATTGAACGGAAGTTCCAAATTTTAGAACTGAATAAAATGAAATAGGTTTCACGCAGCTACATACTCAGTCTCTTCAAACCATTTAGTGCAATAACAAAAAATCTCATGTGGACACCACGTGACTTTCTTGCACGATCTATTAAATTTACACACATTTTTGCTTCAGTTCATTTAAACTTACTTCCCCGAAATATTCTAACTTAGCTAACTCATTTCGCAAGACAAATTGAAAACGACATCAAAAATTGAAAATTTTAAAATTAAATATCCCGCTCAATTTTTGTCGTACGAAAGTCAAACTTCTTCTAATTTTATTTTTTCATAAGGAGTATAAACCTTACGCGAATATAAATGTATAGAAACCGGACCACTGCATTAAATGTTAGATTTCGCTATATGTCGATTTTTTTTAAATTTCCCTTTGCCAAAACATAAATATTTTCCTCATTTCATCTCCCCTCGAACGATGCATGACTTGTATTTGCTTAGAAGAGCAAGTTTAAGAGGATGCAAAAATTAGTTCGAACTATTCAATTAGTGTATAATTAATTGGAAACGTGGTGATAAGATATGGTTTTGCATGGACTTGCAAAATTACTAGAGCCATTCCTGGGTGCATCAAGGCTGGCTCTTTTTAAAAATTGTTTCGTTTAAACCATTCCTTATGATATGGTTTCAATAAAGAATCTCTTCAACTTGTTGGACAACGACGTGCTTGATACTTCAATATGCGATATGCTTCAACTTGCTGTAAACCGATATGCTTCCTCTAGCTGCAGAAACGCAAAATATTCCGCCAAGTAATGTTAAGTAATGTCCCGTAATGGTTTTCTCTGGGGGGGAGAGGTGATTTATCCGTTTATCATACATGTGTCCACACTATTTGTTTACCATTTGAAACCATTTGAAAGCTTTACCATTTACCATCTGAAAGCTTTTACAAATGCGGTGGGATTTTTCCTTTTTCTGTATTCGAGCGTTATGATTACTGACATGACCACATACATACATGCAAAGCAGGTTCACCAGATAAGAAGAAGAAATTTTTCCTACTATTCACTGACATCCTCAATGGCATTCAGCATAGAGCAAGTAAAACTCAAATGCTGATCATCACCATTAGCTGTCAAAGCCTGGTGGTGTTATGAAACTGAAAGCAAATATTTATGCAGCACGTTTAGAACCAATGACCTAGAATTAGCCATTCGCATAAAGCCCGACGAATAGACTTCTGCGGACTGTACTGCTGTTCAACAACTGTCGACTGTCTCTTCAGATGTGCTAGACGGTTCACTGCGAAATAGATCATGAATAATACCTGTACCTTTATTTGCCTATCAGTACATGCGTATGACTTGTCAGGATTGATGCTGGTGAATTTGTTCCATAGCTATCGGTGACTTATTCTCAGAATACCGTGCAATAGATTGGGCTTTCTTCTATATTGCCATCTTTCATTCACATTCTGCAAGAAAGACACAGACATATATATACACAAGCACAAAGAAAAAGGAAACTCTTTATTAGTACTGAAAACATCCACTTGTAAGTATTTTGTAAAAAAACAATAATATTCTGTCTTCCGTGCACATATAATAACAACTTGTGACGGTAGCAGACCTTTATATACACCCTGGATATTTACGCTTTTCTAACACAAACGGTCTATTTAAAAGACGCGCATTCGGAAACTTAAAGGAGCTTTATGTAGCAAAAGACGTAATTCGTTTCCGAAAATTTTGTTAATGATTTCTCGAGGACCAGAAGTGGTCGAGGAACTTCGACTTTTTGGATTTTAACTAGGACATTGTTGCTTAAATAATTTTTCCACGAGAAACAATTTTTTACTAATATTTTTATGATTTTTTCTTCATCTCCGGTATCAAAATTTAAATTTTGTTAATTTTTGCTGAAAGGTGTTGCGTGACTGCAGCTATAATATTCTGAAAGTATTCTTAATTTTATTCATTTGTTAAACTGAACCTGTCGTCCAAATAATATATAAAAGTGCAGATTTTTAATCTCTTCAGCCCCATTAATACATGTACATAATTTTTAATTAAGTTTATTATTTTTCCTATTTGTGTGATAAAAATTTTAATAACTTTACACAAGTTCTAACGCTAATAAAGCAGTACTTTGATTGATATACAGGGAAAAAAATGTACTTAATTGAATACTTTCAGTGCTTTTGACACAATGAACCATTAAATATATATCGCCTTTTTATAACAGGTTTTTCTCTTTAACGGTAAATTTTATTAAGTCATTCAACATAAATAACGATGCATATGAAACATTTTTCTGTCCCACACAATTTAACTGTTCTTTCGTCTGCCGGCATGTTGCAGGAGCTTATAATTATTTTAACGCAAACAGTAATTTGTTGCCATATGAACGTTCTCAATATTTCAGAATTGTGTGGCATCGTAGTTTTGAATCAAATGTGAAATAAACTGATTTTAATAAAATCCGACATTTTTTATCGATTTTTGGAAAACATTTTATAATTTTTTCGATGCATTTAACTGTACCTATGAAAGTTATTTCTTTTGGGCAGTTATTGCTACTATTTTAAGTATTAGTCTAACTAATTCTTAAATTTTTTTCAACACACTTGCTAGAAGTTGCTATCTTTACTTCACTCACGCCTAAGGCTACGTAATGGAAAAAGCTGTATATCTATCTAACAAATCTAGAAAGGAAGTTCTGCTATATTTTTACTCCATCTCAAGTTCTTTTCGTTTCTCCTATCTGAAAATATTTTCGCCTAAGATTGCATTTTACCTTCCTTCAACTTATATTTCTTCGTCATATCAATAGTAAACTGTAAGAAGGTAGAAGTTATAACCGATTATATGCCTTGAAACTGCAGATAAATCGGTCAAAGTCCTGTGAATTACTCAGAATGTATATAGAGGAGATTGCTGAAAAGATAATAAACTCTTTAACTATCTGGGTATCTTTGCCCCAATATATTTTGAAATTAATTACTAAATGGTTTTAATTTCCTTCAAGGGCAAATGCATCACAGAGCAGGTATACGTACAAGTGGGGGGTTGCCAGACTTTCACCATTGGTTCCACATGTATAGACCCGCTGCAATAGTTATGCAGGTCTCTCCCCCCAATTTGTGTTGTAAATAGCTCCAAGAAATAGACTACGGTCTCTTACCCATCTTCCCGTGTCATCAAACACTCGATAGATCTTTTGACTCGCCATACGCGGCGCAGACATTATACACTTACAAACGTCCATGCCTTCTCCGGGATTTGAAGTTGGGTCCATCGGTAGAATAGCGAGAGCCGCTAACTACTTATCAAGGCGGTGATTTTTGAGCAGAAAGCTCCTGCATTAATGTTGAGCTGTTCAGTTGAAAGAAAGTAATAAGACATCCCTACGGTTGCGGAGGAAGAAAACGTTTTTGAGTCACGTGATGTTTAACGTGATGCATTTCTATACGCTTTCTATAGGATTTACTTGATATATTTCTATAGGCTTGATGGTGCAAAAAAATAATTGGATCCTGGACAGTGGGAGGGGGATATATTAAAAAATTCCAGGCTTAGGTGGGATAATAAAATTTTCAGAAATTAGAAGTTGTACATACTTTATTTCTTCTTGGAATATGATACTCAAATTATTAGAATGAAATTATTACAGAACGTGTTATCCGATGGTAAAATAAAGCCATATTTAGATGCACGAGAAATATAGAGACGACGAAAATCCTGTAATATTAAATGAACTTCAGCAGCAAGAGATAAAAACTATCAAACTCAAATGAATATCGTTAAAATTATTCTGAAAGTAGATTCAGTATCTTCTGAAACAAAGGCACTGGCATTGAGAGAATCTTGACTAAAGTAGTAGTATGACTAAAAATCTGTAATATTCGTGTATTACGTTTCTGCATTTCCGAGATAATAATCATAACGCGAATATGTCAATATCAGTATGCCTTGAATATTTGTATCATTTAAGTAACAGAATCGGCGCAGGTTTGGCAAATCCTGCTCAGAATTTTTTAGTTGAGATTTAGTTGGTATTTCTTCGTCAGAGCAAATTAGCTGCAAGATACTAGCAGATGCTACTATCATATTGCTACTTTGAAATTTGCCAGGAAATAACAAGAAAAAAAGCGTTATAATTTCAGACAGGTGTTTCAAACTTACAGGCAATAATCGGACTGAGCCACTCGCTGCTAGTAAGGGAAATTCAACACTCACTATCCTATTTCCCAGAGAAAACCTTTCCCAAGCTTCACTGGACACGCGCCTATGTGGGCATAGTGGGCAATGAAGCAGCTGACCAACTGGCAAGAGATAGTGCAAATGGACAACTTGCCCCAGCCATCTTTCTGCCAATTCCATTATCACAACTTAAATCAGGACTAGAACAGGACCTTATGTTCCTGTAGAAGACTAACTGGACACAAGAGCTAGCCGGCAAGAGGACATTTAACTTCCTCCCGGTGCTCTCAAGGGAATTAACCACTACAGGCAGAACAATGACATATTTCCTGACGGCGCATGGCTCTTTTGCAGCCTATCTGTTTCGCTTCGGATTGCACCACACAGATTCATGCATATGCCGCTCAACAGGTACTATCAATCACTATACGTTCGAATGTGAAATCACCAAAGGCCTACATTTACGGCCGTACGAAGCTGAAAATGTCCACATATGGCTGAAACAATTCCAAAAGAGTTAACTACTACGAAACAAACTTAAAACCCTCATAGATTACCTGGCAATGAACTGCGAAAATCTAAAAGCAATCTAAACAATCATTCAGCACAATCAAAGTCTCGACAGAGTCTCTTTAACCACAAGTCACAAATACCCATCTTCCGAAGTAACTTTATAAAATTCCGCTACAAATTGTAATATTTTATAGAGATTTTTGGCTAGGCTTAGCGATAATATAATCCTCCACCAATTGAGTACAAATACTGATAGACATATAACAGGCGATACAGCAACTCTGTTGGTGGTAAGTAAGTAAGTGTGATTTTGCTGACGATTGTGAATAAATCGGTTTATCTTTTGTACATCACCCTCAATGTAGATGGAAGAAAGCACTCAAATATAATGCATATGATCGCTGAAGACCACTGAAAAACAGTTGTTTGGTCCACGTGACCCTGCGAATAAATACGTATATAATTATACTCATTTGTAAAGTGAATGCGAGGTAGTTTCTCTGAAAAGGCATATCAGGAAACCATACCTTCCTTTAGGCAGATATACCTTAAATGATTTGTCATAATCAGTCAATCTAACCAACGACCCAGTGGTAAAATCGCTGAGTACTGGTAATTCAATCCGAGGTTTGAATCCCGAGAACAAGCTGGTTGCATGGGCATTTTCGTGTTTTTCCCCATATGTAACGTATATACCAGCCAAGAACCCTTAGAAAGTCCTCCACAAAGGTATCCCTTCCCTTAGACAGATAGCTCTCGAGGCTCTGCCGTAATCAGATAAAAACAAGTAATCTAAACTTACGTCAGTATAAAATGTAAATTTAAACGGGAACACAAGCGCAAATTTTATATAAAATCTGCGCAAATTTATATAAAAGCATAACTTTGACAACGAAGTAGCATAGCTTCGAAATGACAAAAATAAAAGAACTAAATTTAAAATATTTTCGGCGCATTTATTAAAGACAAATGAATTAATGGTAAGTATTTGTGCTAATAAAATATGAATCGTGGCTTTAAAATATTTGGGAAACATTCGTAGATAAGAAAGGTGAAAGAAATGCAAAAGAAATATTCACAATCATAATACCATATTGCCTAAGGAAATGCAAAAGAAATATTCATAATCACTTTAATATAAATGCAGAGACAAAAATTGAAAAAGCAAATAATATGCAGAACATTACCAGCAAGAACGAAATAATATCTGCTTTTAGAAAAAAATACTGTACTTTCCGTCTTTTCTTACTAGTTTTATCGCTCGAAAATCGAGAGGAGAAAATTATGCGAATAATTTAATTTCCAAAGAACGCAGAAGCAGTAAGGGCATAATAAATGAAAAGTAGTCAGGTATAAACTACAGGGAACTATTTCAATATCATTTCTTTAAAAGAAGCTTACTTTCCAATAAGAAAACGTATCTAATAAGATATCTTCTTTTCTGCTTCCCTTAAACTTAAACCTTAGGCCTCAAATTATACATGAATAATTAGAGAAAGTGAATGTGCAGCTGATTGGGTGAAATCGTAGACTGGATTATGTTCGTGTTTGTTTCGCTGTGATGGATAGAGGCATTAAGTTCAACATTAGAAGGGAAAAGTTGCCATGTTCAATTTTCGCCACTTTGTCACTGCCTCTCCTAGTCGATTATCATTTTCTGGCTTCTCGCCTTATGACGATTGGTCACACCCTTGTTTCCATTTCCGACCTCCCACTACCCGGTCCAGACTTTCCTATGTGACGGACACACCGTGCTACAACAGCGACATCCCGACAAAACTGGCAATGATTGATTGATGGAAAGTTTGGGGATGAACTTCGCAGGCAGTTGCAAACGTTTGTCTTTGTTAGTAAGATGAAAACAATCACTAGATGGACGAATCCATTTTCAAATTTAAGCTCTTTTTCTAAACTCATTGAGGAAGGAGGAAATTAGGCAAATATTTTCAAATTTTTGGAACTAGGCTCTAGAAACCTAAAATCCGCGAAAAATTATGGCAATTCTATTATGTCTTCAATTATTACTGTATGAGAATTTATTTATTAATTTTGAGTAATAGTTAATTTTTTGTTAAAGCAACTTTCCTTTCACGCTCCTTTTCACCCACACTTTTCTGCTAGAACGTTAATTAGGTAGCGCGTGTTTACTCAAATTAAGGGAGGAAGATGTGCTATTTAAAGAAAGGTTTTGGAAAGTGACTTAGAGCGTTGTTATGCCTGCTTGAAGGCCGCGTTTTTACTTTTACTTACTAGCGATTTGATTATGTGGTGTTGAGTGCTTCTAGTCATTAGGCCTGTTTTCGCCGGGTTCTTCGAGGCAGAGCTGTTCTACTCGTTTAAATTATCCTGTGAGACGTTAGGCATGTTTAATTACATTTATTTTAAGTTCAACATTACTTCTTTAAGTTAAACCAGATGTGCTGGATTATGTAAGCCCAAGGAGGGCCGTCTGTGCAGCTATTATGTAATTGAATAAAGGGTCCTTTACACCATTCTTCTTAGTTTATCTGTTGTTCTAAGACCTATGGAATAATTCCTCATATGGTCTTCCTAAAGCTCGTTAGTTTATACTGCCTAAGAATACAAGACTGTATAACTGATAAAGAGAAATAGTTAACCTTACTTGTCATGCTTCTGCCTCACCAGAAGGATGCATATAGCTGTCATGATATAGATACAACAGATAGATGATGCAAGTTCCTTTTTTTAAAACTGTATTTCTTTGCTTTATTTTGTGTGTGTGTATGTGTCTGTGTGTAAAGCTTTAAGCAATATGTTCTAAGAAATCGAAGAATCCGGGTATCTTCATGTTTCTTTGTTTCCTTGTACGTGTGTGCATAAAGCTCCTAAAATTTTATTAATCGATGTTCATATATATAATGATCACCAAAGGATTCGGACTGCTTGAATTCATTGAAGGAAGACACATCGTTTATTATTCCAATCCCTTAGCTTATTGATTATTTATGCATGACTTTGCCTTCAGATACGTTACAAAAGTATTTTCGATGATTTATTAATTGTTTCCTAAATGTTATAGATATTGTACACCAAGTCTAGAAACGTTCTTACCCGACTTTTTCTCAACCTTTTGTCGTAGACATATACTTCCAGTTGCAAAATTGTTTTAAATGACGCAAAAATTCATATTTTTCTATTTTTTATTTTTAAAAATTAATCTTATACAAAATACTACTCCTTTTTCTTAGAATGAGATGCATTTTATTTAAAATTTTCAGCAACAGATGCCGATGTTTCATTAATATTTTGAAAATGACTGTATTTAGATTCATCAAAAGAAAATGTGGAACTGAGAGCCCATGGCGATGTTGTATGCTGTTAGTAGTTATAAGGCATTTTTCCTGCCTTCCTCGCATGCTTTCGTGGTCTAGTGGTCTTCTGGAATACGCTGGGTGCGTATTCCAGAAGTCCGTGGTTCGAATCCCAGCGACCGCGTTGCTCATTTTTTATCTCTCCTGCTTTCAAAAAATACCTAATGTCTCTACGTAGTGTTACACTCTTTGATATTACCGAAAAACCTGAAAAACAATATATTGTAATATGTTTGAATATTATTATACTCTTACTGTAATATGTTTGAAAATACAAGCGATTCTATGTTCTAAAATAAAAAATTTAAAATGTAATAAATTTCAGATAAATTAAGTTTGCAAAAACAAAAATGCAAAAAATTAAAAACATTTTGTTTAATGGCCGGGAGTTTTATTTAATAGCCATTAGTCTTGCGCGGCTGCAAGGGCCGGAAGTGGTGAGGGTTTCATTATGAAGCACCAAACTGGTTACCACCGTTGCCTCCTATGAAGGGATGGACAGTTACAATCACGCTTTCTCCAGGTTTCAAACCCGTGCCCATCGTCACGGCACTCAGAGTCACTAACCATTATACCGGCTGGGCAGCAAAATAAAAATATGCAAATGGTTAAATGCTTAATTTTTTTTCATTCCATTTATAACGGGATATTAACAGCCGCATCTATAGTAGAAAATCGGGTTAACATTTCTTTTTTATACCTCCCCCGCCCCCCAGTGTAAAATGGAAAAACAAAAAACTGCAATAAATCTTTGTCTGCAGATAGCATTCTGATATGTCAGTGTTTTGATTTCATATTATTATTTTGAAAAAAGCTTAAATTTATTGGACATTCTATAGATTAAATGTTTCTTGAATATTCATCATTTATCTAATATTTGGTAAAAACCAACTTTTGTTGCGATAACAACCTGAATGAATCTTAACATTAACTTGTAAGATGCTAAAAGAAGTAGAATGGAGGTAAAATCATAATTGCTGCGAAAATAGTCCACGGTGAAAGAGTACAATGCCCATTTAGAAAAGCTGACGTCGTTCCAGGAAATCCCATAAACCCCATAATCTTAAGCGTTTCAATATGTTTGGAGAATCTATCAAAATATTTTCGATGGCAAAAATGTGGCTACGTAACTGTTTGCAGTTTGGTCTTCTTAAGTTCACTTTTATTAATCCAGATAAACTTTAGCAGATGACACCAACACGTACTTACAAAAGCCAGCACTTTTGGCCTAAAATAAAAGATAATGGATAAACTAAAGTTAATGAAATTTAAGTCTGGCCTAACAGCCTCAAAGTTTAACTAGCACGTAATTTGGCTCTGACGAAGTCGACGTACACAAACGTAATGCCAAAAAAAAAAAAAAAAAAAAACTCAACGCTACAAAATTCTGATCGATACAGAATCAAAGTTCGCAGGCAGAACACGCTTGGATTTCAACCTCCAAAACCGTCTTTTAAGTACTTCTTCTTTTTGCCTAATTTGAATATCGCTCGAGCTGGAAATTTGCCTTCTGGCAGGAAAATGAAAGGAGGCTTGATAAAAAAGGACTTTATCATAAAACAACGGTTATAAAGCCAAAATACACCTTATAATGGCTTTGCTTACGTCCGGATATCGATATTTACATATACTGTTTGACTAATAGTTTTATATGAGTTACATTCACAACAACCATCAAGCAACGTTCACACTGGTCCGTTGCGGCGAAGAGCGACAACGTGGAAAAAAGCGCTTTCCCAGTACGTCAGTTAACACCAGTGCTGCAGCTTTCGCTTTAAAAGTTGTCATACGCTCTCACTAGATGGCTCTTTGTATCGGAAACTTAGGGAAAATGCGAAATTTTTGTGTGGTATTTTGACTTTTTACGATTACATTTTTTAATTAAAATGGATTTAATTTCTGCTGTCTTAAAACTTATTTCACTTCTTGCTTTGCGTAAGAGAAGCAGAATGCAGTGGTTTATATTAATATGTGAGAAATAACTGCAAGGAGATGCAAATAATTTAATTGAAGAAATACGCTTGAACGAAACGAAATTTCTTTTAATTACCTTCGCATGACACCTCATGAATGAGATGAATCTCTATCCTCAATTACTTAAAAGCAGAACACTAATTTCTGTCAGAACATCACAGAAAAATATCGTTTGGAAGACAGGAATATGATATCCCAGGAAAGTGTCGTTGTATATATCTAACGCTGTATATATCTAATTTAATTTATTTATGAATTTTGTTGAATGATAATTAAAAAATCTTAACTTCATGATTCTATGTTGGAGAGTAAATTTTTCACGGGGTAGAATACCATAAATGTTTTTGCATGAAACTTCCCTTAAATGCTTCCTTAAGTGAACTTCCCTTAATTGGTTTAAATAATGCAATAAAAAGTATATTTTGTTTAAATATAGGTAGGATATACAGCATTACTAAATTAAATATCACACTTAGGAAAAGCAACTATTTTTAAATTCATAAGCAACAGCACTTTAAAAAAATGTTTTAGCTTCTGCCTTATATAGATATTTTTACCTTAAATTGAACAATAATTACTACAATTAATTCTTCATATATTAACTAACGGTCACTATCTAAAGGTTTATTTTATAAGGCCACTTTTATCTAAAATTCATCGAAGTAACTTCATTTTATTTAATGCTTCTTTTTCTGCGTTAATTGAATTCCACAATTAGCAAATTTGCTCATGCTCATGCAAAAGTTCTTTAAATTAATGAAAAATTATCATAAAGAACCATCATCAAATTATCAAAAACGTGGTCATGCATGGTCAGAAAAACAAACATGAAGCCATTAAAATGCATAGAATTATTCCATAAAATCAGCTACATACTAACGAGCTTCTTTTCTGTATAAATAATAATTTTCTTCAGTTTTTTAAACAAATGGTTTATTCGTCACCACTCGTTTAAAATTCAGAAGTCAATAAATTTTCTAATTAGATGAAACAGCAACTTTATACTAATACCAGTATCGCATTTGCTAATCTCGTGTCAGCCGAAATAGAATCAGATCATTTAGTAGTCAGATCTGAATTTTCTGCTTGAACGGGTTGCCTTTGTGCTAAGGTATCTCGGGTGTAAGAATGGTTTTTACACTTCACCTTCAGGGAACTGAAGAAGCATCTGGGCTGTTCTGTAACTAGCGCTAATATTTTCTGTAAATATTTTTTTTAAAAATACCAATCCCATTACAGCACCACTCCTGGTTACACTTGAATCCAAAATCTATGAGTCAAGAAGCCAAAGTTTTATTCATTAGGCAACAACAGCGACCTTAAATTGCTGTAGTAGATATATTTTAAGAAAAATTGAAAATCTGGAATTTCGAAATCCATCTCTATTTTCTCGCAACAATCTATTGCATTAGATTATTCTGTAGGAATTATCAACCATATTTAATTTATGGTTGATTACTAAGGTTTATTACTGCTAACAAACTTGAGAATTTTCCTTTAAATAATTTATAAAGCTATTTATTCTATTAGTATATGCATTTTTTATTAGTATCTGAAATTTTTATTAAGATTATTTCATCTGACATTTTTTTCCATCAAGAAGAATTTTTGAAAGTGCAATCATTTAAAAACCGTGTATAAACTGGCCGTTTGAAACGAGATGCCTGAAAGGGACGCGTCAAGCATCGAAAAGTTAAGTCAACTCACGCGTTGTCCGATCGTCCGGAAAATGCCGCCTCTAAGCTCGGTTCTAATTGGTTTACGCTTTGCCCTCGAACGCGGGACCGCGTTGGTGTGAACTGAGATTGATAACTCTGAACGTCAGTCACAGAATCAGTTGAAATTCTACTCATATATTTTGAATGTTATTATGTATTGCTGTGAAATAGAAGTTAAAAAAACTAACCGCATGGAATTTTAATTATATTTTTTTCCTATAATAACGTGTGTTTTTTTTTTAAATTATGAGTGTTGACTAAACCATTTGGCCAAAAATTACGAAACAATAT
>KK115053.1:13413-26579 GCA_000611955.2 Stegodyphus mimosarum | reverse complement strand
TGAAGTCACAAGCAAATTTTTATCAGCATACTTTCTCAACAGTGGTAGTGTAAACGTTTATTAATTTCAACCTAAAATTTTAATTTTTTCCCGATAAATGACTCAAAATGAGGAACGTTCGTTCTCTTGACCAATGATTATGTAGTGTCTTTATAAAGTCTCTATATGTTTTTGAGAAATAAGGTCTAATTCCAATTTCTTTGGAGGCTATCTGAAAGAATGCTGTAAACAGACGAAACAGCCGTTGTTTTTGCCCGTACACGTGAATTAACGTATCAACCGGTGCAGAAAACACTTCGTTCTCCAATTTAGAAAACAGAGTAGCTATTAAAACCTTGGTAAATAAATCCAAGCGAACTGGTTTTGTTAAATATTAAGACCGTACTGGGAGACCTACGATACCCCACAAGTTGTGCAAAGAGTACAAAAAGCGATTACGTGTAACCCTAGGCATTTCTACCCAAAGCCTCAGCAGGGGACTCGGTATTTCGCATACTATTGTTTGAAAAACTGTGCACTATCACGTAAACAAGTACATTCAAATTACATTTGAATGTACATAAGCTTGAAGCCGAGGACTATGCAGCTTGGCAAGCCATGTACTATGATTTGTTGGAAGTAGTAGAGAATGAGAACTTAATGGAGAATTTTCTGTTTAGCGACGAAGCCACATTCCATTTCAGCAACCATGTTAATAAGCATAATTGCCGAATGAGGGCTGATGAACAACCAAACATGTTATACGAAAATCAGAGAGACACACCTAACGCTAATGTATGGATCAGAATAACTAGGCTCTGTGGATCTTTCATGTTTGCAGAAACGAACATCACTGGAGATATTTATCCCGATATGTTGCAACAATATCTTGAGCCACAACTCATATCAAATGGCATTATTGAAACTGGTGTCTACCAACAAGCTGTAGCACCTCCATATTTTGTCGTTATTATGTGTAATTATCTTAATGAAAATTTTCCTGATAGGTGGATTGCTCGTGGCTCTCAACGGCTTTGGGTTCCACGACCACTAAACTTAACTCCCCTATAGGTTTTCTTATGGAGTTTAGTCAAATCTAAAGTGCACCGAGTGACGCCTGGCAGCATTGAACAATTAAAACAGCGAACTATGGTTGAAGCAGCTGAAATTACACTAATAACGTTGTAGAGACATTAGGATATTTCGAAACAAGAAAGATGATAAATGAACAATGTCCTTGCCGGGATTTGAACCACGGACCTCTCGAATACGCGCCGAGCGTGCTGACCGCTACACCACGAAGGCATGCCAAGAAGGCGGAATAAATACCTTATAACTTTATAGTTGTTGTTCTGGAGTGTGTACTTTTTCCTATGGGGTTTTCTCAAGTCCAAGGTGTACTGAGTGAAGACTGACAGCATTGAACAGTTAAAACAGCAAACTATCGTTTAAGCAGCTGAAATTACACCAATGACTTTACATAAGGTATTCCGGAGTGTAGTGAAACGATGGCAATTGTGCCTAGACTCCCTGGGAAACCACATTGATTTGTACTAATTTAGCGTTCTATTGTGTTGCATTTTCATGTAAATAACTTATATTTCAGAATAAAGCCCGTTTAAGCAAAAATGTATAGAGTTTTTATAAACACCCTGTATTTAAATCTGAGTACAACTCATCAGCAAATCACATAAATTAAGATAGATGAAAAAGCATTTTGAGAAACGCCCTTTGAATGAGGTGGTATTTGCTGAAAACTTTGCGACAGATGCATCGCCGACAAGAACATAGTCGTACAAAACATTGTAAGAGAAAAGAAACTTGGCAATTTAAAATCATCACCATCGAAAATACCGTGGTAAAATAAAGCACCTACAGATAATCGCTGATATATGACCTACAATCATCTGATGGCTATAGATAATCGCCGACATACGTTTTCAAGCTTTTAAAATTTCCATAATGATTTGTAGTTAAATTTAAGATTATACGTTTAACTAATAGAGATCAATAACACGTTAAACCATTTTGCAGAGTTTTAATAGCAATTTTTGATTAAAAATATAGTCTAAAAAAGATTAAAAAGAAAGATCAGTAACTGCATATGGTTACTTCTATTAAAATTGTTTAATTAATCATCAAATTTCAAAATTCTTTTAAATCCCATAAATAATATTAATTTTCTATTCATTTTCATTTTTGAATGCTTAAAGTCTTTTCTTAATTTTTCAGCAAAAATTTATTAGTTCCAAAACAAGAAGTAAAAATATTTCTCATTTTGTGCTCACAAATCATTATGGGAGTATCTATTTAAAACTTTTAAAACGTGAAAAATGCATGTCTGCGATATTATCGTCATTCGATAATTTGCAGGTGTTTTATTTTTTACCACGCTGAGAATTTTTTGAACCGTTTCTTTTCGACGACGATGTTTTAGAACTGCTGTTTCCTTCTTGCTTTCTTTTCTCCCACGGTGGACACTTTCGCCTTACGTTGTTTTCGCCGCAACGCTTTCGTCCGCATGTTTTTGCCTGTAACCAACGAGGTTGGTTGCCTAATGAAATATAGTTGCACCTGATGGAGTCACGGTATCTATTGTGATCGTACTACCTAATGCGATAGATGAAATGTAAAGTTGTATAGGACTATATTTTCTAAGCACGGAACACACAGTAATAGACGTATCTATAATATTGTTTCTCTAAATTGAACAACTAAAAGCAATTTCTTTTTACCTTCGTACGGAAACGAATATACATTTTTCCTTAAAATAACAACTTAAATTTTTAATATTACTATTATTATCGAATTTAGAATAAGTCGCTTTCTGCGAGCAAGAAATACTTCATCAAATAGGTATATGCTTTTATTCCTTCATTTCCAAACTTGTTCTGGATTCTTCTAATCAAGATCAAAATTCTTTTGAGTATTTTTTGCTGTTTCACGTTTGCAGCAAGTGAGCAACTCCCCCCCCAAAAAAAAGAAAGAAAAAAGAAAACATGTATAAATTATCAGTATCAGAGATATCTAGTGCAAAAGTAATAAATTACGCATGCGCAAATTGTGTACGTTTAAAATACCTATTTCAGCATCGAACATCAAAATATTTTTCCATGGCAAAGGAAAACATAACGCCCTTAATGTTAAAATCGCACGATTTATCATTTAAAAACCGATGAACTTGGCAGATAATAAATCTTCGGAAATCTTGGGAAGATGTAGCTAAATGGTAGCAACAACAAAGATCATGCTACGCGGAATCGATCTTCAATAATATTAGATATTTTAGTAGCAGGGAAGTCATTTTCTGAATAAAAAAGTGTTTTTTTAGTTCTCTAGAAAGAAGAAATGTTCAAAATATAAAGAATATCGATTTATCTTTTGAGCTATGCTTAAAACCTATAAATGTTGAAGAAAAAATAAAAACTATTTCCTAACTTCTTTTATACTAAAAGTGTGAATCATAACGAAAATCAGCATAAAAATAACACAAGAGTTTCTTTGAAACATTCCTCCAAATAAGAATGCATGCTAAAAGTTGTTAAAAGTTTCTACTTATTGAAGCAGGGAAAATGAACATTGTTTTATAAGATATTAACACCACTTTTTATCAGTATTTTTAAGCTCTTTGGTGTCATGGATTGTGTAAACTTATTGGACCATGCTTTTAAATTACCCTCAGGGATGCAAACCAGTTACTGTTACGCTCAGTGATATTATAAAGTTAAGTACAGTTACTATGAAATAGTTAAATTTCTAAGAACGCAAAAAAAAATTCATGCCAGAGTAATAAACAAATATTTGTGTATTGTACCAACAACCACACATCAGCATTCCATAAATACCGAGGCATTTGTAGGCAAAGTATGAAATATAGGAAATGCGGCATCGGAGAAAAAATTCCATGGTCAGGAATATCTTCAACCCTTAGCAAGTTCTTGAAACATAAAGCGAATTGTGATCTCTCATAAACTGTTTTAAATTTTCTCCAGAAGTTCCAAGGTCTCTAGAAACCATCCTCGGTCAAACTCATTACAATTACCAATTATATTGTGCGAATTATTATACTACGTTTTGCCTTGGCATTGTAATATGGAGCTGTGTTTCATTTTTTGCCTTTTACCATTTAGCATTCCATAGAATGCCTATGAAGCAATTAACATTTCATACATTTCACAGATAGTCTTCGGTAGGCCAGTTTCAGCATTCTATAAAAGGCCTAGGAATTCTATAGAATGCCGGCTTTCATACATTGCCGGAAACATACAAAAAAATTTAGCGAATATAATCGAATTGAAAGCAGTTAATAAAACACACTTTTTCCTTTCCAATACCCGCTAAGACAAATATTTCTTTAAATTAATTTTTATTGAATTTTTCCTTACAGTATTCTCCCAATTTATTAGAATGAAGTATATGTATGAATATTTTGTTTATATGTATCATACAATTCGTTTTTGTTTTGTTTTGTTTAAATTTTATAGAATACATGCCTTCCTCTTTCATTTTCCTCAAAACGTTGCATTACTTATTTGTACGGGTTAGAATGATTTCTTCCACATATTTGAATTTGACTGGGAACACATTTGCTTGCAGCTGTTCATTTACATCTCTGGTTATTATGATCACAATAAAATTTGAATTAGTAAGTGATTAAGAAAAATACTTCTGTATTTTTACTCTTGCGAACATTTTTTAAAGTTTATTTTGAATATGGAAGTATTTTACAGGCTTTAAATACATTAAGTGCTTTGTTCTAAGAGATAACATCGAAATTATTTTTTGTAGCAAGCTATATTGAAGATATTTTTTTTCAAGTAAATGAACAACAATAATTTTTGCAATCAATATTTTACAAGGATTTTTAATCTGCGGACATTCATTTTAAATTAGTTATGCACAAATTAAATTACTTTGTGTTACAACATTACGAAATTTCTTGTTTTGCTAAATTAGTCTTAATAAAGATTTCCCGTCATTCCCGACTATTAAAATTTTATTGCACTTTTTCTCTTTGAATAATTTTCTTCTCTAACTAAGTGACTATGGTGTCTTTAAAGCAACAATTCTCAGCAAGAAATGCTAGCTAGGGATTATAAGCGACAAATGTAACAGTTTTTAATACCAGGAAAAAGTATTTTTGCTTCCTCTGAGCCGCAGTATAAAAGGAATAATGAAGAAAAATTTTTAATCTCTCCTGGGAAAACGAACATTGACAAAAAAAGTTCTGTAAAATTGATCCCAAACCTATGCACTGATTAAAAAAGGATGATGAGAAAAGCATTAAATATACTGGCAAGAGAATTCATCTATAAATTAAAAACTTGGTCTTGAAATTTAGAGACAGAGAAAAAAGCGATATAGAATTATTGATAAAATGGAAAAAGCTAATAAGTTTTGGCTAATAAGCATAAATATTTTACAGAAGACAGAATGAAAAAGATACTGTAGATCAACGGTTCACAATCTTCTGACTAACGAGTACCACCTAAACAAAAACTAAAATGTTTTAGTACCACCACTGTATTTTACAATGATTATTTTTAACTTTCTCTAGAGCAACGTTAAAAAAATATACACTGTCATTTGCACAACTTATTGGCCGTGTATTTTAAATATACGTACGTAAAAAATTATTAGATTAAAAATCGGTTACCATTTTAATTATCAAAATTTAAGTTACAACACTTAATTCTAAAATTTAGTGTGAAATTTGGGCCTGTTTAAGAGAAATCAGTTTCTTTATCTATGGTCTTATTTCACTTAGATTTAACAGTAAATTAGAATTCACTTAAAATTTTGTTTTGTATTTAATTTTTCAAATACAACATGGAAGAAAATCCTTGTTCACGAAAATAGGTTGAACAAAAAGGCAATAAAAATTTAGTAGCTGTATTTGAAATGCCTTTTAATACTTTTTTCATCAAAAGTTAATCAGTATGTTATTTTTGAAATCTTCAGTTAGATTTTGATCACAAGAGATTTCTATCAATTGTCCGTTTTCTCCACGAGATAAAATTCCAGGTACATTTGAACGAAATACATATCTAATCCAATCGTCTTTTTCATAATCATCGGGAAACACATGTTGAAATCATTTATCAATGAAAAATAGTGATTTTTAATATCGGTTGCTAATTCTTCTTTTATTTCCAAATTAATTTCGTTTAGAAAACTTTCTAAAAGTGGTAAAAAACTTAAAATATTATTATCCAATTTTGCGATTATTAGCTCGAGATTTTATATCATTGCATTTATTTTATCTGTAATGGTACGTAAATTAACATTTCGTCCTTGTAATCCTCAATTTAATTCATTTAGGTTGGTTAAAAATATCAGTTAACTATACTAAACGCGTCAACCATAATTCCTTAAATAAGCAACTTTGCAATTAAAATTTTCAGTTACAAAGGAAAATTTGAATTTCTGGTCGAAGTTCGAAAAAATGATCTAAACCTTTGCCTCTGGATAGCCATCTTACTTCGGAATGCAGCAGAACCGTTTCATGTTCGCTGCCCATCTCTTTGCATAAAATCGTAAATATTCTTGAATTTAAAGCTCGGCTATTAATAGAGTTAACAATTCTTACAGCTCTACTCAAAACGATTTTCAGGTTTTTGGCGATTGTTTTGGCTACTAAAGCTTCGCGATGAATAGAACAGTGAGTAAATTTAGTGAAATACGACTTTCTTTATTCGAGAAATAACACCGGAACAATTTCCTATTAAAGCACGATTTCCGTCATTGCATACGGCAATGAACTTATTCCAAGGACTATCATTCTCAGACATAAAATTGTCAATTACTTAGAAAAGTTCATTTGCGGTTGCTCTATCACGAAGAGTCACTAAATAAATACTCTTCGGCAATATGTTTGGCTTCTTCAAAACATATGTAAGCTATTAATTAAACAAAGTTCCTTATATTAGTACTTTCATCCAACTGCAATACGAAATACTCATTCTGTTTTATTTTTTGAGTAAGCGTCTCTTTTATGGAATTTGCCATTTCATGAATTCGTCGACTTTCTGTATCATTTGATAACAAGTTCATAAGCCGCTTTTTCGTTGAATAATATTAAAACGATATATTTAGCTGCTGGTAATAAAAGATTTCCTCACATAGTGTGAGCCTATCTAGGCTTCGCAATTTTTAGGCTTACTCTCTTCCAAATCTTTTTCTCTTGACGTAACAAAACTTTCATTACTTGTTTATTATTTTTTAATTCCGATAATTTCTTCTTAAAATATTCTTCTGATTTTTCCTTTAAATTGGCATGCTTAGATTCAAGATCTCTTAAGAAACGATGGTTTCGTATTTTGATTGGATAATGGTTTACTGCAAACAGGTTGAGTGTCCATTTCATCTCCATTCCAAGTAAACCCAAATGGTAAATAACTTTCATTATATTTTCTACAAACAATTTTTATTTTGTTTTCAATATCCTTAGTGATAGTAGATTGTCGTGAATACATGTAAATCGTCACTTTTCCGCTCAGTCAGTCCTACCCATTTTTCCATTTTGAAAAAGTTTGTTTTATTATTTTTTCACAAATATTTAAATCCACAAATATTACGAGTTCTTCGAATACAAACGACGATATGCTCAAATCGCGTAGAAAAGTAAGGAATGCAAAGCATCAAACTGACGTAACAAAATTATTCTAATTGAAAATATAACAATATGAGTCCGAAAATGGTGGCGACATAAATTGATCAACACTAAAATAATTAATGAGATACTATTATCTTTTATAAAAACTTATTTCTATTATTCCTTTTGAAAACATCATTTATGGCAAATTTTGTTACGTCTACGGCTGAAGAAATAGTTGTGAAAATAAAAACGGATTATTTTTCTAATGTCTATTATAAGGTATTTCTCCCGCCTTCTTCGCTTGCCTTCGTGGTGTAATTGCCAGCATACTCGACGCGTACCCAAGAGGTCCGTGGTTCGAATCCCGGGGAGGGAATTGCTCATTTCTCGTCTCTCTGCTTCAAAAAATCCTAATGTATCTACAGTGGCGTCCGAAAAAGAAGAATCGTGGCCGAAAATCGAGAAGAATTCGATTTACCTGCAGCATCGGCCCAGAATTCCAAACTGCCAGCAGCTAGCCTTGGAGGATTCAGGTACATCGTGCGGACCATGGAAGCAGCGATGACAAGCTTCGATAGAAACTCAGCAGTGAACAACTTCTTGGAAACGCACGTTTTATGTTGCATTCTGTGCATGAATTTCAGAAAGTTACCTTGGCTACCAGCGCCTTAAAGGGTCACCCCTTGAGTGCGGTTCTCCCACGAGTCGATTTCGACTACATGCAGGCTAGCGGGTTGTCATTCGGGTTGGCATAGCGGAGACTGGTGCCGAGGCGAGGAGAAGAGACATGCTACTAATACACGAGCTGAGGGAGATCCAGCCAGTTACACGAAACAGGACAACCAGGACAGGTTGTCCACTACTGTGTAAAGTGTTTCGTGCCTAGCGTGCCGAAATGTCTCAGCCGAGCGACGAGAGTATCTATTTGGCACATTAAGCTACATGCATCTTTCAACCAGTTGCAAATCTCGTAGATATTTCTGGCATCATTTTAATTACGTTATATTGCTCGTTATATAATTATAAAACGCAACATGATTTTACGTGGCTACAGAGAAGAAGCAAAGAAGAACTGAAGACGAAAAATGCGAATTTAAAGTTGAATGGATCGAATTATTCGTATTTATACAATACTCAAATGACCTTCTAACCTGCCTTATTTATTAAGAAAAATTGGAACTTGACAAAAGGTTAAATTCGAGGAGATATTTGTAGAGATGTTAGGTATTCTTTCGAAGCAAGAGAGATGAAAAATGAACAACGCCTTCGCCGGGACTAGAACCACAGAGCTCTGTAATACGCGAGCAGCGTGCTGACCACTACACCACGAAGGAATGCGAAGAAGGCGGGAGAAATACATTACACATTTTATAACTAAATGTCCGTTATTTATTAGTAAATATCTTGCCGGTGATACGAGGAATCAAGTAGTTGGGGAACTTCAGAGAAGTTAAGAAAAATGTATTTAATTATAGTGTTAAAAAAGTCTGTATTTAATTATAGTTGTAGTCTTCCAACTATGTTGATACTTCCAGCGTTAGTGTTTGTCAAGAGTCTTCTAAGAGAGACAAACCACATATACCTCTTGAATGCATTACAAGTTGTTTTAATAAATTCATCTGAAGAGTTATTTCGGCATTTTAAGAAGAAGATAGAAATTCTTTAAAAGTTTAATGTATTACTAACATTGTCTGCTAAAACAGTAAAAGTGTATTAATATATCACCAATCAGCTAATCGAAAATCTGAAATTGGTTTCAGCTTTATCAACTGCGGTTGACAAATCTTGTGAAATAAATCACACAGCGCAAATTTCACTTTTTGATCGATTTATTTCGTTTGCGGAATAAATTTATTTCAATATAAATGTATTGATTTTGATAAATTTAATTTATTTGGATTTCGATAAATTTGTTAGTCTTTTCTATCCATCTGAAGAATTTTAAATTGCCACTGAAGTGTCAAAGACGTGCGGAAGACATTGCAAATGCTGTCATTGAATTCATGGAGAAACATCATAATCCGCTCCATAAAATTTCAACAGATAACATAAAAAGTAAAACCAGAGTGAGGAAAGGTTTTTTTGGGGGGGAGGGAAAGGAGAAAATTAATTATGAGAGAACTTGTTTACTATTGCATCATTCCTAAAGAAGTGCTCTCAGCGCAGATATTTCCAGGGAAAATTTCAACCTGATGTCCGAAAAGTCGAAATTAACAAATCTTCGACAGCTAATCATATTCGAAAATTTTATCATAATTTTGACTCTGAATCTGTAAAAAACAGATAAAAGGCTTCTGTTATTGGTGAATTGGATTTTCTTGTAGCTTTTCACATTGAGAAAGATTTATCTTGTTTAGAAGGTGACTTAATTCTAATCCGTTCCCTTCCTGCCGCTTTTAAAATTGTATCAACTGTATATTTTCAGTTTTCCTTGCTATTTCTACCGACAGATGACACTAAGGTCTTGACTCTTGTTGAGTATAAATGCAACCGCGGCTTTCCCTTTATTGCAGATATCTTTGCTTCTGACAAAGAGGGATCCGTACCTGTTTGCCCTCGAAATCAAAAATCTACGCCATGCATAATGTTGTTGCTTTCCCTAATTTTATGTTTTACTTCGGCGTGTTTCTCTCTAACATAATCGTACTAAAATACTAATATCAGTAACATTACGAATATTTACAAGAAATTTTCGAAGGAATATGTTATTCGCTCCAAGAAATATGTTATAATTTCTCCCACCTTCTTAGCATGCTTTCGTGGTGTAATGGTGAGCACAATCGGCGCGTATTCCAGAGGTCCGATGTTCAAGTCCCGGCAGGGCATTGTTCATTTTTCATGTAGAAATAACCTAATGTCTCGACAATGTTATTTAATCAAAGCTATTTTTAATGGATTATATTTCTGTACAATATTTACTTTGCTTGTCTTCCACTTCAGTGAATATCAAAGTAAGATACAAGAAGTATGAAATATTCCAAAATTATACTACATTTTATAGAATAATTTTATAGTTAAGTGTTCTGTTGAAAGTCTGAAAAGTAACTGCGAATTACTGTTTTTGTAAGAAAAGTTTATCCTTGCCTTATGCAACGTAATGTTATATAATGAATGATATGTAATGTTATGTACGTGTTTTATATAAAGCATTTATCCTTAACGTTATGCAATCATTGATAACATTGACCACATGCATAAAAGGCAGGTTTATTATCAATAATCATTTCTTAAATAAGACCACAATTATCTCTCACATGGCAACATTAAGACCTGTTAAAAATTTAGAACACAAATCTACCCTAACGTTCTAAAATTCTCAACATTTAACATCCTTCTTAAATCCGGATATTTAAGGATGAATGCGGAGATTTATTTTAAACTGATACGAGCATTCCAGTTTCTAAAAGATTTATTGAAGAAAATTCAAAAAAAAATATTCTTTAATCAGAATAATACTGATCTCACTTTATAAAATTATAGTGTATTCCATTCTTTTAATATTTTTTTTTCTATAGATCCCCGAGGAACTACCCCACCTGCATTGACTGACACTAGAACATCTATCAATGTTCGACAAGGAGCATCAGCGGAATTGACCTGCGTGGCCCAAGCCTATCCTCTACCTAACTACAAGTGAGTTCCCATTTTACGTATCCTGTGTTGACAGATAGCTTTTGATTCCAGTATTTTTAGATTCTCCAGTGTACAGAGACTTCATAAGTCAATATTGGCTTTTCCAAATTAGATTTTCCTTTTCCTTTCAAGTCTCGCTATAATTTTGAACCTAACAGGGTGCAAATCAATATTGCGGAAGTTATTTTATGAGCTCTTATGTTCGTTCCAGTTCGTTTCTAAAGATTCACATTGTTTCTGAAATTTGTAGAAACGAATATTTTTATGCCATACATCTCATTTTATATATATACGAACTCATTTTATTTTTGTGAGTTATATTCGAAACCACATAAAAGTTCTCCTAAAGTGCTGATGGACTGTGTATACAGGTATATGTACAGATATTCCTCTTATGACGCTCTTTCTTATAACACTGTTCCGCTATTCCGAGTTATAAAATTGCGGAAACTGTAGTATAGCACTGCAACACAGTTTCGTTCTAACAAGTTAATGATTATGCGTAAAACCTCTTATAACTCTTTATGCACGTACATATTTCTATAACACTATTTTTATTTTAAACATTTGCAAAATTAAGTTACGTATAATGCCATCGTATGCAATAACAATCCATTTATTTACACACAAAAAAAATAAAATAAATTCAGGGAATTCTTAATTTCATAATATTTCTTATTATGAAATTAAGTCCTGCCCATCATTTATTCAGTATTTATATTATGCTCCAAGTGTTCAGTTGGTAGCTTGCATAAAATATGTAATTAAGATTTTGGAAGAAACTTTTTCTTTAAAAAATTTTGGTGTGTGTTACTAATTTGCTTTACCATTTTTAGGAGCAGTTATCGCGAAATAACATTTCAGTATTTCTGTCATTTTTTAAAATTGTAAAAGATTTTTTAAGAGAAAACTTTTTTTTGGCATGGAATACAAATTTTGAATCGTTTGTCAAAAGGAGAAAGGGCATCTCATATTGTAAACAGTCAAAATTTAAATGAGCAACAATAAAAACCATCAAAACATTTTCTTTAAGCTTTCAAAATGCGTCTGTATATTTTCTGTTGATTGCAAGTCTAGTATGTCACACAACGCGATATTTTCTTGCAGCCTATATACCTTGTTATTAGAGAGCTAATTGTATTTTTAACAGTAAGATGTTGAAAATGGGAGGTATTTTAACAATGTAGACCTTTTAATGAAGCTAGTCTTAATAGAAATTAATGCATAGATATCTGATATAAAAAACACGATGAATCTCAGGAATTATTTCCGTGAGTATCCATGAAAAGATTGTAAAAGCAAAAAATTTGATGTTAACACTGGATTATTTCCTTGTGTGGACTTTCATTAAAAATTTTTTTGCTGCACTTCCTTTAAACTTATTTCTTCGAATTTCATAAGATATATATATATATATATATATCTTATTAAATCAATTCAAATCTCACTCCGCGGTAAGATAGAAATACGTAAAAACTGAAAACATCTTCATAAAAAAATGTAAAGTATAAAAAAAGTCTAAGATGCAGAATGCAATTAAAAACAGTTTAAAAAAAACATTTTTTGCAATTAAAATTAGAATTTCTACGCAAAAACAAGTTTTAAAGCTAGCTTTCGGTCTCACTGGACAGAAAGACAAAGAAGTTGATGCACCAACTAACGTAATTCACTATACTACTGAGAGTTTCAAATGCTATCAAAAAACAAAAACCGCTCCACGTTGGGCTTAGAGCCACTTTTAAATTGTTGATAACATTACAACTATTGCTTCTAGATTAATTTAACCTTTACTGGACCATAAGAATAACATTATTTGATGACTTTTAAAGCAAAAAATGCACATTTACCAGCACATAAAGAATAAAAAACAGAGCTCACAAAGAGTGAGGGTGGAATATATATATATATATATATATATATGGAAATTATTACAATAAAAAAATTAGAAACTAGTTCT
>KK115053.1:0-13391 GCA_000611955.2 Stegodyphus mimosarum | reverse complement strand
TTTATATATCTATATATATATACTATATTAGTCCCATGTATAAAATTTTAAGGTTCTAACCTTTTGAGTCATGTATACGTATGTTACGGAAAAAAGTTCCTTCTGAATCCATTTTACGATCCGTTCTGAAAAAAAAAAAAGAATTCTTTATTCTGTCCGTACATACAGACGTCACGCAAAAAAAATCGTTCGAACGAATTCGGAAACAGTCAAAATTGATATTTCCCTTAAAAAAATGATACCCAAATTTATTTGCTATTACAGTACTTCCTTTACTTCGCACAAGGGAGGAAAAAGTGAAAAATACGAAAGCTGCATTATTCAAAGTTATATTTATCATTCAAATTACCATTCAACTTTTGAGTAGCAAAATTATATCATCAAGTATTATGTTTTACAAAATTATGTTTATGTTATGATTTATGGATATTATGTTATTATGAGATATGAAATTCTGTTTAATGTAAAATAAAAGTTTTAAGGACACTATGCGTTCATGAAGTATATGAGCTATCCTCTGATATCTTATTTGAATGCTAGAACTGTTTCGAAAATTGTTTACGAAGGAGACAAATTATAAATGAGAAGTAAATTACATTTTCAATAATATTTTAATAGAAATCTAATATTAAGGTTAAGTACATATGAAGAAAATGTTTAAAACGTAGTTTAGTAAATTGCTTATGAATTGGAAACTCATTTTATAAAAACAACTTCATTATCTTATAAACTGAGTTATTCCTAATTATGAATACTAAGTTGCAAGTACTAAATCTGTAAGATTCTTCTGCTTTAGATGCATTAGATGTTCTAGTGTTCAATTTTTCAGTATACGAAATCGCTAACAGTAATTTATAGACTGGAAGCCTTAACTAGAACGGAAAAGCAGTTAATACTATTGTTTTTGTTTTGACTTATATCACTTATGTGACAGTAACAGAAGAACAAGCCTACAAAATGCATTCCATCCCTCTTCCCCTACCACTAACCCCTCTAGAGGGCTTTCGGCTCTCCACATATTTAGAGTGCCCCCCATGCCGCACAGATACTGTACATTTACAAATATCCATACTTTCTCTGGGATTCGAACCTGGGTCTTTCGGTCCTGCAGTCAGCTCGCTAACCACTATCCCGGTTGGGCGACACAGTTATTGTTACTTAATGGTCATTATGCTTGATTCTGAAGTAATAAAATGCATGCGTATATCTACATTAGCACTTTGAAGTAGTTTATATTTTAAAAAATGTGCTTATAGAAATAGGAAAGGCCTAAAGTCAATTACTTAATAGCAGCAGGTCATAAAATAGCTATCCTTGGTCACTAATGATGGAACGCTATATATACTACAGGCACTCTGCTGGGATATAGTTAACCAAATAATATTACTAAATTTTTCTATCTAATACGAGAGTTATTTTGTTTTTCATAACTAATTATATGAAACCACAGTGCAGCTTCGAAAGACCCTGTTGGTTATTTAAATCCTTAAAGCCGTTGTCTAGACAAAGTGGAGTTGATTAAAAAAAAACTGGAAGCAAAATGTTCAAGTGTTTCGTAAGAAAGTTCTGTAAGATACAAGACAAAAATCGAAAATAATATTATAAGCAGTGATCCTGGCTATGTATGTCATTACTCTAATTTCTTTGTAATGAACAAATCTATCCTCCAGAATAAGTTTCTTTCACATATTAATGAAAGCTATACTGTAAACCCGCTCTAAATTTCTAAGTAAATATGATTGCAATTCTCATAGAGACTGAATACCTACTATAGCCAATTTACTTTTCTATGTTTCTTGTTATTCGTTGTATTTGGATTGCACTTAAGAAGTTATTGGCTATTTATAAGCAAATAAAGATCTTTCAGTTTAGCGTAAATTTGTGTGAATTTCTAAATACTCCCAAATTAATAAAATGTATTGCATATACACTAGCTTCAATAATGAGTAAATACGCTTTAATTGTCCAGATGAAGTAGCATGATTTTCAGTGTGTTTCAACCGAAGAGCTCTACTTCATCCCATTTATCTGGTTATTTCACAACCTCTTTTTTCTCAAGCTTTCATTTACTGTGGAATAAAATTAATATAAAAGTATGAAAACTATGCAAGTTACGCCAAGCGTAAATAATTTTTATACATCTTTAAACATTTTGATAATTCGTCTCCTCACTGTGAGCTGGTTTATTGCAAGATAATAACTTTCCGTAAGATTTACCAATGTACGTAAAGGGGCTATCATATCTAGCGATGCGCACGGCTAGGCAGAGCATTTTTGAGAAACGAGATTCTAGTAGCACTGGTTTAAACGGGAGGTTTCCGAGAAATGTTCCTTCTAGCTTGACGAAACATGTTTCAGCTATGAGGAAAATTTTGAAACTTTTGCGAAAATGTTCCGTTTGCAGCTGTGTTGCACGTAGAGATCAAGCAATCAGACGAAAGTTCTGCTTCTGAAGGATCACGGGTAATTTTCAATATGGCGATGGCTGCAACTGTGAGATCCTGAAAGGTGGAAATAGAAGCCAATTTAATTGAAGAAATACGGAAAAAGCCGTACATATATATTGCTGTTTTGTTGTAGTATAACTGTTTAAGTCATTTTTAAAATGTTTATATATTCATTAAATTTATAATCGTGGAAATTTCAGAGTAGACAGTATTTTATGACGTGCTATTTCTGATGATTTGATTACAAATTATTCGTCGCCAAAAGTTTGTCAAATTTGTCGCATTTCGTGCTGATCCTGTGAAAAGAAATGTTATTGTTATATAATAGAATTTGTTTATTAAATTTAAGGTGAATAATTTTTTGAAATCTGTTTGTATATGCACGACTTTACTTTTCTGCTAATTGCTAATTACTTTTGTTACTTTTAAATTGAAATTGCAGAATCAGCGATATACTGTAAATAGCACATATGGTGCGTAAAAAAGGAAAACATAGATTATGTAATAATGAGGATGCACATTAAATTTGTAGGCTATTACCTTCATACGATTAATGAAATGCTTTTTAGGTTATAACTACATTAAGAACTACATTTTTGTTATAAATGCTATGTATTCAAACATTGGAAATTTATGGAGTTATTATATGAATGATGAAAAACGCTTGTATATGCATTCATTAACATAACTCTTATTCATTACATTAATAGTAATAAGCATACATCAACAACTTTTAAACTATCTCATCTCTTCCTCTACTTGTATGTAAATATATGACTTATCAGATGTGTATGTATAATATATATATATATATGAATACAGAAATAAACATTGCCAAAAAATTTATTTGAAGTTACTTCTAATTCATATAATGGTCATTTAACTGGCAGCATCTGTAGTCATCAGTTCTTTGCACATTCTCATGGATATAGAATACACAGCTGAAAAATAACTGAAGTGCATTTTGTGCTAGACATCAAATTTCACCCATTTACACACAACTTTTGCATTTGTAATTTACTTGGGAATTTAAACAAAAGAACTGAGTAGTAAGTATCCTTTACAAAATATTTAACATTTTGGGGATGAAATAAATATTTTTCACTCATCATAAAACATATATCAGTAAATGACATTATATTGTCTATATAAAAGTTATTAAATAATTATGTAGATATAAAAATATTGTTTACAATAATAAAATAAGAAATAATGACAAATCACTGAATGTACCATGTAAAAGTATTTACAAAAATATATACAACAGACCATTACAAGAATCAGAGTTAAAAAACTATACAATTTAAAAGTAAATATTAAGGTAATAAACACGTGTCATTTTTCCAAGGTATTGAGCCAACAGTATTAAAATAATTACAAAATATGTTTTGTAAATACACGGAATTTGAAAGCAAATGTCTCTTTCGCCAATCTCAGCGATAAGTGATTCCTGTTTGGCTTTCAAGTCTGTTTACCAAGCGAAGATGGTAACCCGGTTTCGTGGGACGCAGTTCCGAGAAATTTATCTTTTGCCGTCGTGTTCCAGCAAAGAATAGCGTTTGCGATTGGAGTTTTACATAAAGACCGATTGAAAGATATGAAATCAAAAATTGTGTGACCTTATGAAAATTCCTCTATTAGCTAAAAGATTTCCTGTTGTATAGAAGTCTCATAATTTTATCAAGGTGCCAAATGGTGAAAATATTTCTTTGCGATGTGGACTGTCAGGGTATTTCATTTAAGATACCTAACTTCTATTTCACTCTGTTACAGATATTAAGGCCTACATTGTTTTACAGTAGCACATTTCTAGTTACGACAGGATAATATCTCACTATCGAATTTGAATTTCTGTAACAGAGAATTGAAAAAACCCAAATAAAGAGCTCAAAGAGATTCCAAACATACAAGCCGCAAAAATTATTTAAATCGAATAAAGCAATTTCTTCACTGATGCTACTAATCCTCAGTTACACAACACAGGTGAAATTCAGAAGCCGAGAAAGTATAAATTCTTAACTTCATCTGCCCAAAAAACAATTAGAAACCGAAAAATTAAAAAGTGCTAAAGAATAATTGGACAGCAGAGTCTTAGTTATTTTTTCAATTATGTCCAATATTTAGTTGTTATAAAGAGATTTACATAGTAACAAAATCTCCACTACTACACTTTCCAAATATTATTTTGAGTGCAACAATTAACGTCACATTTGTATTATCCCATTCTGAACGTGATATAATTTTTATTCATGCTATCGTAACTCCTGGAAGCGAAGACGAGTCCCACCATTAACGGAATCGTCTGTCCTTCTTCCATCCCTGAGCCATTCACTCGTCCAGCATTTTTTTTTTCCTTGTTGAACACTCGTCTTGCACAAAACACATCGAAGTGTTTGTTGATTTTGACTTTTTGAAAGTCACAAAACACGACAGTTTACGTTTTTTACACGACAGTTTACGTGTAAAATACTTTTACATCTTTAGTTTTTACGTGCACCTCTGCCAAACGTAGACCTGAGAAGCCCGCAATCCTGAAACTGTTGCAGGAAACGTAATTCCGTCAGTGAGGCCACCTGGCTGATATGCTAACTGCTCCAGTGGATTGGCTGCCTCACCGTCGGTGAAGGAAAGAAAGTGGCTGAGTGGTTAAGAAAGCTGAATAATTGAAGTTGTACAGTAATTAGGTCATTTTAGAGCAGGAGATGTGAAAAACGTGCAATGTCCTCGCCGGGACTCGAACCTAGACCTCTCGAATGAGCACAGAGTGTGATACGGTTTCACCACGAAGGCATGCTGGAAGGAGGAAAAATTATCTCATAACGTTTGACCTGAGTGCTATCTCAGGCAAAGGGGCTGGCTGCATGCTGGTTTTCACGGTCCTTCCATCCATGTGTAACATAAGATCCCGTTTCACTTAGAAAGTTCGCCATGAAGCATCCTTTCCCTTAGACAGGTAGCCTTTGCGTGCATTGCCGTATCCAAATAATCTCATCTAGACAAGCGAAGGCCTTTTGGTTACTCTATGTAAAATAAGTTTTTCAAGTGCAGCCCTTACTAGATGAATAAAAGTTCCAACTGAACACTTAACATGCATTACAAAAACTACAGATTTTTGAAGGAAAAATTAGAAATCTACTTTTCGATGTAACGTACTGATTGTTAGATTCCTGGAACTCAAAATTATTTTATTATTTTTTGATTTGCTTCGGCTGTAAATTAAAAAAAATACCAATATTTTCTTTAACGGAATAAGTTTCGACGACGTAGAGAATTTCTAAAAGAACGCTTCTCTTCTTCCTCGTTTTATTATGTCGATAAAGAAAGAATATCTTCTACAAACACAAATAAAATGAAACGTCTTGCGGTAGCCCAGTTGAAGGAAATGTAGTCCCTCTAATAACAAGTTTGGCTGAAAGCCTTAATCGCCTTGATGACAAGATACACCGTGTTTCATGAATACGGAATGAGGTACTGCGAAAATCCGTATATCTCAACATATGCGTAGCAGAATGCTTGCTTAAACGCTGTCGGAAAAAGATTTTTTTCCCTGCTATTAACGCGAGCATGCAGCGGTTTTATGCGTTTATAGCTAGTATTTAATGATTGTATTTACGACTGAATATGCTGAAGATTAAATTACTCTAGCGAATGGTATTTGGTTTTTCTCATTTTATGCGCAGTAAATGGAAATTTTTGAACCTCCTGAACGGGAATATTTCATTAAACTTATATGTAGGTCCCCCAAATTAATATACAGAATAAATTTAAAGAACATTTTGATTCTAAAATATAATTATCACAAAAGCTTCATATGAATGATGGTTTACAAGATATTCTTAAAATGGAATTTCATTCATCTTAGCAGAGCTACAAATGACTTATTATCGTAGTTATTCATAAACGTTTTGATTAACTTTTCTGTGAATTCTTTATAGCAAAGATATTCCATAAATTATTTCTTGTTATAATTTGCTTGAAACATCGAACGTTTCAAAATATTTCGCTATATTAATATTTACCAAACACTGGTTGCCAATTCCTGTATCAACTATAATAGAAAACATATAACTGGATATTTTTGCTGTTCATGTAGCGACACTCTACAGTAAATCTGAAGATGTTCTAACACTTTTTAATATTATTCAAAATCTATAAATATTTCTAGTGTAATATTTCTTATTTTTCCTGGTCACCATCATAAACAGCATTGCGCGTTTATGGACTAAATAAGCTCTTCTTTTAATGCTTATAAAGTTTCTAGTCTGTCTATACATTGCTATTTGCATAATTGAAGAATAAATACTCAAACAAACTTTCATTTTTGTATACTGATGGGCTAAAAAAAGTGTAGCGAATGATTCATTTCAAGAATGCACGCGCAACAAATCACTTGCAAAGTTTTTCAGAAGCTGTTGGGACTTTCATGGAAATCTGGCAATAATCCATTTCTTTTTATCATTAAATACATTCCAAATATAATATGCAAATAGATTACTTTGCCAAAAATAAGAGGTTACTGAAGGCAGAGACCCATTGATCTTAAAATGCGTTCTCGTTGACCACCCACTTGAACTAATGAATAAGCAAATTGTGTAAAAAGTCAGAGATTTTGTGCATACCGATTGTGATTTAACAATTTGGGGTATTTTTGAACAATTCCTATATCATTTGGATCGTAACAAGCAATTTTTAGTGATCATCTGAGCTTGCAATCATCGTTTCGCCAATTGCTCCAGAAACATTGAATTTTTCCGAAAGCCAACAGTACTCAAAGGGCCTAGGAGATGTTTTGTCAAGGCGAGTCTTTAAAACATGAATTTGTACAGATGCAGCTTAGAAATCAAATGAATGACCCTGCAAAGTTGAACCAAGAAAGGAAAAAACATGTCGTCGATTCAAAAATCTAGTAAAAAAAATATAAAACAATTGATTTGGTTTTCGATTGTCCTGATACCATGTACCATGAGTTTCCGTTAACTGGCCAAACAGTGAAAAGATTAATATTTTACTGTTTTTCGACATTTACACAAAAAATATCTGTAGAAAACTATCTAAATTATAGTACGAAGACATTTTGATTTTATATCACAATAAAGAACCTGCTCATGGTGATTTTATATGTGAAATTTTGGCTTAAAATTCATAAATATGATTCTACAAGCTTCATATTCATATACGATGCTGTTTGATTTTATTTTTTTTAGCTTTATCCATTGATGCATGGATTTTATACCGCGATAAAGCATTTCCTCGCAGTGTGAATATTCAATAAACACCACATGCAAGCTCTGCAGCTGCATATTCACATAATTCAATGTTATTTGAGTTTTTTAATTTTTATTTCCTTCTGCGAAGTAAAGGAAGTTTTGCTCGCGCGTAAAAAATTTCGCTTATAATACTTCAAAGAAATATTCATTTTGATCGTTCCGAATCCACCTAAAAGAGTTTTTTTTTATTTGTTTTTTTTTGGGGGGAGGGCTGTTCTTTTCGTTTTCCAAAAAGGATTTTAAAATGGATTTAAAGTGGATTGAAAAGGGATTTGTTATTTAAATCTATACCTATGTATGCATAATTGTATATATCTTGTATTACTAAGAAACGATTAACCATAGAATGTTGAAATTATGTCCATTGAATGCTGTAACATCTAGTACAATTCCCTTTCTATTGCAATTTGAAGAAACAAATGTCCATCCACACCTCTACCCAGCTTAAATGCCTTCACCCGATCTTTATTTTGGTAATCGTTGTGTCATAATCATACACTTCTAACTACAGCAAGTCTTTACGTGATGAAAATATTCATTTTACTATATTTATATTTGGGAACGTTTTATACTCAAGTATGTAAAACTAAAATTAGAAGAAGTTAGAAGTTAGTAAAATTAGAAGACTCCCATACGACAAATTTGATGGGGTTATTTAATCTCAAAATTTGAAAGCTCTGATGTCATTTTCAACTTGCCTCGAGAGATCGGTTAATTGAGTTGGTAATTCGAAGACATAATTTGAAATGAAGCGAAGCAAAAAATGCATATAATTTAATAGGCCATACAAGGAAGTCATGGTCTTCACCTCAGAGTCTTATATGATCCATTGATACAACATAAGGAAAACTTGCTGTGAAACTTGAAGATGTTTTATAAAATCGCTTTTAAAACATATTTCTGTTTTAAGATGAGACTGTTGTCACCACTACATTGCATCGGATGCGATTAAATTAAAAGAGAGGTCGTAAATAAGTACCAATAAATTGAAATCCTGTGTTTTTATGAAAGGATTCTGGATACTTTTTATCATTACAGCATTATTTTTAGGAAAAAAATTCATTTTTGTGAAAGTTTGTGTTGTTACTTTCTGTTCTTGTTACTTTCATTGTTAATATCTCTATAAGAACATTATAATGCATAATTTTTTTTGTTCGTTCCTTTAATATTTAATATTATTTCTTTCTCGAAACTCATCATGCAGCAAAGCTTTGGCTTCTACTATTATCAATTATTCTCTGTTCTAATTTTGGGTAGAAGATAAGAAGAATTTGATTATCTTAGGATACTAAAAAGCAATTAAGCTGCTGGGAAAAAAGAATTATTAAACTTCTTCCTCTTTCTCTTCCTAATCAAGTTCATAATCTTGTGTCTATTAAAGAAGACGATGAAATTGTTTATTACATATTCTTTTTATACCTTTCCAGTTCTGTGCGACCATCTAATTAAATGCATGTGTAGCTTACGAACAAAATTAATTTTCTTTTCGAAAATAATTTATTTTTTCGTTTTTTATAACTTTTTCCCCAGTTTTCTTGATGCTAAATTTTAGAGCAGAATTGTGTTTCATAAACTACCAGTTTTCTTTCCCTCTTTCATGCAGCATAATATATAATCAGTTAATATTATAATCCTTTTTTTAGCTGGCAGCAAATAAATTATTTTCCTGTTTAAGGATTATGTGTATTTAATAGAAGACATATTGCTTGTTTTCTGGGAAATGTAATTTTCTATTAAGAGGTACTGATAAGGCTATAATTTATAACTTTTCTTTTTACCCTTCTTTTTTTCTGTTACTCTGAATTTTAATTTGGATAAATGTCTCGTTTTCTTTATAAATTTATATTCTAGTTAATGGTTAGTTTAATATACACATGCTAATTATTTTTAGTAATACTTCCAAAGAAGACTTTTAACGGCCTGTGTCTCGTAAATTAATAGAAATTAATTTAATATTTTGGATTTGTTTCATGTGACTGATTACAGAAAAATCTGTTTTCCAATTCTTCGAAGACACCACTGCTGCGCTCTATGCCTTACATATTTCTTTTAACAATTACTCGAGTTTCCATCTTATGATTAGATTCGATATCATTTTATTAATTCTAAAAAATAAAAGAATTATTCCTCTAAAATGTTACCAAATTCGAGGCCCTTAAACAATTTCGTAGCATGATCAAATCGAATAAAATGAATGAAACTTGATGAAGTTAGGGTCACGCGTGAATTTTTAGTATGAAATATACTTTCATAATGAGTGCATTCTCGTAGCTTTAAGAAAATGGAATGTTTCGTAAACTTGAAGGACGTAAAAGGAAGAAGTTATTACTATTAATTAGTATAAGGAAAAGTTTTGATTTGTCTTATTAAAAAAATATCCATCATATCATACAAAATTCATACCATGCATATTATATGATGCAAAACATCTACAGCTGATTTAAATAAAATTAGTGTATGTACACTAAAAAAATGGGGCAGTTCTATATCTCCCATTCTACCCAGCCGATTGATGAAATTTAACTTGCGTTTTTCATGTCTCGAAAGCGCAACTTAGGATATGTATTAGATTTATATATAGCATTGTTCTAATATAGGTATTTTGACACAAAATCGGACTTTTTTCTGAAATGACATGCCAATTATTTTCCCACATTTCGATCATACGACTCAAACTATGGCAAACTGCCCAGTTTTTTAAAAACCGCAACAGTAGTTTTTAAAAATTTGTTGTCAAAATTTTAGCTCCTCCATGTTAATTGAATTTTATATATATATATATTTACTAATATCTCATTTTTCATCTCATTTTTCTCAATTTTTACATGATTCATTTTTCCTGAATTCGGAATTTACGCTCATTCCAAATAAAACTCGTTCATTTTTATTAATTATTTCTAAAATTTGTATTTTAAAATAACCTTTATAAATTTATCGAAAAAAAAATGTTGAATTATAATCTATAAAATATTTACCATCATTTTAAAGTACATGTATTTCTAAGCATACATGCAAAAAATTAGAGATTTTTATTCAAAATTTTCTAAGATATACATGAATTTACTTAGTGGCACATTTTGAAATTTGGCATGTTTGTCATAATCGATAATAACGTCAAATGTGGTTTACGCACTTTGTTAAAATTGTTTGAAAATAATGAACGATTACATTTCCCCTCCTGTGAAATGAAAAAAAGCAAAAGGAAAATAGGCTGTTATAAATTAACAAGTTCGCCAAGTGAATTATTCTTAGAGCAAACTGAAAAAAATGCGCCAACATAAATTTTTAAATTTCTCCATAAAGCTCTAACCAAAAATTACAAAATTTAATATCTAGGCATAATTTAAGTCGTAGAGTCAAAATATGGAAAAAATGGTATGCTATTTCAGAAAAAGTTCGACTTTATGTCAAAATAACTATGTTATAACAATGTTATATATGAATCTAATATATATTCTAAGTCGCGGTTTAGAGACACGAAAAGCGCAATTTGAATTTTGTCAATCCGCCCAGTAGAACAGGAAATATAGAACTGTCAATATTTTTTTTTCGCAGTATACAGCTTTTTATCTTTCAAAATTAAATAATAACGAGTGCACTGCAAAGATTGAAAGGTCGATGTAATGTCAATAATGCGACAGGAAATTAAATAGCGAATAGATGATAGGAGACTTAATAGTTGAAAGGCAGGAAATTTACAATAGAGCAAGAACAACAGCTTCATTTTGTTCCTTTAGATCACTTGATGTTCAGTTTCTATCTTTTTCTGCTTGACCCAGTATCAACAGAAAAGTTGTCCCTCGTGTCTTGGTTATGTGAAAAATTTAAGATGGTATCTCTGATTGATACTGATTTTTTCCTGCCATGCAGTAGTAGTATAAAAATGAGAATTCTGCGGCAGTGTCAGAGGCGTGATCAATGACGTCACACAGAGGACGTGGCATGTGCAACGCCATCGATGACATCACACCAGGGCGTGTAGACAATGACATCACGAGCTGAGTTGAGTTCTTTTTGGACTGCTACTTGAATTGGAGACCTCCTGCTTTTCCTTTAAACTTTTTTTTTTTTTTTTTTTTTTTTTTTCAAAATTGGCAACAGATTTTAAGTGAATATTTTCTATATCTTAATTTGGTGATCAATGCTGCCCTCTACGGAGGAAAAAGAGAACTATGTATTTTAGAAATGTATTTTTAAAGTCTGACGTTCGTACCATTCATTGCGCGGCTCTGAAAACAATTATAAGAGGAAAAAAAATATAAAAAGGATTTCCATCTAATGATAATTCATCATGTCATGGAAATGAAATTATATGATAAATTTTTTATTTGTTATTCTACTTATTTTATTCTGACACTTTTATTCTTCCTAGTTTTCCATGAAATTTTAATCTATTCTTACATTTCCTATTTACAATAGCATATTTGTTTGCTGTCATAGTTTTTAAAACTTTACATTTCTAATTTGTACTATTTTGATTTAAATTTTTCAGATTATTTTTTTCATGCCGTTCATAATTTTCAATATACTCTGAATGTTAACTTATATGTTATGTTATACGAACTTCTCATACAAGCTGCTTATTTCTTATATTACATAATTTTAGATGCAGTTTCGCGTTTTTTTAACTATATCTTCCTTAGACTACCAATATTTTTTTTTTACATTTAAGTGTGTAACTGGTAAATACTTTTCCTATGTTTATGATTTCCGTACTTAGTTTATATTTCATAGTTCTAGTTTAACTTTTTTATTGTACTGTTTTTCTATGTGTCTAACCATTCATAATTCTAATATTTTACTCCATTTTAGACATTAACACAATTTTTAACAGTATGAATTGTTTTCATTTACTGCGCATTCAGACATTTCCTTGTAACTTTCAATATATATTTGCTGTATTCTCCTATCGTAATTGATCATCTACATGATTTGTTCTGACTTAGGTTTACTCAGAAGTTTTCATTCACAAGTTTACAGTTTAATATCACTTACATCTAAATATAGGTACTTCTCTCTCCTATAGCTTTATGTCTTCAAAGTTTCTAACATCATGTTTAGTTTTACATCTCGAATACCTATTAATATACTCCTAATTTTCATTTCTAATTTTACAACTATATTCACTGTTTCATCCACGCATACCATCTTCTGGTATTTAGTCTGCGTCATATTTCAGTATTTCGGACTAATGTACACAACTCGGACCAATATTTGTTCATATTTTAGATCCACTGTGCTAATTTTACCTCTTTCTACACCAATTGCATCTATATTCACATTCATGGGAAATGTTTAAGGGAAACTACCAGTTTTTTGCATCATGTGCGCAAAGAAATTCTTAAAACCAACTGTTTCAGTATCGTATCGAAATTAGCATTTCCAAATGTGAATTATTAGTGTTCTATGATTTTCCTCTCTTGCATCTTTTTAAACTTTAAAACTTTACTTTGAATTCTAACATACCTTTCTTTGAATTGCTTTTGCTTTTAATTCTACCATATAATCTTAACTCGTTTAAGTAGTGTGAAACGGGGGGTTCAGCGACAGGAGGCGGATTGCAGATGAGCCCGGAAGCTGGTGAGGCGGTGCAAGTTGGGAGGCGGTGCAAGTCGGGAGCCGGATTGAGGCGGTGCAAGTCAGGAGGCGCAGTTTGATTTAGTTGATAAGGTGTCGT
>KK115052.1:0-18961 GCA_000611955.2 Stegodyphus mimosarum | reverse complement strand
GATTAAATGGTCGAGAGCTAAGTTACATCTGTTAAAATATTTCTGGCGAATACTATTAAAAGTTGGACATTCAATTAAGAGGTGACGGACAGTTAAACATACACCACATTTTGATCACAGGGGCCCATTGTCAGCATTTAAAAGATAGTTATGGGTCATTCTGGTGTGACCGATTCTAAGTCTAGTGAAAACAACTTCCTCCTTACGTCTTCCAGTAAAATGCCAAAGTTCGATTCTAGGTTTCACGCTCTTTAATTTATTAAAAGACTGAACATCCCAAAACTGCTGCTATTTTTCCAATACCTTTTGCTGGATAAAACTGCTAATGTCTGTGATAGGGATGAGGCGACTGGATATTTCAAAAGCTGATTTTGCGACGACATGTGCATGCTCATTGCCTTTTATACCGGTGTGCCCGAGAACCCAGCAATACAGAATTTCAAATCCAAGATTTGTTAAGTTTGAGTTCAGTTTCAGGATATCAAAAATTACCGGATTATGGGTGTTCGAAAATGTTTCTAAAACTTTAAGCGCGCTGTAGGAATCTGAATAAATTATAAACTTTTTCTACCGTCGCTTTCATACGTACAAAAGTGATAGATATATTGCTGTAAGTTCAGCTGTTAAGACTGAGGAAGCGTGGTGCAAACTTCTGCCTTCTACATGGTCACCAATTACAAATGCCGTCCCAACATGACAAGTTGACTTCGAACCATCTGTGTATATTGGAACATATTCTTGATATTTATACCTGTGTTCAGCAAAAAGTTGGGTATAGATGACATTGTTAGTGTTTTTTTTCATGTGGTGGGAAAAAATTTCAAAAATCTGGATTCCTGCTTGTTCCCAAGGGGGAATTTCAAAGTATTGCATGGCCTGGGGGGATATATCAGACAGGGAGAGTTCCTCGGTCAGAGAGCGAACTCTCAAAGAAAACGGAAGCACACAGGATGGCCGTGCATCAAATAAAATGTCACAGCTGTTATGAATCAAAGCTAGACTATTAGGATTGTCAGGTTGTGATAAGATGCTAAAATAATGCAAGAGAGACAACTGCTCACGCCTTAAACGTAGTGATGGTTCATGACAATCAACATAAAGACTGTGGTTAGTAGATGTCCTGAAAGCTTCAGAACAAATCCTCAGAGCTTGATGATGCACAGGATCTAGTTTTAGCAACACACAAGACCGAGCTGATCCATAGATAACTGAGCCATAGTCCAGTCTAGAGCGGACAAGTGCTCTATAGATGCGAAACATGGAACATCGATCAGCACCCAAGAGGTATTCGACAGGACTTTCAGTATATTAAGTACTTTTATGCACTTCTTTCTCAGCTGTGGAACACGAGAAAGGAAAGTCAGTTTCTGATTGAATATCACTCCTAAAAATTTTGCTTCAGGGGCAACTGGAATGATAGATCCATTAAGGTGTAATTCAGGCTCAGGATGGAGACCTCTCTTTCTACAAAAATGCACGCAGACGGTCTTCTGTTCAGAAAACGTAAATCATTGGTTGACTGACCATTCGTGGATCTTATTCAATGCGATCTGCAGTTGCCTTTCTACGTGTCTCATATCTGCCCCTCAATAACTAATCTGGAAGTCGTTAACATACAGATATCCTAAAATAGTTGGAGGAAGTTCTTTTAATACAGAGTTAATTTTCAGACTAAATACATTGACACTAAGAACAGAGCCTTGAGGCACACCCTCTTCTTGTTCAAAGATTTCTGACAAAACAGAGCCTATCCTAACTTGGAAGGTCCTAGCACTAAAAAAATTCTGAATGAAAATGGTAGGTTGCCACGAAAGCCACTATCATGAAGATCACGAAGGATCCCATACCTCCATGGCTTATCATAAGCTTTTTCAATGTCAAAAAAATAGAGGCAAGATGGTTTCTTCTAAGGAAAGCTTTACGAATAGATGTCTCCTAAAGGAGCATATTATCTACAGTTGTCCTTCCCTTTCGGAAACCGCTTTGATAAGGTGACAATATAGTACTATTCTTTTCTAAGAAATATACTAGGCGGCTATTTACCATCTTTTCAAACAGTTTGCATATGCAGCTCGTAAGGGCTATTGGCCGATAATTCGAGGGATTCCGCGAGTCTTTTCCTGGCTTAGCGATAGGAATGACAACAGCTCTCCTCCATGCACTGGTTAAAGTATGCTCCTTCCACTCCCTATTGTAAAGAGTGAGAAGGGTATTCAGTGACTTACAGGATAGATGCTTCAGCATATCGTAGCTCACGCCGTCAAGACCCGGACAAGATTTGTGTGTCTGGAACAAAGCTCTCTTTAACTCAAGCATAGTAAAATCCCTATTGTAGAGTTGGAGGAATAGAAAGCAATGGGATTTTTTTCGGAGCGCTGCTTAATAGAAAGAAATACGGGAGAATAATTTCTGCTGGAAGAAACGGCAGAAAATGTCTCACCAATAGTATTTGCAATTTCTTCAACGGAGCTAATCACTCGGCCATCTTTTTCCAAAAAGGAAAGTGAGTGGTCTTTATATATTCCGCATGCGTTTTTAACTCTTTCTCAAACTCGCTTACTAGGCGTAGACGATGTTATTGAAGACACATATGAAATCCAGGAAACCCTCTGGCTCTGCCTTCTTACTTTTCGTGCATTTGCTTTGGCTCTTTCAAACGCTTTAAGGTTTTGCAAAGTAGGATACCTACGAAAAATTCCCCATGCTTTTATCTGTTTTTTCAGCGCTTCATGAAAGTCAAGATTCCACCATGGTTTTGAATACTTCCGTATTTTTCCTGATGTTCAGGGAATGGAAAGCATAGCTGCCTGTATAACAATATTAGTAACTGCTTCAACTTCGTCATCGATATGCACATCTTCTACCATGTTCCCCGTCAGCTCTGCAGTGGAAGAGAAGAGTTCCCAGTCTGCCCTATGAAATATGAACCGTGGGGTTCTGGATATGGGGTTTGCTCCTCTTCGTGCAAGAGATAAAAGAATGGGATAATGATCGCTATTTTAAAGGTCATTTCCAAAACTAAAAGTGCAAAATGGCAACAGAGATGGTGAACAGATGGCAAGGTAGAGAGCGTGGAATGTTCTTGAAGGTTCATGGAAGTATGTACTCTGCCCATTATTCAGGAGACAAAGGCTATGATCTTGGATCATCTGCTTAATTTGTCTTCCTCGGGAGTTTATCTTTACTTCCCCAGAGCGGACTATGGCCATTAAAATCCCCTAATATAATAAATGGCACAGGCAGCTGCTCTATAAGATCATTTAAATCCTGCTGATCAATGTGTTCATTTGGAGGCAAATACAGAGAAACGACTGAAACAACAATGCGAAAATTTGCTTGGATACCAACAACTTGGAGGGATGTCGTCAAAAAAAGCGCATTTGAGGGATAGTCCAGTGAGGTGAGGAGGCCTACACCCCCACTGGCACGTTCACCTGTAAGATTTTCTTTGCTGAGGAAAGAGAACCTCCGAAGTTTTGCTTGTTGTTCTGGTTTCAGATTTGTGTCTTTTATTGCTAAGCTCACAGGATGGTAAGCATTGATTATGGATTTGATATCGAGCAAATTTCGGTGGAAACCGTGACAGTTCCATGAGAGGAGGGTGGTCATTATGATTCATGTTTGTTCTTTCTGTGCTGCTTTTTAGTTTTTCGTGGGAGGAGATGACTGGGAACTTCTAGACCCTCTTCTATATCCATATTATCTGAATCAACAGATTCAGAAATAATCCCATCAAGAGAGCTATATCCATATTATCTGAATCAACAGATTCAGAAATAATCCCATCCAGAGAGCTATTGCTGGGGCTTCTATTTTTATTAACATTTTTCTGAGTGAGATTTCTGGGTTTGCTTTCAATTACTGTTTCTTTTCTTTGTACTATATGTGTTGGATTTTCTTTTTTCTTGCTGTTAATAACCGGTTGGGTTTTATTTGGTAGAGTCTGTATACCAACTGAAGTTTGGGTGGCAACTGTACGAGATGATTTAAGAGCACTGGCGTAAGATGTACTTGGTCGAACTTGTGTGCTTTGAACTAATCTTCTGGCTTCAGCATACGAGATGTTCCTTGTAACTTTTGCTGTCTGCACTTCCTTTTCAGATTTCCATTTTGGGCAGAGGCGAGAAAATGCTGGGTGTTCACCCTTTCAATTTACACATAAAGGCGTGGCGGTGCAGTTCTCACAATCATGACCAATCTGTGAGCATCGGGCGCATATGATGCTGCCACGACAAGACATCTTAGAATGGCCGAAGCGCTGGCATTGGAAGCATTGCATGGGGTTTGGAATATAAGGTCTTACTGGACAATTTAGGTATCACGCCTTAATATTCTTAGGCAGATCAGGCGAGTTGAAGGTCACGATCACGTGCTTCGTGTCGATCAACTGTCCTTCCTTACGCATCTTGATCCGCTTAGCACCACAGACGTTTTGGTCAGATAGCTCGGATGCGCTGTCTTGTTCAGGAACATACAGAAGGTCGACTTCCGAGATTACACCGCGACAAACATACAATGTCTTATGTGATGTTACAGTGACATTTGCTTGGCCAAGTTTGGTTACTTGAAGTAAAGATGCAGACTAGGTGGCCGATATTGTATGAATAAGCAAGTCTTTAGAGCGGAGACGCTTTATAGTTCTAGGCTCACCAATACAAGAAAGGATGTATTTGTTTATTACAAAAGGAGACATGTTTTGCAACTCGCCAGAAGGACTAGAGGCAACAAGGTAGCGGGGAGAATTATTTGCATTATTCGCATTTCCATCGGTACGTATTTTTTTTTGCAGTTGATTTTTCAGAAGAATTAACGTACACACATTCTGGTCAGACAACTCAGAGACTATTTCCGCTTCTGAAACAAAAAGGAGGTCGATCTCTGAGATAACACCACGAGAAACATTGGGTGTTTTATGTGCTGACACTTTAATATCGATTTGCCCAAGTTTCTTTAATCCAAGGAGCGTAGCAGATTGAGCAGACGAAATAGTTTGAACTAGATCTCCAGAGCGCAGCCGTTTGATATTCTTTGGTTCTCCGATGCAAGATTGCATGTATTTTTGAATTAAAAACGGGGATAGCTTTCGAAGTTCGCCAGTAGAATTGTTGATAACCAGAAAATGTGGTGGAATTCTTGAGTTTATATCAGGATTAGCATTTTCACTTGTTTTTACTTTCTTTGACGTATAATTAGGATCTGTTGATATTTATGAATTTAATAGAGCCATAGTTAAAAGAAAAATTATTCTGGTCCAACCGCCCCGCTCACCACGGAACCCAACAAGGGAACACAGAATCCTGTGTTAGGGCTAGCCAGACCTAAACGCAAACTAAAGCCCCACATTCGGCTTTCCCGAAAGCAGGTACTCCCGAGAGCTTATCATCGAGCCACTGACACAAAGACTAGTGACCAGCCGATTGGCACTCGTGAGGACAACAAGGCGCCTCCCGTTTAGCTGAAGCGGAGGCCAAAGCAGTGTGTTGGGGATAGTACCTCGCCCCTCAACTACCAGGACCCTCTTTTCCAGCGACACGGGTCTCCACGCACGGCAAACATGTGGGCAGTTCTCTCGCCACTTCAGAACCAGAGACAAGGGCTGTTCCAGTCTGTCATAGCAAGCCCCAACCTCCGAAGAGGAAAACCACAAGGTAGAAAGGAAGGAAGAAAGCTTCAGCTCAGAGGAGAGGAGACGGAAAAGAGGATAGATCACTGGGGCTCCAGGATCGTGACACCCGTCTCATCAAGAAGATGATCTCCTGAAGTGCTAGGGTACCTCGGGATTGCCACACCCGTACTCACAAAAGTGAGCCCCTGAGGACAGCTTTTTTGCAAGAATTTTACATCAAATAATAGTATATAAGGACTTTGAGAACAAAGTCTATTGCTATGAATTATTCCTTTGTCCTGAAAGAATCTTATGAGAGCCTCTTCATAATTAGGCAATTGCCAAATTGTGTAATCCATTGCACTAAAACAAATGCCGAAATATGGCAAAAAAATAATGAGTAATGATATTTCAAACATTAGATTCTCGATCCACGATATTTAGCATTGCATCATCGTATTTCTAAACCATATGTTACTTCATGTAAATAAACACAATGATTTCACGAAGAGCGCGGCAGCATATGCGCAAACTGAGATGCGCATCTGAGGATCAGATCATGATCCCAAAAGTTGCCTTCTCTCCGTAAACGCTTGTATATTGCGCATGCGCGCTGTACTGTGACACTACTGTACCTACACGCTTGTGGTTATCTGAGTATACCCCAGTGATTAAACAGATCAATTTTTATGAGCAGAAGGGTAAAAAATCAGTGTTAGTGTGAAATATAACAACCTTGTTATTCATAAAATGTATTCCTGAAAATCGTGCCATGCGTCTATCGCACTAGATGTCTCTTCGTAAAAGTCCTTCAGGCAGAAGCCGTAATTAAACCTGCATTGCCTTCCTAATTCAGGATGTGATATAATAAATGAGATATGTAATAAATCAGCTACCGATAACTTGAGTTTTGAAATCCATATGCTTATTTAAACAAAAGAGAAACGTGTGTCTCTTGTGTATAAGTCATTTAGAAAATAATCGTGCATATTGACACTGGAAAGAAACCTCATGTGTGTAGTAAATAGCAAGTCATTTAGAGAATATAGTTTTTTAGACAAGCATCTGCATACATATACAGGATAAAGTTGTGTGTAAGGCATGTAAGAATTCATTTAGGCGAAAGAACATTTTAAACATACATATGCTTATTCATGCACGAAAGACACTTCACATATGTGAAGTGTGTAGCAAGTCATTTACTCAAAAAAGTGATTTAAACGTGCATATGCCTGTTCACAAAGGACAGAAGTATTATGTGTGTGAAGTATGTAACAAGTCATATACCCGAAAAAATAATTTAAGCAGGCATATTCGTATTCACACAGGAGAGAAACCTCATGTGTGTGAGGTATGTAACAAATCATTTACTATAAAAGCTGATTTAAATCATCATGTACTTATTCACTCAGTACAGAAACCTCATGTGTGTGAGGTATGTAATAAGTCATTTGCTTATAGAGTTGATTTAAAGAGGCATATTCTTACTCATACAGGAGAGAAACCTCATGTGTGTGAGATATGTAGCAAATCATTTGCTCTAAAATCTCAGTTAAATCAGCATGTACTTATTCACACAGGAGAAAAACCTCATGTGTGTGATTTATGTAATAAGTCATTTGCTCGTAAAAGTGTTTTAAATGACCATATACTTATTCACACAGGAAAGAAACCGCATGTGTGTGAGGTATGTAATAAGTCATTTGCTCATAAATTTCAGTTCAAGAAACATATAATTATTCACACAGGAAAGAAACCTCATGTGTGTGAGATATGCAGTAAGTCGTTTGCTTACAAACTTAGTCTAAGAAACCATATGTTTCTTCACACAGGAGAGAAGCCTCATGTGTGTGAGGTATGTAATAAGTCATTTACTCAAAAAGGTAATTTAATCCAACATATACTTATTCACACAGGACAGCGACCTCATGTTTGTGAAGTATGTAACAAGTCATTTGCTCATGACAGTCTTTTAAAGCAACATTTACTTATTCACACAGGAGAGAAACCTCATGTGTGTGAGGTATGTAACAAGTCATTTGCTCAAAAATCTACTTTACAATGTCATTTGCTTCTTCACACACCAGAGAAACCTCATGTGTGTGAGGTGTGTAACAAGTCATTTGTTCAAAATAGTCATTTAAACAACCATTTACTTATACACACAGGAGAGAAACCTCATGTGTGTGAGGTATGTAACAAGTCATTTGCTCTAAAAGGTCATTTAAACGAACATATACGTACTCACACAGGAAAGAAACCTCATGTGTGTGAAGTTTGTAATAAGTCATTTGCTCAGAAAGGTTCTTTAAAGGAACATGTACTTATTCACACAGGAAAGAAACCTTATGTGTGTGAGATATGTAGCAAGTCATTTGCTTACAGACGTAGTTTAAGCAACCATATACTTATTCACACAGGAGAGAAACCTCATGTGTGTGAGGTATGCAACAAGTCATTTACAATAAAAGGTAATTTAAACCAACATAGACTTATTCACACAGGGAAGAAACCTCATGTGTGAAGTATGTGATAAGTCATTTCCTCATAAAGGTCATTTAAATGAACATATACTTATTCACAAAGGAAAGAAACCTCATGTGTGTCAGGTATGTAAAAAGTCATTTCAACGAACATATAATTTAGAAGTCAAGCATTATCCTTAGTATTTAAATAGACATGAAAGGTTTAAAACTGTCTATTCGAACAATGAAAAGTTAAACACTGTTTTCAATCAGGAAATTTTATGGGTATCCCATTCATGTAATATTGTGTGAATTGTTTGACAATTCACATGATATTATAAAGCTGCATTGAACATTTTCTTCTGAATGGAAGTTTCATTCACATTTTGCCCTGTAATTCAGTTTGGACTGCATTTTTGTAAAAAGTGCAAGTATGTGAAATTGTTGTTTTGTGATGGATCTAATATTGTAGGATTTAAGTATTTCTCTCTTCATCATTAGCCTTTGAAACTCTGTTTTTAATGTTGAGAATGCTTAGAAATTCGATTTTTGCATGCTTATGTGTTCTGTGTCATGTATTTAAAATATTAATTTGGACTATGTTTCTTGCTGCCCCATGTAGCTTCTAGTGTCTGAATAAAATCCAAATTTCTTGAGGAAATATTTTTTTTTTTTTTATTTCCATGTTAATGCAGCCACCTTAATATATTTTGCTATATTTTCAGTATATGCTGAAGCCTGGGAGCAATGTGCATAATCATTCTTCCAGCAATCATGCTTATAACAATCATTCAGTCAAGCAATTCTACCCTTTTGTGTGCATTCTTTTTTATTGAATTTCAAAATCCAACAGTTTTGATAAACAAATCATGATACTTTTTGCCTTGAACTTACTTTTAAAATATGGCCTTGCGTAATTTGCGATCAGTGTAAAATATTGCTGTAAAAGTTCTCCAAGAACACAAATTTTGCTCAAAATTTTCTATAAGTTGTATAGTTCAGGGAGGAGAAAAGTATAAAATAATTACAGAAAGACTTCAAGAAGAATGTGTATTATTTTTTTAATGTATCCCTTAATCCTTATTTAATGGTTCAGTTTTGTACTTTTAAGTATATTTTCTTTTCATATATTTATAAATGTTTATCAACTTATAATAAAAGTCAACAGTTTGGTTAATCTGCCTGAAATAAAGACGAGAAAAGCACCAGCTTGCACCCGATAAGTAACTTTAATCTGAAAAAAATAGTGCCAAGCCATTGCATTAATATACAACTACCTTTTTTATTGCTCATGGGTTCATGCAAATGTTTGATATACATATATACTTGTAAGTCTGTGTTCAGTTTTGATATCTGGTTCATGTGGAATGTGCTGACTTCCATGTTACCACCTTCAAATTCTTCTTGTTTGGAAATTTTGAAGAATAGTTAAATATTTCATCACAGTGTGCAAGCTGTAGCTTGTAAGTGCACTGTATTAAATTTGGCTCTTTTTTTTTATGTTAATACAAAATTTAATTACAGGCCTGTGATTAGGCATAAAAATATGTTTCTCTGCTTTAATAACCTTTCAATAAATTTTTGCATATACCAATGCTATAGAAAATTGCCATGTGAATAGATATATAGAAAGGGCATTTGGAAAATATCTTTTCTATAAATCTAAGGAAGATTTATCTACTAAATGTGTTTTAAAAAAACATTCTTTTTCTTAAATTACCAGAAGAAAACGTGTATTTTTTTAATTTTCAAGGACACACACTGGTTATCTATATGCATTAACATTATGTATCTAAGTAGAATCTCATAATTCCTGCTTTGTTTGGAAGTTTTTGTGCAAATCAACATTATGAGAAGTGAGAGCCTAAATTTGTTTTGAAAATTCATTGAGAGAGCATGGTGAAGTATTTTATTTATAATGCAACTTTAGAATAGAAATGAATCTGCCAAATTTTGTGCTTCATTGTCATTTTTCTTATTTTAACTCAAGCGACATTCTGTATTAGACATATTCAATTCATGTTTGTTAACAGGACTGCTATCAGAAATGAGAATTCTCATCTGGAAAAATTATATTCATAACAGAATATGACTTTGGCAGATCATTTTAATTTTTTATTTCATCGGACTGACTGAAATAACACTGCATCTGTTTTACTCTGCTTGTTTTATTTAAAAAATCATTTTTTAATTACAGCTCTAAATGGTTTTTATTATTATTTACTGCCTTAGAAGACGAAGAAATAAATATATTGAATTTAGAGAGGTATTTAAGTATAAAAAGTCTATAATTTGTAATATGAAAGTTTGAAATTCCATGTTTAATTAACTTTTATATATTTGAAATATTATTTTGATCTAAATCAAATGTTAATAATAATATGTATAAAAATTAGGTTATGGAATCAGTTTTGCCAGTGCCACTTGATACAAGTTCTTAAAAATTAACTTTTCGTGAAATACCTTTAGATGTGCTGGCTTTATGTTTGGAAGGAAGAATAGAGGAAAAAAATTCCAGGCAGATTTAGAGAGGAATGTAAATGTTTTATCCTTTTAATGTGTCACATAATCCTTAATGAATAATTAAAATTTGTATTTTCATTTGCTGAAGTATATTCTTTTTTCATATTTTGTTTGTCAAGGTACGAGGAATATTGTTAGTTTGGGAATACAAAAACCACAACTTTTTCATCTAATAAATAAATTTAATAAAATCGAATCATCTAATAAAAATTTTTTTATATGGGAGTACCAAAATCTGTTTGGATATTTTGTCTTTTGTATTCAAAGTAATCAGTAAATGAGTCAGTTCAAAGTAATCAGAGAGTTTAATAATCATACATCATTTCCTGCAAATAATATATTTTGCTATGCAATAAGCTTTTGTGGAGAAATATCCTTCATTTTAATACTCAAAATAATGCAAATAGGTGTGTCTACAAACACATATGCTGGAGATTTATTCATGCACAAATATGTAGTATAACACTGATGCAAACATGTTATCCCATTCAGACAAACAGAGTATTTATAAGTATGTATGAATATTTACAATAGTATTTAATGTTATAGGCAAGCTAAAACTAGCCATACAAATAGAAACAACTCACTGTTAATTATGTAGTTCATTATTTTCATTAACTCATGCAAACTGGAACACTATATAATAGGTAATGTGTACAATATAAATTACCTTAGTACAAATACATAAAATCAACGTATGTCTAAAACATCCATATTAAAATGTGTTTCATATATAAAGTAGCAAGCTAATCACAAAATTATAAATAGTTTTTTTTTTTTTTTATTTCCATGTTAATGCAGCCACCTTAATATATTTTGCTATATTTTCAGTATATGCTGAAGCCTGGGAGCAATGTGCATAATCATTCTTCCAGCAATCATGCTTATAACAATCATTCAGTCAAGCAATTCTACCCTTTTGTGTGCATTCTTTTTTATTGAATTTCAAAATCCAACAGTTTTGATAAACAAATCATGATACTTTTTGCCTTGAACTTACTTTTAAAATATGGCCTTGCGTAATTTGCGATCAGTGTAAAATATTGCTGTAAAAGTTCTCCAAGAACACAAATTTTGCTCAAAATTTTCTATAAGTTGTATAGTTCAGGGAGGAGAAAAGTATAAAATAATTACAGAAAGACTTCAAGAAGAATGTGTATTATTTTTTTAATGTATCCCTTAATCCTTATTTAATGGTTCAGTTTTGTACTTTTAAGTATATTTTCTTTTCATATATTTATAAATGTTTATCAACTTATAATAAAAGTCAACAGTTTGGTTAATCTGCCTGAAATAAAGACGAGAAAAGCACCAGCTTGCACCCGATAAGTAACTTTAATCTGAAAAAAATAGTGCCAAGCCATTGCATTAATATACAACTACCTTTTTTATTGCTCATGGGTTCATGCAAATGTTTGATATACATATATACTTGTAAGTCTGTGTTCAGTTTTGATATCTGGTTCATGTGGAATGTGCTGACTTCCATGTTACCACCTTCAAATTCTTCTTGTTTGGAAATTTTGAAGAATAGTTAAATATTTCATCACAGTGTGCAAGCTGTAGCTTGTAAGTGCACTGTATTAAATTTGGCTCTTTTTTTTTATGTTAATACAAAATTTAATTACAGGCCTGTGATTAGGCATAAAAATATGTTTCTCTGCTTTAATAACCTTTCAATAAATTTTTGCATATACCAATGCTATAGAAAATTGCCATGTGAATAGATATATAGAAAGGGCATTTGGAAAATATCTTTTCTATAAATCTAAGGAAGATTTATCTACTAAATGTGTTTTAAAAAAACATTCTTTTTCTTAAATTACCAGAAGAAAACGTGTATTTTTTTAATTTTCAAGGACACACACTGGTTATCTATATGCATTAACATTATGTATCTAAGTAGAATCTCATAATTCCTGCTTTGTTTGGAAGTTTTTGTGCAAATCAACATTATGAGAAGTGAGAGCCTAAATTTGTTTTGAAAATTCATTGAGAGAGCATGGTGAAGTATTTTATTTATAATGCAACTTTAGAATAGAAATGAATCTGCCAAATTTTGTGCTTCATTGTCATTTTTCTTATTTTAACTCAAGCGACATTCTGTATTAGACATATTCAATTCATGTTTGTTAACAGGACTGCTATCAGAAATGAGAATTCTCATCTGGAAAAATTATATTCATAACAGAATATGACTTTGGCAGATCATTTTAATTTTTTATTTCATCGGACTGACTGAAATAACACTGCATCTGTTTTACTCTGCTTGTTTTATTTAAAAAATCATTTTTTAATTACAGCTCTAAATGGTTTTTATTATTATTTACTGCCTTAGAAGACGAAGAAATAAATATATTGAATTTAGAGAGGTATTTAAGTATAAAAAGTCTATAATTTGTAATATGAAAGTTTGAAATTCCATGTTTAATTAACTTTTATATATTTGAAATATTATTTTGATCTAAATCAAATGTTGATAATAATATGTATAAAAATTAGGTTATGGAATCAGTTTTGCCAGTGCCACTTGATACAAGTTCTTAAAAATTAACTTTTCATGAAATAGCTTTAGATGTACTTATTAATTTAATTTTAATGCTTAAGTACATCAAGCATAAGTAAAAGTGCAGAATTTTTTCAAAAATTCTGTAAAAGGAAGAATGGCGAAATTCATAATCCTTAATGAATAATTAAAATTTGTATTTTCATTTGCTGAAGTATATTCTTTTTTCATATTTTGTTTGTCAAGGTACGAGGAATATTGTTAGTTTGGGAATACAAAAACCACAACTTTTTCATCTAATAAATAAATTTAATAAAATCGAATCATCTAATAAAAATTTTTTTATATGGGAGTACCAAAATCTGTTTGGATATTTTGTCTTTTGTATTCAAAGTAATCAGTAAATGAGTCAGTTCAAAGTAATCAGAGAGTTTAATAATCATACATCATTTCCTGCAAATAATATATTTTGCTATGCAATAAGCTTTTGTGGAGAAATATCCTTCATTTTAATACTCAAAATAATGCAAATAGGTGTGTCTACAAACACATATGCTGGAGATTTATTCATGCACAAATATGTAGTATAACACTGATGCAAACATGTTATCCCATTCAGACAAACAGAGTATTTATAAGTATGTATGAATATTTACAATAGTATTTAATGTTATAGGCAAGCTAAAACTAGCCATACAAATAGAAACAACTCACTGTTAATTATGTAGTTCATTATTTTTATTAACTCATGCAAACTGGAACACTATATAATAGGTAATGTGTACAATATAAATTACCTTAGTACAAATACATAAAATCAACGTATGTCTAAAACATCCATATTAAAATGTGTTTCATATATAAAGTAGCAAGCTAATCACAAAATTATAAATAGTTTGAGTATTATTTATAAAATTTTTTTGGTCATACTATGTATAGGTGCTAATTCATTTTAACAAAATAACTATCAGATAAATGTGTTTACATATCAAGTTAAGAATGCATCTCTAAGTATGAATGCATGTATCAGAGATATATACAAATATTTAAATTTGCATTTAATTAAACATGTTTGTTTGTGAGATAAATTTAAACCACAGGATACATCATTTATACTGTATCCTGTGCTTATAAAAAGACATGTCAAGTCAAAGTTTCTTCTTTTTTTCTCTTTCTTTATGTCTATAATAGCATCTTTGATAAGATTCCAGTCCCTTAATAAAATTTTCTCATTTCCATTTATTGCTAGTAGTTAATGGACTAAAAATGATTTCAGTTATCATCTCAAATAAAAAGGAAGAAATTGTTATACTAAAGGTACATTTTAAGGAAAAATCTGGATAACGTGGGATTTGAGAAGCACTTCTAACCTTCCAGAGTATAGTCCATACTGGTACAGCAACAAAATATGGGCATTCCTCTTTCTGCCAACTTAATGGCAGTAAGAGTCGTGTCGCCCTCAGAACCAGGCACAGGAGTTCAGCCCCTGCCCTTGCACCTTGGAGAAGGATGCATCGCTTTTGCAACACCAGTCCTTGACTATGGTTTGCTACCTGGCCGTCACAGAGAGACATTATCCAGGGTCCCCGGGATGCCACCTCAGGTTACTAGAGACATCTGCTCTATCATGTGCTAGATCCAGGGCTGACCAATAAGTGACCTTTCCACCAATAGGTTCTTAATTTGTAGACCCCAGTGGCAGAAACTGCCTATTTATAGATCCTAGCCAGTAGCTTCGCAGAGTTCTCTACATCAACCCCCTAGGGGTCCATACTGGTACAGATATCAAGTTTATACCAAATATCAGTTATGGATGTTAACATGTAACATGCTTAAAGAACCTTGTGAATATGAAAGAGATACATGCAAGTACATAAATTTGCATCTGTTAAATGTATATTACATATAATTTAATGAATTTAAATCTAAATGTAAATTATAATTTATAAGATAGAGTTAATCACAGTATTGTATGTGATTTATTCATTTATTATGATTCCTAGCAGTTTCATTCATAAACTGGTATGGAATTGTAATACATTTAAATGCTTACTGGTAAGAAAAGTAACCTACACATATGGCTGGAAAGAAATAAGTGTAATGAGGTCACGTGTATGCATTCCTACCGTTATATTATTCTTTGCAAGAAAATTTGCTTCAACAAATTAACATGGAATTAAGTGTTAACTTGTTTTGTTGTTTCTTATATCATTTGAAAAGTGTATGTAAACTGTATACAAAGTGATATTATTGAATTTTTTCTCAATAATAATATTACAGAGTTCTAAAATTAGCATCTTGTCATAATAAAATAAAATTGATATGTTCCAAATAAATTTTAACCTTAGTGACAATGAAGATGAAATTGCTTCTTTGTGGTAGTTCAGAGCATGCTTATTGATGAGGATAAAATTGCTTATTAGTGGTAGTTCAAAGTCTAACAAAGAATTGGGGCATAGATGTGTTTGTGATTTCCTTCATGTGTAACATAAATATGAGTAAATTTCCCTTTGGAATTCATTCATAAAGACATCACTTCTATTAGATAGATGATGCTCCTGCACCTTGCTTTAAACATTTAATGGACAGATTGAACAAATGTTGCTTCAGTGAGCAAGTTTGACACCTGCAGTTCAAGTTGTGTATGATTTTCTGACTAGAGAGCAGGAAAGAAAACTTCTCTGAAATTAAAATTAAAATAAAAGCTATTAAGACAGCTTACAGTAGTTCAGTAGCTTTTGCTACATAATGAAATTCATTACATTAAAAATTTTTAAAGATTTGTAGAAAAATTGACGAATCTAATTCAGGTGCTGACTATTTGCATTTTCTAAAATATGAGGAAAATCTCATAAATTACTATTTCAATATTACTACTTATTATCTACCTACATCTGTTAGTCCATACTGTGGACTTGGTAAGTCACATTTATAAATTCGTAATGGCAGAATGAGAATCCAAGAGCGAAATCCAGAGCATAAATTAGTTTATTTTTGTCTTAGTATTAAATTTAATCATTGGATTTCTGCTTGTCTACTTGAATATGTATTTGAATAACATCCTATATTTAGTCAGATGTCAAATATCTCAAGGTTTCAGCAAAAAAAGCAAGGCAAAGAATATTTCTGTAATTGAATCTGGCTAAACACACAGCAGAAACCTATCTAAAATGAGGAATGGTTTCACAGATGACATCTTGAGGAAAATTGTCTCATATTTAAATTAAGCAATGGACAAAAGGCATAAGCAGGTATATAGCCAGATTGTTATAATGCGTGTACCTTCATAGCAGGAATCTTAAAAGATTTTGAAAGCTTTTTCAAGTATATATTAATGTGCCTGTGAAAAGTTATGTGCAATTAGAACAGGTTTTTAGTGCAAGTACGAGTATGAAAAAGCATATCAAATGGTAGTAAATTGTTTCTTCAATAATTCTCTTGTTTTCAATGTTAGGAAAAGACTGTCTCTGTAAACAAGAAAATGCTTGTTTGCTGAAACTTGTGGCGAAGGACCAACAATTTGTGATTAAGAAACATATAGAAAGTACAGAGCTGAAATTTTCAGAGGAAAAGTGAGAACACAGCAATTTAATAGTTATTAATTTTTAATATACACTATGGATTAAAATTGTTTGCTCTAATAGTTGTATGTTTTTAGCTTTTAACTAACTGGTCAACTGATGTCTCTGAAGCTATATTATCCTGTTCTCATAATTTGGAAACGTACTTACCTTTATCTTGTGGGGTCATCTATTGCTAAGCTTAATAGGCCCCTTCGTGTCACTCTATTTGCATTGGATTACTATCATAAGTGTTCGAAACTGGCGAAATTTTTAATTCAATGCAATCTGTTGGACTGTTTATATTACCAAAATCTGTGAAGAATCCGCATGACAGTATGTGAGGGGGGGAATTGCATACTTGTCCATAAAAAAAAAATTAGACAGTTTTGTTTAGTCAGTGAGCAAATTTCAGTCTGCATTTTTCATGTCTCAAAAATGCAATTTAAGATATATGTTAGATTTATATCTAGTGTTGAGAATAGGAAAGATAACATTGATTGATGTAGGATATTTATTGTAGCAGAAGAGCTTACAGTGGCTGATCACTATCACCTTCATGTGGAACTAAGTGGAAGACAAGTCACCTAAATTGTAAGGGAGACTGCAGATTTTTCATATAAGTTGAATATCGTTACATAAATAAAAAATGAAAGATAGAAATGTGCTTCTGTTATTTACTAAAAAATGCAGTATTTGATAGCCTTACACATAGCAGCGATTCTAGAATTTGTTCTGTAGTATGTAATGTTCATTAAATTGTTTTATGAATTATTTTACTTAACTATTTATTTTCATAAAGAATATACAGGGTTATTCAAAAAGAAAGAGCAGATTGTAAACATGTATTTCTTCCAAACTACAAAAGATAGAAACATGATTCTAACATTAATGGATAGAGAAAAGTGTACAATTTATTATTAGTATGGGGAAAAGTTCCAATCATGGTTTAGATATGCTTCAAAACTGATTATTTCCCCAAATTAAAGATGATTCAGATGACTTCATCTTCGTGCAAGATGGTGCCCCGCCTCATTTCTCTCGACACGTTCGACGTTACTTGAATAACACCATTCCAGGACGGTTGATTGGAAGAGGCGGAGCAGAAGATCAACTTTATCAATGACCAAAGACCAGCTGATTCATGTGTAGCAAGAAATGAGCTACCGTTTTGATATTTGTTGTGTAACACACAGTGCTCATATTGAATGCATACCATAATTGTAAACTTTTCTCTATCCATTAACATTAGAATCATGTTTCTATCTTTTGTAGTTTGGAAGAAATAAATGTTTGAAATCTGCTCTTTCTTTTTGAATAACTCTGTGTAATTAATATAGAGCATGTGAGTTCTAGAATTTGTTCTGTAATATTATATAATGTTCATTAAATTGTTTTGTGAATTATTTTGCTTAACTATTTATTTTCATAAAGAATATATAATTAATATAGAGCATGTGAGTTCTATATATTTTAAAGATAGAGATAATAAACAAAAAATGAAAGGGAGGTTACACATGCAACTGAATAAAAATGACCACATTCTAAGAAAGGTAATAAACTCAAAATGATATTTTTTCTTAGCCCATGCCACAAAATTCAGTAAAGTGTTGCTGAGTGGTAAAACAGAACATATATACACTGTGTACACTTTATATATGTTAAATAAATCTACTGATGAAAAAGTAAGAAGTTTTTTAACAGACAGGAATTTATCTAGCTCAGTATTTATGACAAAATTATGATAATTTGCCGATGCTGAAATATCAAATTAGTACTTTACAAAAGTAAAATAAAGCGTTGCTTTTAAGAATAAGATATGAAAAACTTCAAAAATCAGAATAATTTTCAAAATATTTTCTTATAGTAAATTAAGAATCGCAATGACTGATAGGAATATACTGTTTCTTAAAAGCTATTTTTTTTATAATTACGTGCCTTATGTGCAAATCCAGCATGGTCGAACTGAATCTCGGGATTCATAATTGATTCATTCACCTTCTAATTTCACTTTTGAAACATAATTATCATTTGAATTTAATTTTTTGTATTATTTTTTCTAGTTTAAATTTTTGAAATCACATTGTGTGTATAATGGTTTCAAACTATGCCTTATTTGTTAATCTGTAATTAGGTAAAACAATGGCAAATTATTCCATATCTGTATCATCCATATGGATATTACTCTTAAAATGTGTTGTGGCTGTCAAGGCAGCAGGAAAGATAAATGTATTGTACCCTGTTACGACTTTAGGCCACTTTCCCTAACGAGGGATTTTATCTTTCTCCTTCCCTCCAGATG
>KK115051.1:746-11762 GCA_000611955.2 Stegodyphus mimosarum | reverse complement strand
CCCTAGATGCTGCGCCCGGGGACAGATGTCCCCCCTTGCCCCCCCTAGCTACGCCACTGCTTAGGCCCATATCACACACGCATTTGTTTCACACGAACAACTGTTTCGGATAATTTTTCTGGCTGGTTTACTATTGAGAGAAAGACCCGCGATTTTTTTTTTCCTTCCTTTCGAAAAAATGTGCAAGTAGTTCGTTTTCAACCAATCAGCTATCAGCTTGTTTGTAATGGAGAACCAGTTTTCCCTGTCTTAACCCCAAAGCGATCTGTGTTGATTGGCTGTTTTAACAAAGCAGAAAAATTGTTCCAAACATCTGTTTTTCCGAAACAAACGGATGTGTGATAGCAGCTTTAGTGTGCTCAGAATGTTCAGAAAGCATGTTAGTTTATAATTTGCCAGAAACCTTGAATAATTGTTGTTGTTATGAATAATGTCGCTTGTTTAATATCAGTAGAAGCCCACGAAATTCATCGTAACAAGGAGTCAAGATTATGCCTGTCGTTGGCAACAGCCTTGGGCGCCATACAGGTGGCAGTACGACTTTGCTCATTTCCTCCCCCAATTCTGAAGGAAACCCCCCCTGGGAGAAAGTCCGAGGGTCTCCCACCCCTCTTTCCTTCCCTACTATCAACCTCTCGAGAGAATCTTTCAGCATATTTTGAGCCCCAATACTGCACAGACACTATATTTATAAACATCAACGCCTTCTTCAGGATTTGAATCCGGCCCTTCAGTAGTCAGAGTCACTAACCACTGTCCCGGTTGGGCGGCACTCACCTGTTTATATTCACAGTTGAAAGCATATTGTGCCTGAAGAATAGGTGTGGTATAGATATTCATTGCTAGAGACTGAAATGATGAAATAACAGATTATTCGTTTGACTCTTTTTATAACAAAACTCATATAACTGTTCAACGTATATTGAAAGTTCGGTAGGAATAATTTTTTTTTCAGTGAGGTACAGAGTTTTTACTGAGCAATGTGCAAATGAGACTAATACTATATATGGCTATCAATATTTTTGTTGATACCCGCTGCATATATATTGATTAGCCTACAGTATATCCATACTGTATGTTATCCTACGATTCCAGAAAAGACAGAAATTTAGGTACTATTTTTATTGAATGCATAACACTTAGGCGTTATCATAAAATCGTGTATTCGAAGCATAGTAAGTTAGAAATTACCTGCAGTATATTTAAAATAAAATATTTAAAGCATAAGATATGTCGCACAAATGGAAATGTTTCTTAATAAAATCAAAACTGCTAATTTTACAGTTTCTTTCTCAACTACATAAAAAATGTATATTTCCTTCGCTTACGTTTTCTAAATTATTTCTTTTCTCACTATCTTGAAATTCTTTTGACACTGAAAGCATCCTTGATTCTGTTACTACTATTTCTTTTTCCTTACTTTATCCGTCTTTATGTATTCTCTCAGTTTCTTTAAAAAACAAAAATAAAAAAAAAAGTGTTTTAACACCACGCATAGCTCTCGAATTCCTCTCCAGGTTCTGCAATTCTCTACCTCCACCCTTCGAAAGAGCGCTACATCGTATTACTTGTAAGTATTTAAGGATAGGAAAAGTTAGAGATATAAACAAGTATCAAAAAAAATTTCGCTAGAGAAATAGGAGAAATAACGAAATAAAAAATGTGCTTTGAATGTGTTTGTTGTGCATGGACAGTAATGGGATAAAAGCTCTGTCGGGATTTTGAGAAGTTAAGCCAGGTTTGAAAATTTGTATTCCCCGCCCGCTTCCCCCCCATGCATTAATTCAAGATTGTTTTCGAATGAGATGTTTTTGCAAACTAGATTTATTTCAAAAGTGTATTATTATTTTTTTTATTAAAAAATAGAATTTAAATATTTCTGCAGCGTTATTAAATGCTATTAACGTAAGTAAAAACTAAGTATTAGATACGAAAATAGTATTTTTATGTGTGATATTTCTCCTGTAATCCAATTAATAAAGAAATTTTTCAGTTTTAACTCGTAATTTTTTTAAATAGAGATCTTTTTTAGTTGCGTTTTTAATGTGAAAAAAATTTTATCGTTTTACTTTCCTCCTTTCTGAGGCCTAGTAAATTTAGTGAACTCGCACAAAGTTATATATGCATTATGGTGGTTTGGGGGTGGAGGAAAAAAAGAGAGAAGAGTTCAAGATTGAGAGAATGTAATTCACGCAATCCTTTTAGATTTAAGTTATGCGACTTAACTAAAACGAAAATACGTTAATATTTAGCAGTCCACTGTCAACTGTACACCGGGGAAAAAAAATCTGTTAAATTTTATTGCTAATTATTTAATTTTTTGTAACGATGAAAAAATATCAAAAGTGAGGAATGTAAATTTAGTTCACGTTAAAGAAATAAATACAATTGTCGCAACAAACACCATTCCAACAATAAAGCATAAGTGAAATTTTTTAAAACAGTATAGAGTCATTAGAGAATTTTTCGAAGAACAGCAACTGAAGAAATCCACAGTCCCATAGCCGCTGAGGAATCTCTAGTATCTTTTAATTTCTCGAAATGACTGCAGGGCATATACAGTTAGTTACATGCAGAGATCAATTGCAGTTATTATTTTGCAGTACCATTTACAATTAGTTATACAGGAACTGGACTAAAATGTCGCCAAGTTCAACGGCTTTTGGCGATTTCTTGTAAAATTTGGCTACAAAAAATTACTTTCCCAAACCATGCCCAGCTTGACGATATTCGCCAATTTAGTGAGATAGCCATTTACCCCAATGGCAAATAAACTTCTCCCTGTAGCTTTGTTTTTTCGGCAGAGTTTTTTTCAAGCATGATATGTTACATAATCGGTTTTTCAAGCATGATATGTTACATAATGCCAATTCTACTATTTCACATATAATTTTACTAAAATTATTTACATATATACCAATTTCGTAACATATTTTAAACTTTCTTACTGCGTGCAGAATATAAAATTCGCTGAGATATAGCAGTTAAGCAACATTTAAGGAAATATATGAGCGCAAAACGAAGTTTAAATGTCTCTTTGTTATCCAGTAAATTATAAACAAGCCACACGACAAAGCAGTTATTAAACCAGGTAGCTTTGTTTTGTCTTTAATATTTACAGTTAATGTTGACAAAGCTATCGATTCAGGGTGTTGGTTGAATTAAACATGTGAATTCTGTTTTTTGGGTAATAATCAGTTTAGCGCTAATCTTTCGGTAAAAGTAAATCTAATTTCAGACGACTGACCAACATTAAATTAGCATTCATAAATGCATGGCTGATGATATACGACCTAAAGGTCCTTCTCCTCTTTTATATTTATTGCCTTAGTACTCTAGCACTTTTTTACTGTCTTATTTTCTTTTGTGCGTGCATTAGTTATAAAATATATGCTTAAGTAAAATATTATGTAAACGTATTATATGAGAATAGGATCGCGGGGGTCATTAAGAACTGTTATGCTTGGAGGGAAATTCTAAATAAAGTTTTAAACTTCATAGAAAAAGCTGTAGAGACATTAGGTTAGTTAATTCCAAACAAGAGAGATGAAAAATGAGCAACACCTTCGCCTGGAAGTTTCTTCATGTTACATCTGGAAAAGATATGTTTTTTCACACAGGATGCGGCTACCTGCCCAGGTGCCTGACAAAACGTGTGTTTAACACTTGAGTCTTCGCCGGGAATCGAACCACGGACCTCTCGCTTATGCGTCGAGTGTGCTGACCACTACACCACGAAAGCATCTGAATAAGGTGGGAGAAATACCTTATATACTCCCCCTTTTAAAGGGTGACTGGGAATCAGGGGACCCAATCGCCAAATTCCGGTGGTGGAGAATCATCATCCATCACCATTTTAATTTGGGCGCCAGCGTAGAAGACATTAGGTTATTTGAAAGCAGGAGATGTAAAAAATGAGCAGCGCCTTCTCCGGGAATCGAACCACGTACCTCTCGGTTATGCGTCGAGCGTGCTGACCACTACACCACAAAGGCATGCGAAGAAGGTGGGAGAAATATTTTATAAAGCTTGGTGAAAGATGTTAAGCTAAGATATAAAGAAAACAACGCATGCGTCTTTAATTTAGAAAGAATTATAAAAATTCCTTAGCATAGCCTAATCGTCAGCTAAGTCCTTACGACGACCATCTCAAAAGCAAAGGCATTGAAGAATACTGTGCCTAGGATTGCAGTCTCCTTTAGTCGGGCTCTGTTTCTTGCCACGCAAGTGACTCATGTTTAACAGACTCACATTGCAACAGACTCACAAGATTCATAGTTGCTTTTCAGAGATAGTCTTACTCGTATATAAAACGAAGTGTGTATTATTTATGCTAGTTTTTCTTTGTACGAATAATCGATAATTTTTTCCGAAATATTTATTACAAATGCTTTTCATTCTTTTCTTCATATCAAAGGATTTAAAGTCGTCTGCGGCTCTTGTTGAAAATCATTTGAAGCCTGCGCCATAAGGCACTGATTACGTTCAAAGAGAGCATCGATTGAAAGGGTAGTCTGAAGAGCCAAGCGATGAGGACGCGGGTCTTTTCGATCGGTCTGCCGAGCTATGGGGTGAGAGCAGAGTAGGAGAGGATGGAGGTGAATGTTAGATGGGATACAGACATCTCCATAGCCACGTCTGGAATACAATAAGAGGTTTAGGAGGAAGGTGGGCCATGGAAGCCACAGATAAATCCTCTTCATTTGACGGTTTTAGATTCCGTTTAACATATTCGGAATGTAATAGTCCTGATTCGCAGTTCAGGTCACGTGACTAAGGGGTTTGTCTTCCTTTCCCCAACTGCTCTGATTCAAAAGTGTTCTTGAAAATAGGACAGATGGAGCCGCTGAGACGTTTAAAGTGGAGGATGAAGCATGTAATCATACTTTTTGCAAATTTATTTTCGCTTAGTTAATATTGCTAAGAGTTTACGATACAAATGCATTCATGTGAAGGTAAATCGGAATTTTAAAGTCACAGATAAGTCTTTTGCTTCAGTGCATCCCTATAGTACTAAATTTCAATTTGATAAAATCGATATTCTTTTTTGTTCGCTTTTTAAAATTATATGGCATGTCAAGCATCTTCCTTATTTAGATGAGGCAAAAATTACTCGAATTCATTAACTACTGTTAATACAATGCTCGGAAGCGTACATTTCTTAAGAAATGGCATTTTTATCCTGATGGCTGTTACAGCTGTCGATGAAGCTTCTTTTCTTTCATTTAAAACTTTTTTTATTTTATGATTTCGTTTTGAAAATCCTCATTTTTTAAATCAATATATATTGTTGTGTTAGAAAGGAGATTTGCTTGTTTTTGATTATAGATGTCGAAATTTTGCGCTTTATGAGCACTATCTGAACACTTTGTTGAGCTGTTGTTACAGAACTAAAAGTCTGAATATTAGTTGGTTCAGGAGGCGCCATAAAAAGGTTCAAACGAGACATCCACACATGCGTTGAAAGCTTGAAAAACTAAGGTATATTTAGCTAATTGCGTTTGAAACTTTTTTTTAATATATATATATTCAAATACTTTATTTTATATTTATTCTCAAAATCTCTTTTATTTTAAAGAAGATGAAAACATTGAGATAGTACAGATGATCTTTCTATTGTATGATACAGAAGCAAAATTTTCGTATATTCAAGCGGGAGCGATAGGATGCGAGAATGTTTTTAAAAAGATATCCATTTAAAAATTTTTTTTGAAGATTAACAGCTCTGAAAATCCAGTTTTTAAAATTTTCTGCAGAGTTTTTCGAACTATTTTATGCAAATTTTAATCAATATAAATTTTAAAATTCTTAAATATATAATTTGTGTTTGACTTGTATGTAGCTAAAAATTTATTTTTTATGTTTTTATATACTTAGCTCAGGCATTTTTTTAAATTAGCGTAAGAAATATTTTACGCCTCTTTAATAAAATTTGAAATAAAAATTGCTGTTTAAAACGAAAGTCTTAATGGTGAGAAATGTCGTTAATAATTTATTCATTCTTTTATTTAATTTAATTTAATTGCTGTAAAATGTGTCGCTGAATAAAAAATTACTGCTGTTTAGCATCTGTAAAGTCGTAATTACTATCTCAGAGTGATTTTAGCTCATTTTAAAATGAGCGTGAGACCGCTAGGATTATATCAGATTATTTACAATGGCAAAATAAATATATAAACGTTTCTCCATTTTCCGCTTTGGAAAAGCAATTAGTTTTGTCTTCTTTTTGGAAAGTGAAGTAATAAAAACATCAAGAATTTCCTATGGTATCACGTAACGCATGAAACCCTTAAGAAGTCTCGGAACGTTTACAGTTATGTTCGAAGTCATTAAGAGAGTTCAAGGCTTGCCAAACTGTTCCGTTTTTCTACTGGGGTCTGCGAATACAGCTTCAGGAGTCTAATTTACAATTTACTTTTGCTTGCAGCTTATTACAGGAATTGTCACAGTGCCTGAAGGTAAAGAAATGTATTTCATTATGCGACGTTATTTGCTTAAAAGCGAATCTGGTTTACGTACTGCGGCTGATGTCATAATTGGTGGTCAGAAATTTATTGTTGGATTAATTAATCATAATCAAGCTAACCCTGTATCATATTTTTACCTAGCATAAACTGCCCCTCTCCACTTTAAATTGCAGTAAAGACCTTATTATTTATAAATACTATTATAATAGTTTGATTATAGGTAGCATTTAATTTCCATTATTCTTGAAGTAGGATGTTTGTAAACGTATATCAAGTATTATTATATACTTATGACATTAGAAACTCTTTAGCGAAATCTTTACAGAATTTTGGGGCCGTAACGTAATGAAACATCTGTGATTTAACTTGCTTGCCGGCTTACGCATTTGCATTTGTCGGACTGTTGCCATTAGGCAAAACAAAATGTTTTAAATTTATCTTTCAGTTTTAATCTAAGAGTAACTGATTAAAATCTCTAGTGATTTAAAGGAAAGAAAAGTATTTATTAATAATTTTAATTTAAATTGTATTTATTTTTTGATTATCTTACTAATTGATCCAAGTTTAAATGCATTTAATGGACAATATGTGCCTCTGATTATTTTATGATTATTTGTAGCGTTATTTTAATTAATAATGTATTTTTAATATCGTATATTATTTCGCACAGATCTGGCATAAAACTGTCTGTTTTTATTGTAAATTTAATTTATTTCATTCGAAGTGAAGAATGTGTTTTTGCTAGGTAAGCAGTTCCTAGCGGGATACCACAGAATCCTAGGGATCCATAGATTGGCACTTAGGTCTTTACGTTTTATACAATAGACTTTTGTTTAAAAAAAATTATTATGTGAAGATTTCTTGGGGGGGGGGAATTAAATTTCATTTTGTCTTATGCAAGTTAACAGAAAATTCTCATTTTCGCGTGATACTTTTTTTTTAATTTATAAAAAACCGAAGGAAAAAAGTGATTTCTCTAATGGTAAACTACTAAGTTCAGTTATTTTTCATTCCTGTCTAAGTAAATTTAACATTTCACAGATAAGTATTCATTAGGGGTCATTATTTAGCCTGATATTTTCCATTGAGAATTGATTATTGTCGCAATCAACTTACTGTGTGTTGTTTTTCATGATTTCTCTTATTTTAAAGCCATCGATGAAAGCTTAGTTCTTGCGTATATAGCTAGCTGTAAATGTTTCTTCTGAAAAGTCATGTGTATTCGTGTCGAGAAAGGAAAAGTCACGATATATTTATGAGTAAATTAACTGCATTATAATTTTTATCCATTTCTTTTCAATTTAATTTTTCTTATCCGAACAAAATTCAAATTTTATAATAAATTTATAAAGTATAATTATAAGTGTTTTTACGAATCTTATTTTGTAGCTTCTTATAATGTATAAGATTTCAGAAGTATTATTAATTTCGTTTTGGCATTTTGCGTCGATTCACTTTTCAAATTGTTGCCACCAAATATTCTCGATCTGTATTAAAGAAATTAAATAATGAAGAATCTGAATAAATGTATGTATGTTTCTCGCATTATGATAAAACAACGGTACCTAGTACCTTGAATATTGAACGTTTCCACCCGCATATGGGCATCTAGAAGCCCAAATTTGAAATTTGGAATTTGTTTTATTATCGATTTCATATTTTGTAAAATTTAACTAATTTTTGATTAACAAACTCAAGGCTTTCATAGCGAACAATGGCAGCGTTGTACAAAAAAAAAAAAAAATTTATCTCCAGCGCGCTAAATTGTGTGCCGGAAATTAGATATACTCATTTTAAAATTATTTTGCGATATTGCTCTTGAACTGAGTTTTATGTGCGAAGAACATGCTATTTAATAAAAAAATGTAACACACAAAATGGGTAAGAAACGCCCCTTTGAACGTAATTTAAAATCTGGAACCTTTCAGATTTTTTTAAGGGTATTATAAGTTTCTACTCAGATATGAGAAATATTTCCGTACGCTAAAGCATCATGATTAGCGTTTTCGACGTAGCGTGAGTTAGCCTTAAGTTCCCCAAACGTAAACAGGCAGGTCTGTTACAATATAAAACTTAAACATATTATTACGGAGTCATTGATGTCTCTTATATATTCTTCCAGATATATAGCTTATCAAAACTAACGGCAGAGTCAAAACCCAGTTTATAAACTCTTGACCTCAAAATCTCTTGTAAAATAGTATAGGCTTTTAGATTAATGCTTTCAAAAATTTAATCTGTCTGCTGGTTCAGTTCATCTTAGGCACGGTTTTATTGAAATCTGGTAAACTCGTGCAGTAAATTAAAATTTGTAATCTTTTTAAGCCTTACGAAACATAAAATCCCTTTGTAATTTTGCATGCCTTCTTTTTTTAGGGGGATGGACTAAACCTTCAATCGTCCACTACTTTCCACTGCAGAATGCTAGAACTAGCAATTACTTCTGTTACATAAAAACATCATTTGTTGAAATAATATGTGGTGCGACCTATTATTCGCTTTATCCTGAATTAAAAACTCTTTTCTTCTGTAATTAATATTATTTAATTTACGTATGCTTTATTGCCATAGCTTTTCTCTCCACGATAATACAATTTGATATCGAAATTCCAAACCTTAATCTATTCTGAGGATAAATGGCAATTAAAAAAAAAAAGAAAGAAAGAAAGATAATTGTATCAGTGAATCTTTGAATCGTAATTGCATTTATGCATTGCTAACGCAATAATGAGTATTGTTTTCATATTTTGCGTGCCTGTAACTCATTTAACGCAATCTTTCTTTTATTAAAATCGATTGTAATTATCGATTCACCGTTTGTGAAACAAATGCAACAAAAAGGAAGCCAAACTTCATTACTAGAAAATATTTCTCGGGCTCTGCTCGTTGAGGAATTACAATCCTCAGCCAAAATAATTAAAAAAATGGATTAGTATTCTAACTCATTTGAAAGATGGGTATGAAGTACTGTTATTTCCACTGCTGTATCTTTTCTTGAGAGGTTTTCCAGAATTTTGCAATCGAATCTTGCTTATATTTGAACTTTGCAAATCCCATGTAAGTTTGTACGTAAACAGTTCCCATTTAGTTTTCTTCTGGCTCTACTCATCCATTAAAATACTGCTTATTTGCTTTTGTAACCAATCATATATTTGCACGTATTAGTATTTGCTTTTCTTTGTTTGAAACTTGGTTCAGAATTTTCTTCAATCTATACCTGAAAGCATAAATAGACGCATTTCGCCGAAACTTTGCACTAGCAGAATTTCACTAATTGAGCGCACCAGTTAATGTTACCTCGTATCTGATATATATTCTGAAACTCTTAAATCGTAAACAGGGCTGTAATAAAGGTTTTAGCATCCATTAAAAATTTATAAATTCGCTTCTGGATTACAACTATGTAAGGTATTTCCTCCGCCTTCTTCGCTTGCCTTCGTGGTGTAACAGTAGCACACTCTGGGCGTATTCGAAAGGTCCAGGTTCGAATCCCGGCGAGGGCATTGCTCACTTATCATCTTTCCTGCTTTCAAAAAGTACCCAATGTCTCTACAGTGGCACCCGAACAAAAAGGTGGTGGATGATGATTCTCCACCACCAAGATTTGCCGATTGGGTCCCCAAATTCCCAGTCGCCCTTTAAAAGCGGAAGTATATAAGGTATTTCTCCCGCCTTCTCCGCATGCCTTCGTGGTGTAGTGGGGAGCATGCTGGGCGCGTATTCCAGAGGTCCCTGGTTCGAGTCCCGGCGAAGGCGTTGCTCATTTTTCATGTCTCCTGCTTTCAAAAAATACCTAATGAGTAGTGTGAAAGTGAGAGTTCAGGGGCAGGATCTCAAACTCGCAGGCGGATTGCGGATGAGCCCGGAAGCAGGTGAGGCGGTGCAAGTCAGGAGGCGCAGTTTGATTTAGTTGATAAGGTGTCGTCACACTTTGATAAGAGATTATCTTTTGTTGATTTTCCAGTGGTAATTTCTAATTTTAGGATTTTTTTTTCCTTTGTATTTTTCTTCGTCTTTACTAGGCATATAATGGTTATTTCCTATGTTCTCTAAACGCCTGGAATTTAATGACTGGCAGGTAGATGTAAATTTTTAATTTTTGCGCTATATTTCAAGAATTATAATGTCCTATGCACTCTTAGTTTTAACGTATGTATTTTTTATTTCATCACAGCATATTCATTTTCCTTTATCTTAATTACATTACTCATTTTACACAGGACGTTCTTCATATCTTTTAACCAAATACTCCTAATTTTATTTCCCTTATTAAATTTTAGGAGTGTAATTATTGAGATATATGTTTCTATTTATTATATCATTTAATTTTATATATAATTTCAATCTTTTTTTTCATACTTTCTAACATTTGCGATCTTCAACATATTATAAATTTTAACTTATTTCTGATATTTTCTGATCGTTTACATGACCTTCACTTAATTTAGATGTAAAATTTTTAATTTATTTCGTAAATCTTAAGCTTATTTATTATATTATCACACTATACACACTGACTTTTATTTAATTTTAGATGTAATCTTTTAAC
>KK115050.1:36501-68238 GCA_000611955.2 Stegodyphus mimosarum | reverse complement strand
AGACATAAATTCACGGAGCGCAGTGAAACACGTCTTCACTCGTCAACGGCGGGGCTGGGGTCTCTTGCACTAAAAATTCTGTAACGGCGAAAGTGCTTCTTGAAAAAGCTTTCTGAGATAAAGCTGCTTTGGGCTCCTGTATCTAAGAGAGCCGTCGCCGGTATGTTGTTAATTAGAACTTCAATCTTCGGTAAACGCAAATATTTCACGACCACGGGGTTTAAATTTATTGTGGAAGAGTTTTGCGCTACTTTGGACATCTTCGCCTTCCTCGAAGAAATCCATCTTAGTTTAAATTCTTCTTATTCTGGTTGCCCTCGGCATCTTTGCTTGTTCTTTTATTGAATTCTCTTCGTTCGCCGCTCGATTTAGGAGACACATCTTTCTTCGGCCATTGCTTCGTCTTGTTCCCGTAACTTTGATTTTGCTTCTGCTGGGGTCTTGGCGAACTCCACTGACTTCTTCGCTCAAATTGGCGACGTCGTTCGTTGTCTGCTGTTCTTCGGCTTTCAAATTGTACTGCGAGCTCAAACAATCTGTAACGTCGTTGGGTTTCTTAGCTCGATGAAATCTTGAACTTGGGGTAATAGCCTAGGAAGTATAATTTGAATAATTTCAGGATCCGGGCGACTTCCATACAAAAGTTTGAAAACTTGAATTTTTCTCAAAATAAAATTTGACAAATCTTCTACCTTTTCCTGATAGCGACTAAAAAGTTCTGCCTCCAGTCTGACTCGATCTCGTACTATAAGAAATGCTTTCACCAAGGAATTTTTGAAATTTTCGTACGTGTATGTGGGGCTTCCCGATTCCCCCAAGAGATTCTTTCCAATACACTTGAACCAATTTAGCGCTTGGCCCTTCAAAGCGCTAGTGGCAAGAGTGATTTTCTGAAATTCGTGCACTGGATATAGCATGAAATGGGAGTCTAACTTTTCCAGGAAATTAATTACGGCTGTCTTGCCGTCAAAACTTGCCGCTTGCTTCATGGCTGCCCACATGGTTTGTGCGATGTAGCCAAATCCTTCTAGGCCAGGAGGTGCTATCTCAGGATTCTGGATAGGTACAGCAGGTATCTCAGGTTCGTTTTCTTGTCTTTCAGGCCATCCTCTTATTTTTCTTCGGGCGCCAATGTCAGGACTGAGTGTTCGGTGCATATTCTTGGCAAACATCTTCGTGACAGCTTAAAGTCCTGATCTGGAACAGGGAGTTGAATGCAGCTATGTTCTGTGGTAGATACTGTGATTGAGTGGTAGAAGAACTGCACTTGAAAGGGATTTAAAATCCTCTTTTATTAAATCACTATTATTTACAGCCACTTCCCAACTCGGGAGGGATACAGAAAGTAAAGACCACACTTGGGTCTAAAATGAACAATCAGATAAATTTAAACTAAAGCTAACAAGAAATTAAACAGTCGTCGCTCCAGAGCTATAACGCGAGGTTGGCCTCTAAACTAAATGGTGCGTAGCAAGATTTACTAATACTGACGCACTTGGATTTATTTCAATAAGCAATCACGTAAAGCGCTATGCCTTAGAATTTAAATGCTAGCTAGTCAGGAGAACGTCGAATAGCGTGATTGTGGTCTGAGACTAAAAGCTCTCTCACCCTGAGAGGTTTCTACCTCTGGTTTAAATATAACTTGGCTCCACTTCAAATTAGCCTAAAGCTGGAAACGCGCGCTTCTTCTAACGGGAAGTTGAAAATGAGAAGGGATAGAAAGATTTAAATTAAAATAAATCCGTTAGTTTAATTAAAACCTTATAAAATATCTCCAGCATTAATACTATAATATAATTGCGCTTAATCTGCTAACTGCAAAAGGAGGCAAGGAAACGCCAACCACGAAAAAGGCGACCACGACATATTTGTAGCAAGAAGAATACAAGCAGCAAAAATTCGGAGCGAAGTGAAAAATGTAAAAAGGCCAAAAGGCCAAAAGGCCACGAGATTCAGTAAGTTCCGCTATTTTTAAGCTAGTACAGTTAAGCATCTCAACCAATGAAAATATCAAGGATCAAGGGAGTTTAATTTACGAAGCACTTAGGCACGCATCAAACATTAAAAATTTATCATCATCAAAAGAGGGGTTAATCTAATCGGATAAAAATTTGGAAAGCCAAATCGAAAAGTTTTAAATGAATAATGCGTTTGTATGAGAAAAAAAGTAAAAAATTTTAAGAAGGACCTTTTTGGTTAAATTTTGCGTCAAGACGTTAACGACCAGAATCAGTTTAGAAGAGGTAGTTATGAAAATAATTTAGAATAGTAAAATAAAAATATAGAATTCCTCGATTCTTGATTTAATAAATTAAATGTACAAACAACTCGGAAGATAGCAAACACAATGCAAATTGAACTGAAATGAGTTGTCTGATGAAATCGCTTAGTCATGTTATAACAAACCTGTTGGCGAAAACATTCCCGCCAGATGAAATTCCTTAGTTGTTTTCATACTACTGTAATAATTCCAAGGACATAAATGTAATGTGACCTCATCAGATATTAACCACTTTTCGGGGACGGAGAGGAAGGAAACTTAATATGTGCATAATGAAAATTCTAGTATCATAGTGACAGCCTCATATAAAACCAATTTTAAAAAGCTAACAGTCTAAAATACATTTTACTTAGATTACAAATTATATTTTTAATGGAAATATTTATCATTTAGGTATCAACAAAGCATGCCCTATAAATAAAAGCAAAATTTCTAATAGTAGAATATGGAACTACTTATCTAAATATTCCATAATTCAGTATGAAAAATATATATTTATATAAACTCAGTCTTACTTGCGACCATTAAAATATAACTCATAGCACGACAATGTGATATATAATACTGTTTCTCGCTGTACAATCAATTGCTAACAAAATTTTAGTAAGGAACTTTTTATACAAAATACATATAAGTGCATGATATAAATATAGTAGGTAAAATTTTTCTAATATACCGTATTGTAAGTATACAGTGGAGAATTGTAAATGACATATTTCTATGATAAGGCAAAATACAATTTTTGTACATACGCAGTTACACAGCACTGTGAAAAATTTATGTGTCTTTATTACCTGGAGAAACTAAAATAAGAGACATTTCTGTCCTGAATTGTTCAGGTCAAATCACTTCCGAATCAATGAAAATAGCTTCACTAAAGAATTTGAAAGTTTACAAATTTAGGATTCCACATACCTTATGCTTTAATTTGAATAATTTTTTGAAGAAAAATAAAAATGTTGATTGTCTCGATGAAAGGCATTTTTTGACACGACCACCTCCAAGCTCGCTGATAATAAAATTCTTCTCAATGCCGAAAGGTTGCCAGTACCAGTGAAATGCAGGATATCCTTTTGTTCTGAATAATAATTTTATTCATTTGAATGAAACCGAATCAGATTTCTCTTTTGTTCAGTAACAATTTCTTTATATTGTTACTGAATAAATTATTATGCCAATGTCGAAAGGAGAACTGAATCAGATTTCTTTTTTATTCAACAACAATTTCTTTATATTGTTGAAGATCGTTATTCTTCGCGAGCATACGATGTAAATGAAAAAAAACGATGTTTCGCTATTTTGAAATTAGTTCCTAACCCTTCCTGGTTGTCCTTCTACAACAGTTTCGCTTCATATTTGTTATTAACGAAATTTAAATCGTTTTCAAATATATTAATGATTTCTTTATCTATTTTCGAAAATTCGTCGTCACCAATACCAAGTGCTTCAGGGTCCCATAATTTCTTTAAATCTTCTTGTTCTGCATTCTCAACAGCTAATTTGATAACGGAAGCATTTTTACCTTTCCCTTTTCATCATTATGTCTGGAACCTCAAAGGGACCATCCAAATAAGCTTTAGCACGAAAAAAGCTGTTTTGTTCTTTTTTCCACTATCCCTGGATTGTTTATCTACCATAGATGATCGGCACCTATCAATAACTGCACTCGAAAACCGCATAACGTTTTCCAATTAGACCACTGGTATATTTTTAATTTCCTTTTGACATCTGTGTTTAGTCTAAGTCGATAAATCATCGCGGTAAAATTATATCTGTCACCAACGGCTCAATGCATATATTTCGCTCGGAGATCTTCAGATTCTGTAATGTAACCTTGACAACGTTATAAATCTTTTGTTTCGCTTTAAACGCGCCGAAAGAGTATAATGGTAATTTTTCCCTTTTTACAGCTGGGGGTTTTAAGTATGATGTTAATTCTTTCGAAATAAATGTCCGTTGAGTGCCTGTGTCAAAAAGACACAAAGAAAATTTGGACTTTATATCTGATGATATTTTTACGCAACACGTTTGCAATGTCACATCCTTAAATAAATCTGAGTTTTTAATCTCACATTGAGAAACGGAAGTTACTATGATATCGCTTTCAATTCTAGGAATTTTAAGGGCCCTTTCGTTTGGTTTCATGCATATCGAAACATTACGAAACTTACTACCATATATTTTACAATGCTCATTTAGAAATTTACCCTTCGCGCCAATATGGAATTTCCCAAAACATACAAACACTTCCCTTCGTTCTTTAGTTTTTATGCTTCTCAGGAATCTAAAGCGATTCTCAGAAATTAGCATTATGTTCTGAACTACTGCAAAAGTAACTGTTATTCTCAACCCTAGATGACAAAGCAGATGCTGTAGAAATATTACGTTTAAAATTTTGGTGTCTATATATTTTTGGTGTACCATAAAATATCTTTACAGAACTATTCAAATGCATCGTAACTTCAGGTTATTATTTTTCTTCCTTAATAAAGGAGATTAGTTCATTGATATCCAGTTTGGCACGCCTTCTATTAAATTCTAAAGCAGTATCTGATGGAATCAATTTAAGTAAAATTGAGCATAATAAGTGACCGTAACTTCCAGATGCAACCTTTAAAGAGTTTAAACTGCGAATCTGAATTTCACAGTTGTCATAGAGTTCTCTCAAAGCTATTGAGTTAGGAGAATTTTTTACCGGATTCAGATTCAGAAGTTTATTCTTATGGGCCTAAATGCCGACATCTGTTCTACCAAACCGTTCTTTCATAAGGGCGATAGCAGAACTATAATTTTCATTAGTTAATGAAAACCTAGATACAGCATTAGCTGTATCTAGGTTTGCTAATTGCACCAAACAATGATTTCAAATAACAAAATTTATGAACTGATATCAAATGTTCATTACTATCTATAGCATTTGGAAATTGGCTGCAAAACTCAAACCATAAGCAAGAATCACCATAACATTTTTCGATTGTAAGCTTCGGAAGTTTCATAAAATTAGGTCCAGTATTATCACTGGGAACACTATTTGCACTACTTAAAACACTAGAATCATGAGAATTAATTTGAGGATTAAAGTTCAAATTTTTATCTAAATACCGAGTAATTTCGTTTTAAATTCAATAATTTTTTCATTGTAATCTTCAGTAACTTTAGTTTTGGATTCAATATCTTGAAGGGTTGAACCACTTTCGATTTCAAAATTCATTTGTTTAAGGCCATCATACTTTTCAATTAATTGCTCTTAACTGAGCAGTGTTTAATGAATACTTAACTGATCAATGTTTTGCTCACGAGTCATTTCCGACGTTTTAGTTAAAACAGCTTCGATTTTTGTTAACATTTTTGTAGCAGTGGTACGCAAAACTGCGCGTTTCCGTTTCAATTTATCACGACCACCCGATGCATTTATACTATATATCAAAATTTAAGAAGTTATAAATAAGCATGCGCTTACCTCATAAACTTATATTCCGAAATTTGAATTCAAACATCCTGTAGAGGAAGCCAAAAAATTAAGCACCATTTACACTTCCAACCAGGTTAGTCTCATAATAATTTTCCAAGCAGGTTAGTCTTAAGTCACACAGTTCAATAAAACTACTTCAATACGTGAATAAATCAACACACGAACTAACTATTTACAAAGTTTACTTACAACATGTTAGATATCTTAAATTACTCTCAAAACGAGAGTTCAGAATTATTATTGCCGACTCAGTCGGTTCTTTAAACAATTCTCAAAAACAGAATACAATATGGTTGCCACAAATCTAAGCAAAATCAACTATTCACTTCAGCGCTATCTAACAACAAATCGGTAGTCACAATACCGTACGTGGTGTCTTTTCCACTTCATAAATACTTTGGAACGTATGCGAAAGCCATCTTCCGGTATCCCAATTTTTCTGTGCTAGTAGAATGACAATGTTCAGTACGTATGCCAGTCACCTAATGAAGTGCATAATTGATTAATGATTTGGTAGTGCAGTTTCATTCATTTTCCTACATTTCCATGGTCATCACCTTCTCTGTTTTGCAGTTCAGGTGTCGCTTTCGAAATCCCTACAGAGTTACTCTTTTCTAAGGAAAGCTAATGTTTCAAGGCATTTTGTCAATAAATGTGTCGCTATTCTCAATACTCTTTCATCTCTGTCGGTCTGTCTTCAGCCTGTACAATACAGATTGATATTATGTATCTGGTATCGATTTTACCTGCCTCCTATTGAATTCACAGATAACAGCAACCGAAAATACTTAAGATAGCATTTATCATTCATTCTAATTGATGATTTTAACGACGATAATACTCTTTAAGGAAGTAAGAATAAGAACCTAAATAGAACAACAAAGTATGTCACTGCGTATGCCTCCTTATCGATACATAGCAAACCCATGTTTACCAACTTAAGAGGATGCCTCACAGTACTGATCTGGTAATATGTGTGCCATCACATCTATCACTTTGTACGTTTAGAATCTAGAGTGATCCTTTTAATACTGAACACTTCCCAATATTTACGTCTTTTAAAAGAATATGTGAGTCGGACTTATTTAGAATTCCAAGGTTTCTTTATGAGTGAGAGACTTGACCTTGCTTTCATCTCAAGCTTTTCTTACAAATGAAAACAAAATGTGTAAAAGTAGATCATACTGTGAAGACCATGAAAACAGGAAACTGAAATCTGTATTTACACGTCATCAGGCAGAATAGTAAGGATAAGGGCTTGCAGAAACAAAGGAATCACTCGGTGGAAAATCCAGTGCAGTAAATGAAACACAAGGTCGCACAAAAGGACTTTGCAGAAAATGACTCTGAAGTCAAAACAAGCTTGCTATTATACAAGAAAATTGACACAAGTGTCTTCTTCCCCAGTCGGTTCAGATGCAATCAATCCCTAGCCAAAAAACTAAACGCAAACAAACAAAATCATTCTTCATCTTCTTTACCGGAATGTATACATTTTTCTAAAAGTTCCTGTTTTAAAATCTGATATTAAAAAAAAACTATAATATTGCATAATTGAGCTTTAGTGTTTGGCAACAGCTCTAATTCATGTTAAACACTGTTTGAAAAGCACAAGCGTCTACGGCCAGCAATTCGCGATGCGACGAACTCGTTGGATGCGACGGGCATGCGTGATATGATCCGCCGCTTCTATGATCGCGAAAATTTGTACTCTGTCCCTGCTATTGAAATTACTCCAGACTGGCGACGTTTTTCACCAATTTGGCATTGTGCTGGTAAATTTTAATTCAGAGATCATCCGACTGAAGGTGAAACCTTAATTAGAGAGCTCAATTTTTAATGCCTATAACTGACTCTTTGTCATCCTGAAATCTGCCGATTCTAAACCAAATCATATTTCTAATATTTCAATAGGAAAACATTCGAAAGACAAAATGCACTTTTGAATCTGGCACATTTTGCATGCACCATAAATGAAAGATACCAAGTAGTATAAATGTTAAAAAAGATGTAATAAGATATTATATTAATAACGTGATACATACATAGGAAGTAATGGCCAAAATAGGAAATATAATCAGATAAGAAGGAAATAAATATGCTTTGCCTTAAAAATTTGTGTTGGAGGAAAGCTTGGTGTTATGTAAATTATAACACTGATATATAATTTATTTATGTAACGTTATTAACTTTCAGGGATATCCGTTACAAAGAGAAAACATAGTAACTGATTATACACTTAAAGTAAAAATATAACTTGGAGCAACCTCATATTACACTTCAAACTTTTACCTATTTAGAAATTACGAAATACTTATGTTCAGAGCTGCTGTAAAGCTGTTTCTGTACCACGTAAAGCACAATTTTGTCGCAAAATATGCCATATGTATGAAATAACTGTTGCTATTGCTGTTGCTAGTAATGGAACTTTCAACAATAACAGAAAATTCAGTGAAATTGGGCTGAATGTTGAATTTCTTTGTTTGTTTAAAATCATTCAGCAATAAATCTCATGATAATTTTATGTTCACATTTAGTTTATTTAACTGTATTGTTTGAGTAACAACAAAAAATTCTGTTTAAACTGGTGTTAGGATATGACTTGCAATTTAGTTTGTCATCTTATGGGTGATCCAAAAAGTCTCATAACTTACTGAAGATTGTAATATCATTTTTTGCATATGGCATTTATTTGCATTAATAGAACTGAGCTGTCTATAGGACTATGTAGGGTATAAAACTGGAGCCTACGAGAACTCGGTACAGCTCAGGTTTTGAATGAAATCATAATTACAGTTAGTGTTCATCTTTCTTTAGAGTTTATAACATTTTGGTACTCTTCTGTTGGCGAGACTGGATTCAGAAATGTATGTATGTATGCCTGTATGCACGGATATATGTATTCATGTATGCATGTATATATGTACTTATGTATGTATCTGTGTGTATACACACAGATACATACGCACTTGCATACATGCATACATTTTTTAATATGGTCCCGATAACAGAAGAGTACTAATATTTTTTAATGCAGAAATGAATCATAATATTCATAAAAAATACTGTTATGAATGCAAGATGTTATTGTAAAATTTGTATTGAATGCGTCACTTTCCTTTGGAAAAACCAAAACACATTCCAAACACTTGAGCAGTTGAAGATGTAAATCTCCATATCCAAATTGGATCCCGTCACAAAAAAGAATTTTTCGAAGAAGCACCCATTTAGTTAATAAAGTGGCCATTATGTCAAGAAGGCTTTAAATTTAGTACAAACCAAAATTAAGATGAAGTTTTATCTGAACACAATGTTGTTAAAAATCGTTACCTCTCTTTTTTATGTTCAGTAATGTATTTTGTTACTACTAGTTTCTTCACCATTCATTTGTTTATTTGACCTGAATTTCATAATACCTATATTATAATACTTTAATAAATTTATTTTTCATTCCGTTTATCATTTTATTTTTATATTACCTAAATCATGATTTCTTAGTTATTTGTTTTAAAATTTTTGTCGTTTTATTTCATTTTTATATTTTAATTTATTATTTAGATATTTAGTATTAACTTGGATACTGCATTTAATTTTAATTATTGTCTTATTATTTTATTTATTTACTCTTTCTAATGACCATCCACAGTTTTCAAACACTTCTAATTTTATAAATAATGCTCTGGACCAGGGAGTGAAATGTAAAAGAAACAGCCCAAATTGAACACAGAAAGTTAATTTTTAATGTGAAAATATTATAAATATTAAATACAGTTGTAGGGATTTATATTTATTTTTAATAACGAGTTAAATTTATGTTCTTTCCTATAAACTTTTATTCCCCTAATTGTCAATGCCAGAATATTTAAGTTCGGTAGCGTGCGTGAAGTAATGCAAATTCTGCCAGTGGGAGAAAAGGTTTAAATGCTAAGGTCTTGAAGGGAAGGTTAGAGAGCGTGGGCGAACTCTGCGCTTTTTGTAACGTGAGTTTCTGCTTAGTATTGATTGCTGGTGTTAGATACGACAGTAAATGTACACCATTTTGTCCATTCATGAACTTATTTCTACCTAAAAAATCTCTCAAAAATTTAAACACAACCAAACAAGTTTATTCTACCAAAATAATAATGTTTTCAGCTGTTGCCACTCAAGCAAACCTAAAGAAGGAAATTAATATTACACTGGTTGAATGTAGATGAACAAAGCTATACTCTACATACTCCCACCTTTTGATAACAGGATTTTTATCGAAACAATTATTTAATTAATCTAAAATATAACCTAAAATTCCATTTTTAAAGCTCACTTAAAAGTCTATTTAAAAATTTAAAGTCCTTGAATTTAGAAGGCATTTTTATAGTTCCCCCACTTCTAGTAACTTTCTCTTTCCATATCTCTTGAAGACTCGTAGGGATATTTTCTTGTTCAGTATCTGCCTTTTCATTACTTCCTTCAGATTCTGGTTGCATTTCCAATGGATATAAGTGTTGAATTGGTCTTAGAATCTCTCCATTCGATATCTTAACTTTAACCAGTCTGACGTATTGTCTTTACCAGAATACAATTTGACTATTCGTCCCAAAGGCCAAAATGCTCACTTCTTATCTTCGTTTTCAATTAAAACTATGCCTCCAACTTTTAATTCATAAGATGACTTCTTATTTTTTTGCTTGAGCATGAGATTTCCTAGATATTCTACTTTAAACCGTTTTTTCAACTCTTCCTTAAGTCGTTGCTGGTACAGTAACCTTCCAGTTAAATTTATCTGGTCTATATGGTCAAGATCTGCACACCAATTTCTGGAATTTCTTGCAGGAACATTGCAGGAGTAATTGGTTTTAACTCATCTGAATCCTTCGAATACATAAGTTAATGGTCTCGAATTAACTATAGCTTCACATTCACAAAGTAAGCTAAGCATCTCTTCGTAAATTAGTGAAGCATTCTTCAAGACTCTTCTTAGCATTTTCTTAACGATTTGGATCAAACATTCCTAGGAACCACCCCACCAGCAAGCTGAGGGTGGATTAAACTTCCATGTAATTCTTCTATTAGCTGCTTCACCTTCAATCATTTTCCAATCAATAGCATTAAAAAGATTATTTGCTCCTGTGAAGTTTGTTCCATTATCACTATATATTCCTTGAGGACGACCATATCTGGCATTAAATCTTCGTAAACTTAAGAGAAAGCAATTCTTAGATAGAGAAGTTAGCAGTTTCAGATTAATAGCTCTGAATACAGCACATGCATACAAAGCACACCAAGCTTTTGTTCCATCTTTAAGAATAAGAGGTCCTGCTAAGTCTCTTTCAACGACTTCAAAAATAGATGCTTCTCTAATTCTCTCTTCTGAAAGTGTCACAGAAACTGTTCTCATTGCTTTCGTACTATGTCTTCTACAAACAATGCACTTAGAAATAGCTGCTCTTATTGCTCTCCTACCATTTACAATCCACAATTTCTCTCGAAGATTGGATAAGAGCATATGAAGTCCAGCATGATGTAAAATCAAATGATGTTCTAGGATGAGTAGTTTAACTAATTTATGTGTACTTGGCAATAAAATTGGATATTTTAAATTTTCTAAATTTTTCCTCTCTGTTAATTTTGTCTTGACTCGCAAAATTCTTTCATCCTTAAACACACTGGTGGACTTTAAATTTTTAATAACTTCAGATGAAAAGGAGTCAAATTGTATGAGCTTTATTATAAATTTTTCTGCCATTTCTAGCTCACGAACTTTGAGCTCTCCAAGTTGTCTTTCTTCACTTTTCTTTCGGAAATTTTATATAAACCTGTACATCCACCCGATCATTCTCAAAATTTTTGTGTACTTAGAAAAGTAGCTAACAACTTTTGAAGACAAGTCGTTGACACTATTCAATGCTGTTAGAACTATCTTTCGCCTTTCCGTTTCAACGCTCTCTTCGTCATCATTTAGGGTATAATTAGGCCATTCTTTTTCCGACAACTTCAGCCGCTGAGGACTCTCCCACGAATGTGATTCTATTAGTTTCTTCGCTGAACAACCTCTTGATGGCAAGTCAGCAGAATTCTCAGTTCCTGGTACATGTCGCCACTTTTTTCGATGTGTGAAATTTCTAATTCCCTTAACTCTGTTTTTTACAAACACAGTTCATGCATCCTCATGATTTATCCAATACAACACTGAAGTTGAATCTGCCCAATAATATTCTTCAATGTCTCGGATACTCAGATATTCAATATTCAAAATTAACAGAGAGCCTTTTTCACCATAAGGCGTACGCCTATGGTACATGCCATTAATTCTAGTCTAGGAATTGACATTGCTTTCAGTCGTGCGATTCTTGATTTAGGAATCACCAGTTGCACTGAAACTTGATTTTCAGCTTCACTTCTCAAGAGAATGACAGTTGAATAGGATAGTTTAGATGCATCACAGAATGTATGCAGGCTGATGTATAGACCATATTCTATTGACATATAACTTTAAATTTCAACCAATTTCAAAAGATGAAGATCCTTGAACCACTTCTTAAACTTTTCAGTCACATCTCTTGACAGTTCATCATCCCAACCAAGTTTTGATTTCCAGCTTTCTTGAAGAAGTAATTTGAGATACAATGTTACAGGACAACAAAACCCAATCGGATCAAAAGCTCTTTGTGCAATAGAAAGTAACTTTCTTCGAGTAAATGGTTCCATCACTTCAGTTCTTAAATCAACTTCACAAGATAAAGTGTCAGTTCTTTGATTCCACAGCACTCCTAAGACTTGAAATATTTCTAGTTCTGGAGATGATATATTAAAATTGGTAAACTCCCAACCTCTCAGTTCAAACTTAGCATTTTGCATTAACTGTGTAGCAACTTCTATAAAATGTTGAGTTTCACTTTTTGTGTCCAATGAAGTGACGCAGTTATCAACATAAAATGATCTCAATAACTTTTCTGCAATTTCTTTTCTTTCTATGCATGTGTTTTCCTGATGATGTCAAATGACTGCTCCAAGAATAAACGGACTGCATGTAACTCCGAAAACTACTCTGCGGTGCCTAAATAATTGAATTTCTTTACTCTCACTTTCCTTCCACCACAGAAATCGAAGATAATCCCGATCTTCTTCGGCAATGCTTACCTGTAAGAAAGCCATTTTTATGTCAGATATAACACCTATTCTTTTTCCCCTAAATCTTACTAAGAATGACCTTATCAATTCTAAGTTGTTAGGTCCTTTTTCAAGACAATCATAAAGAAAAGGAAATCCTTTCTTTCTATTTGAATCATCGAAAACTGGTCTAACCTTAGTTGTTGAATTTTCCTTGAAAATCCCTCTATGTGGCAAGTAGCAACCAGATTTAGATAGTTCTTCAAGTGGTACGTTTTCAATTATATCTTCTTTTAACCACTCCTCGAATACATTGTTATCTTTCATCTATATCTCAGGAAGATTTTTGTCATGTACCCATGGCTATTTCACTTCATATCTTACTTCCTCATCTTTACTTTAATTTGCCATAAAATGATCGTTTACGACCTTAACAATCTCACGTCTAGATTTCAATTCAAAGGGATCTGTAATGCCAATGGCTTCTAATTCCCAAAGGTTTCTGATATCTTGATTGTGAATTAAGAGGGAGGTAACAACAGCAGCAATAGAATTTTCACCTCCAGCTGTTGGCGATTTACCCATCAAAACCCATCCCAGTAGCGTTTCCATGGCAAAAATGCCTTTACTTAATTTCTGTATTACACCATTTTGTCCATTCATCAACTCATTTCTACCTAAAAAATCTCTCAAAAATTGAAACACAACCAAACAAGTTTATTTTACCAAAATAATAATGTTTTACAGCGGTTGCCACTCAAGCAAAACAAAAAAAGGAAATAAATATTACGTTAGTTGAATGTAGATGAACAATACTATATTTTACAGCTGGTTAAACATGGTGTAACAGCTATTACTTTGGTGCCACTAGAGTTTCAACGCTCTTTTAGGAAACAGGATAGTCTGAGCCCTGCAGCGTAATTTTTTTGAATATCTTCAAATTTTGAGTTTAGTTCTTACTGTTTCAGTTACTGCCCAAGCAGAGGCATAGTTTGTTAGCGTCAAGTTGACGCATTGTAAATTTCTAAAGAGTGTAATAAAGGCTATTTTTAACTCTTCTTCCGTGCAGTCACTACCCTTCGAGTTTTCACACAGCAGATAAGCAAGTGGACCCTACACAGTAGAGTCCCACAAACTCTACATCATATATATCCTGACAATCACATTTTTTAATTGCTAAAATCTACTGTTAAGCAGAATATTGTTTTCGAAATAATGTGTTCGTTTATTAATAGCTAGACTGTAATAATTTCTAGCATTGCCTGTGTTTCAGTGTATGCACATTTAAATTACTGCATTATTGTAACTACTGCATGTATTTATGCATATGAATCTTTACATGTTTTCTTTTTGTGTTCGAAAATTCACGATGGTATTCTGATTTTGCAGTTTTCCCCTGTTTCCCTTTCTGACTTCTGGAATCTGTAATGAATTTGATGACAGAGATTTTTTTTCATTTTGACGAAATTCCAGTCTACTCCATTCCTCCTGTCACTAACAACATGACAGAACAAAATTAGATAACTGCTATTAATTGATTACTTCTCACATTCTTCCTTTCTGTGCTATTAGCAGGTTTATTGCTATTCCATACTGTGGGCAAAGCGCAGTTTATTCTGTGCAGAGTTTCTCGGCTTATATCCAGAAGTATTGCATTCTGTTGTCTGTGCAAGTGAAAATGTCGAACACGAAAGAAAGAAAACAAATTAACATAAAAAATGGAATTGAAATTGGATGCCTTAAAAGCCTGGACAAAGAGAAAACTATAAACAAAGGTGTCATAGATTTTGGTGTTGGATGAAATATTATGAGTCTTGAATAACCCATCTTTTTTTTCCATAAACCTCAGCATTCTCTGAGTCCACATTAGTTTGCAGGACTCTATTGTAAATACTTAGGTTCTGAGTTTTGATAAATTTCTCAAAGCAGAATATTCTAAAACATGCAACATATATCGCAGAACATTGCAGGAAAGAACTTTCTCCCTTCCCATTAAAAACAATATTCAGCCCAATCAGCGAAAGAACATATCTAAAAACCAAGGAGTTAATTTTGCTAAACATCACACTCATCTATTATGGACCTTAAATTGCACTGTTTGGCAGCAATTTTTATTTTACCAAACTAGTTAATAGGAAAATGTGTACAAGTAATTTATTGATGTTGTAAGTTGTTACTATCACTTAAATATAGAAATATAGATGTTGACTGTATAATAACTTGCTGTGTAATAATAAAAATATTGCTATTGTGGCGACATCATTCGCGTTGATGAAGCGCCATCAGCGAAACTTCTCTCATGCGTTTTTCTTTTCACCAGAGTGGCAACAGTAAGCCTTCAATAAGAAAAAGAACATTGACTGATATTCTGTCTGTATTATTCCATATCCAAAAAATATAAATAAATATTAATCTTCTTGGAGTCAGAACGACGTTTAAAGTTTCCTATGTTCCAAACTTCCACACTGGTTTACCCGGATGCGATCCAATTCAACTTATGAAGTGTAAAGATGGAAAAAGAACGTACGATGTTTTTGTAATATAACGAGACTGAAATACTCTTAAAATGGTAAGTCAATTTTAAAAATTCTTGTTCTATATTGCAATATGCCTTCAGATGTAATGTATGCAATTAGAATTCTCTGAATGCATCAAATGTGTTAAGAATAAATGAACTAGTTTTTACTAAGCAAACTTTAAGCAGAAAAGCTTAAGCTTTAAAAAATAAAAAGTTGGATAAAGGTAGCTGCACTTCCGTTAAGCCTAATTCTACTATGGCTGAAGGAGATGAAAGTAAAGAAACTGAAACTAATGCCACACCTGCGACTGTCGCCAAGGTCAGCATCAAAATTCCCCCTTTTTGGAAACCTGACCCTAAAATATGGTTTCTTCAGATTGAAGCCCAATTTCGCAATGCTGGAATAACGGCTGATCAAACAAAATATGATTATGTAGTCAGTTCTATTGAAACAGGGACATTGTCACAAATCTCTGATATTCTCACTAAACCACCAAACAACGGCAAATATCTGGCCATTAAAAACAGGCTGATTGAAATTTTTGCCGACTCTGAAACACAGAAAACCCAGAAACTTCTGACCGAATTAGAACTGGGTGATAAGAAACCATCCCAACTTCTCTGCGAAATGCGTAACTTGGCGGCTGAGAACGTGCCAGATGAATTTTTGAAAACATTGTGGATGCAACGACTACCACTTAATATGCGGAGCATTTTATGTGTAAGCAGTGATGATTTGTCAAAATTGTCTACAATGGCTGACAAAATTTGGGAATTAAATCCCAATCCACCACAGGTAGCTCGCATTGTTTCTTCCCCATCTGATAACATTACCGCCGAAGATCTACAGAAACAGATATCAAACTTAACACTGCAGGTAGCAGAAATGAATAGGCGTAGAAACCCCAGTCCAGAAAGACGACGATACAAGTCGAATTCTAGAAATAGTTTCAAAAATAACAATAACCCCAGTCCAGAAAGACGACGATACAGGTCGAATTCTAGAAATAGTTTCAAAAATAACAATAACCCAAATAATTGTTATTTTCATCAACGCTTTGGTGAGAGAGCGTACAAGTGCACTCCACCATGTAAATATCAGGCCTCGAAACAGGAAAACTGAATCCCCGGCCTTCGATGACGACAGAAAGTCAAGGGGTACAGCTGAGTCGTCTATATATTCGTGACAACGCATCAGCAACCCATTTTTTAATTGATACCGGAGCGGAAATATCGGTTATTCCACCAACACCATCGGAAAAAAGAACTGTGGCTAAGCTTGAGTTATTCGCAGCTAACGGTACAACAATCAAAACATATGGTCAAAAATTATTAGAGCTAGATTTAGGGCTACGCAGATCTTTCAACTGGCCTTTTATCATTGCGGATGTTAATAAACCTATCGTCGGAATAGACTTTCTTTCACATTTTAATTTGTTAGTTGATAGTAAAAACAGAAAATTAATTGATGGCACCACCTCATTAGCAACTACAGGTGCTTTGTGTAACAATAGCGTCACTCCTAAATTCATTGTTAATACTTTTCACAACCCATATAGAGACATCCTAAACAAATTTCCTAACTTACTTAAACCCAACATAAAAAACAATAAAGTTAAAGAACGTGATGTGCAACATTACATCGAAACCAAAGGTAACCCTGTAAAGTCAGAAGACTTTGTCAAGAAAAGTTGATTGCCGCGAAAAAGGAATTCGATTATATGCTGCAGGAAGGTCTCTGCAGACCATCCAAAAGCAGCTGGTCAAGTCCATTACACCTCACTTTAAAAAAATCCGGTGACTGGAGACCATGTGGCGATTACCGTGGCCTTAATGCAAATACTGTTCCAGACCGTTACCCACTACCATTTCTAACGGACTGTACTCATATTCTGTATCGAAAAACAATTTTTTCAACAATAGATTTGCTAAGAGCCTACCAACAGATTCCTGTGCATGAAGCTGACATTCCGAAGACAGCCATCATAACACCTTTCGGACTTTTTGAATTTCCTTATATGACATTTGGCTTACGCAACGCTGCACAAACCTTCCAAAGGTGCTTAGCCTTCCAAAGGTGAATACAGTGCTTAGCGGCCTAGACTTTGTATTTTGCTATCTCGACGATATCCTCATCGCCTCGCCAGACACTGAAACACACAAAAAACATCTTGAATTAATATTCCAAAGACTCAATAACTATGGACTGTGCATAAACATTGCAAAATGCAAATTTGGTCTGAGCAAAGTTGAATTTTTAGGATATGAAATATCAAAGGAAGGAATCAAGCCTCTTTCATCGAAAGTCAATACAATTAAAGAATATCCTAAACCACAATCCTTTACAAGCTTACGCAGATTTTTGGGCATGGTGAACTTTTACCATCGTTTCATTCCAAACTGCGCCAAACTACAACAACCCCTGACAATCTTACTGAAAGGAGTGAAGAAAAACAGCAAAAAAGCTGTAATTTGGACCGAAGATGCGCTGAAGGCTTTCACTGGTATCAAAAGCGCACTGTGCAACTCTGTAATGTTAGTTCATCCCAATCAAGCGGCGCAGATCACCCTAACTACAGATGCATCTGATTCTGCCGTGGGTGCCGTGATTCATCAACTATCCGATAATGACAAACAACCGCTAAGTTTTTTCTCCCGATCTCTCTCACAAACACAGAGAAATTACAGTGCATACGATCGAGAACTACTTGCAATCTACCTAGCGATAAAGCATTTTAAACACATTCTGGAAGGACGATCGTTTACTGTCTTCACTGATCATAAACCTATCACTTTCGCTTTCCACCAAAATTTAGATAAAGCTTCTCCAAGACAAGTACGGCAGTTGAACTACATTGCCGAATTCACTACAGACATACGCTACATTTCTGGAGAAGAAAACATTGTAGCTGACACGCTATCGAGAATCGACACCATCGCTATCCCAGCTCCAATTGATTATACAGTTATTGCAGATTGCCAGGAGGATGAAGACCTCAGGATTCTTAAATCAAATTCCAGTTTCAAAATAGTACAAATTCCTATTCCGGATAGCAATAAGAAAATTTATTGTGATACCTCCACTAATTTTAACAGGCCATATATTCCTAAAGAATTTCGAAAACAATTATTTTGCTCTATACATAACTTATCCCATCCTGGAATTCGTGCAACAACGAAGCTGGTGACAAAAAGATTCATCTGGCCTGGCATAAACAAAGACTGTCAGCTGTGGTCTAGAGCATGTTTGCAATGCCAACGAGCCAAAATACACAAACATACCCATGCTCCAGCTGCTGAATTCAAAGTCCCCAGTCAACGTTTCAAGCACCTTAATATCGATATTGTTGGCCCCTTACCATCTTGCAAAGGTTTTAGGTACCTGGTTACCATCATCGATAGATTCACTCGGTGGATCGAAGCTGTACCTCTGGAAGACCAAACCGCAGAGTCCGTCGCCCATGCCCTCATCACGACTTGGATTTCCAGATTTGGAATTCCAGAGAAGATAACGTCTGACCAAGGTCGACAATTTGACAGCCAACTCTTCAGATCCTTGAGCAAATACTTAGGCTTCAAGGCTAATAGCACCACGGCTTATCACCCACAGTCTAATGGTTTAATTGAACGACAACATCGAACCTTGAAAAACAGCCTAAAATCCCACCTGCAAACGTCAAATTCTTGGACTGACGTTCTACCTTTGATTCTTCTTGGCATTCGATCCGCCATTAAAGAGGATTTGCATTGTTCTTCTGCTGAACTTGTGTACGGTGCACCAATCTGTTTGCCTGGAGAATTTTTCAGTTATGTCCCCACTGTTACGCATTCAGATTTTATACAAAAATTGCAAAGTCACATCCAAAACCTAAAACCAACACCGACAACCAGCCATGAAAAAAAAAACAATTTTCGTACACAAGGACTTAGCAAATTGTTCACATGTATTCATCTATAATAACATGATTTCATCTTCTCTTCAACCAGCCTATCTAGGACCATATTTAGTTAAGAAACGTTTCGAGAAATTTTTCGATGTGGAAGTTTCAGGTAAAATTAAAAGGATATCGATAGATAGACTGAAACCATGTTTCAGCCTCAAGAATGAAATAACAGCAAATCTCCAGACACACGAAGCTGATAACTCCAAAATCTCACCTCCACTTCCTAGAGACAATGATTTTTCCAAAGATATTCATCCTAGATACACAAAAGCTGGACGAAGGGTGAGATTTCCTGCATACCTGAAGGATTAGAAGGTATAACGCTATCACTGGCAAGGGGGTGTGTGGCGACATCATTCGCGTTGATGAAGCGCCATCAGCGAAACTTCTCTCATGCGTTTTTCTTTTCACCAGAGTGGCAACAGTAAGCCTTCAATAAGAAAAAGAGCATTGACTGATATTCTGTCTGTATTATTCCATATCCAAAAAATATAAATAAATATTAATCTTCTTGGAGTCAGAACGACGTTTAAAGTTTCCTATGTTCCAAACTTCCACAGCTATAAACTTGTAATAAAGTTTATAGCAATATAATGTGAATGCAGTTTATAGATTTTTCTTTTTTTAATTTCAGATCATTTCTTTGCATATGCACTTTTTTACCTTATTTTATGTAACATATTATAATAGAAAAAAATTTCTATCATAAGCATTTCCACACTTTTAACAGCATTTTTAGTCTTAATTTGCTTATTAATTTATTCATTATGTACAATTATACACCATAATAATAATAAAAAGAAGAGAATCTGCTCCTTACGTTTAATTTAAGATTTGTAATTGACTGCACTCTTCCAGGCCATTGCTTATCCTAATTTTAGCATTATTCATAGAAGTTTATCCGTCTTTAGGAAATTTCAGATGTCTTATTTTAATCAAGTGATATATGGAAATAAAGACCGCCAGGTCGAACACTTCTGACACGCCCGAAGATTCAGATTCATATTCAAGATTTGTAATGATAAATGGCACTGTTGCATGTTTTAAAATCAGTTTCAGAAGTTCGTAAACAAGTCACTAAAACCACAAAATTGAGATAGCTCGAGCTTTTCCTTAACAGCTTTGGCCCACCAGCAACTAAGCGGTAAAGTTGCTGAACACTGGTAACTCAGTCTCAGGCTAGAATTTTGGTCAACAGGCTGCCTCCATGAGCACTTTTGCGATTTTCTGCATGTGTAATGTGTGTAAGAGCTAGTTTTCCTTAAAAAGTCCTCCACAAAGGCACTCCTTCGGAAAATAACCCTTGCTTTAATCAAATAAACCAAACCAAACTAAACCAACCCTAACGGCTGAATGGAATTCTTGTGAATTTTCCCGTGTATACTATTAATGTGATACAATATCGGTTAGGAAGATAGCCACTATGTAGGGTTACCAGACATTGGAGATTTGCCCAAATGATTCAAAATTTGTAATTCTACCTAGACTGTGTCTGAGGACTGCAGAATGTCTGCTATTTTTAGATAAAAGTGTTTTTAGATAAAAGTTAATCAATTTCACAACTAAATGCATCAGCTCCGATAGAAACGATTTTTTTTCAGTAATAAACAATGAATATTGTTGGATGGAAAGACATTGATTATAGCTGTCAACAGTAAAGAAACTTTTCAACTTGAAAATGCATTCCGAATATTGATACAGGAACTTTTCTGTATATCAAAAAAAAGTTTTTGTTGATATTATTATCAGGCGGAAAATATGCAAGAGCAGGCCCAGAAACAAGAATCCCAGCCATCCACATCTTCTTCAGAATCGACATGCTGCTAAATATATGCACTCCACTTTTTAGTGTCTTTAATATTTCTTCATACTGCATAACTATCCTAAACATACACACATGCAAACAATTTTCAAGGCGAAGGCAGATGAGATAAAATAATAACCCCATCAGTGTGGGCTTTTGGATAATTCAGTGACAAAAATTCATTTTAGAAGCATCAGTTTCCAAAATCAAAATTATAATCTGAGTAACTTATTGAAAATGACACTTCATGTAACATCCTTTTAAAATCGCATCACCGCTGTAAGCCTAAAGGTAAAGAAAATTGAAATTTTTACTAACATTGATAGTGGTATAGCAATGGAAGACTAGACTAGCTGGGCATTGCACCATTTAGCAAGGGCTAAATATATGCACAATATTTTTACGGCTACTGGAATTTGTTGTATTTAAATGTTTTTAATCTATCTAGCTACTGAAACCCTTTTGAGTGATTTTATTCAGAAATGCTTAAAATGAATATTTTAAAAAGTAAATTCGGTACTAAATGCAACGATTATATTTACAAAAGTTTCTAATTTCCCACATTCCATTTTTATTTGCCGTTTCTGACATAAATTCTCAAGGATGACACTTCCTTAAACGATGGTTTAATGTTCTACTTTGGGAATAAATTTGTACGCAATGTGGACAAGGAATTTTTTTTCACGTGTATCCATGTTAGAACGCTGCACACTACTTTGCGAGTTTGAATGCACCGCTTTTGTGACGACAAAGAACATCTAATTCTTTTCGGTATGACAATTCGCCAAATTCACCGGCAACACACCGCTTTATGACTTCAGTGGTGATAACAAAATCATCGCGCAACCAGTACAACCCTCATATTGCGCATGCGTCCCGCACTGTGACCTTACTGTACCTAGACGCTTGTGTGAAGGAACCGTCTTTTTTGTATTTGTTCTTATCTGAGGAAATAGGTTGCGGCGCTTTTTTTGTATGAGATTTGTAAAAAAAGTCTTTTAGACAAATACGTGAACAACCCGTCGTTTGAAATGGGTTTGAGGCCGAAAGCTGATGGCAAGTAACTGCTGGAGAAGGAAAAAGTGGCAGATATTTCTACAGCATAGAAAATAACATAAGGACTCCTTCCGTCTGAATATTTCCTAGAGGCATTGTTGAAATTTTAAAGTGTTTAATCCCTTTCATGTGTAATTTCAAGCAATGAATGAAGAAACTAAACTTCATAAGTGCTATAGTGGCAAATTATGTTACTGCAAAATATAACAAATTTATTTTTCATGAAATGTGTTCCTGGAAATCATATTACATGTGCATGCACCATCTACTTTGCTTAACTCTGAGCAACGTTTGACCCTGAAATTGTAACATCTCAACATCATTTGCTCATGATGTCATCAATAAGTTATAAATTCTTGATTATAATAGATTTGAGTCCAACGTCTGTTGAAAAATGTCTCGCATAGAAAGATGTTTCTTAAAAGAGCTCATACCTCCTCACCCAACAGAAAAACCTCATGAGGTAGGTAAATGCGATTTGGACAGAAGCAAAAAATGAACCTACATTTGCTTCTAAATGCGGGATGTGCAATTATAATCTTAGATATGTAATACATTATTTGTCGATATCTCTAGTATCAAAGTCCATATTCTAATTCACTTAAAAGAGAAAAGTCGTATATGTGATGTGCAGCAAAGCCTAAAAGGTTGTTTCAAAACTCAAATGCGTATTGACACACGAAAGAAATTTCGTGTGGGATGTATGTCACAAGACATTTTGACAGTATGGTTCTTTAGACAAATATCTGCATATAGATACCGAAGAAAAACTCAGGTATAAGGAATGTAAGAATTCATTTTGACCAAAGAGAATTTTAAACAGGAATATGCTTATTCACGCAGGAAAGAAACTTCATGTATGTGAACTGTGTAACAAGTCATTTACGCGAAAAAGTAATTTAAACACTCATATACTTATTCATACTGGAGAGCAACCTCATGTGTGTAAGGTATGTAACAAGTCATTTACTCAAAAACGTTGTTTAAGCAAACATATACTTATTCATACAGGAAAGAAACCTCATCTGTGTGAGGTATGTAACATGTCATTTACACAAAAAGATCATTTAAACAAACATATACTTATTCACACAGGAAAGAAACGTCATGCCTGTGAGGTATGTAACAAGTCATTTGCTCGAAAAGGTGATTTAATAAAGCATACAGTTATTCACACCGGAGAGAAACCTCATGTGTGTGAGGTATGTGGCAAGTCATTCACACAAAAAGATTCTTTAAACAAACATCTGCTTAATCACACAGGAAAGGAACCTCATGTGTGTGAGATATGTAATAAATCATTTGCTTACAAATGTAATTTAAACAGTCATATACTTATTCATACAGGAGAGAAACCTCATGTGTGTGAGGTATGTAACAAGTCATTTACTCGTAAAGGTCATTTAAATGAACATATACTTATTCACACAGGAGAGAAACCTCATGTCTGTGAGGTATGTAACAAGTCATTTGCTCAAAAATGTGATTTAAAAAAGCATATACTTATTCACACTGGAGAGAAACCTCATGTGTGTGAGATATGTAATAAATCATTTGCTTACAAATGTAATTTAAACAGCCATATACTTTTTCACACAGGAAAGAAACCTTATGTGTGTGAGATATGTAATAAACCATTTGCTTACAAATGTAATTTAAACAGGCATATACTTATTCACACAGAAGAGAAACCTCATGTGTGTGAGGTATGTAACAAGTCATTTACTCGTAAAGCTCATTTAAACGAACATATACTTACTCACACAGGAGAGAAACCTCATGTGTGTGATGTATGCAACAAGTCATTTACTCAAAGAGGTTCTTTAAGCAAACATCTGCTTAATCACACATGAAAGAAAACTCATGTTTGTGAGTAACCTATTTACTCAAAAATTTAATTTAAAAAAGGATATTCTTATTCACACCGGAGAGAAAAATCAACGAGTTACATGTGTAACAAATCACCAGGGGGATAGAAAATTTGAAAGACTCATGTCTACACATAATAAGAAGGCTAAACTTTTATGTGGAAAAGTTAGTTTAAGAGCCTTTGCTAATGTGTGCAGTAAGTGGAAAAGTTAGTTTAAGAGCCTTTGCTAATGTGTGCAGTAAAGACTTATCTATGCTATAAAGAAATGTCTTTGTATGGGGGGTGTATTTTATCTCAATTCTTTATAAATCTTTTATTTGTTTCCAGAACAGGAAAACTTGATGTTTGCGAGAAAAGTTGCAAGCAATTTTAATGTGCTCCTGATTTAAAACAGCATTTGCTGATACTTAGTGTATAATTAGTAATCAAAGTTTGAAAACAGCGTATCCGAACAATGAAAAGTTAGACACTGATTATACTGTTCTGAATAAGGAAATTTTATTGATGTCACATTCCTCCCATACAGGTAGTGTTATGAATTGTTTAAGAGCTTGAAAGGAAGCACTTCTGTAAAGCACCCTTTGGCGCTGTTGCAGTTTTACTCTACCACGCTGAGCAACAGTTGATTGATGTCGATGATGAGCGGTGTAAAGTTATTAATCACATGGAAGTAAGCTGTGTACAAGTGATATTTAGTTTTTATAATCAAAATAAGTTAAATAATAAATGAGATAAATTCAGCTTAGCAGAGAAAACAATATATAAAGCATTTGGATGTAAAATTAACCGGTTAAACATGATAAACGAAAATAAATTTGTGTTAAATAAAAATCAGCATGGTAAACAACTTTTCTGGACAAAGTTATCTATTTAGTGGAAAAAATTAGTAAAATTCCTGATATGTAACATTGCTGCATACTAGGTCTCCTCAAAAAGTTCTCCTTCAAGGCATCCTTCCTCTGAAACAGGTATTTCCCCCATGCTTTGTCATAATTTAAATGCTGCTCAAAATTTTATTTAAAGTCTACGTTTAACAACGTTATAAAATTGCGAATATGATCAAAGTTAGATCATGTTAAAAAGATATTTTTATATAAATTACATGGATTGCGTATATCTATTATATAAATATTTAAAATGTTTGTTTTAGCATTAATTATCAGTAATAACATTTATGGACAGCATTTCTTTTTTGATTTTTCTGTTCAATTTATCTTTTGATTAACTTTTAAATTTTCGCACCATAATTTTATCAAAGAAGTCTGAAATTTAGACACAATTTCACTTGGTCAAATCTGAGAGTGTAGTTCACAGATGAACATAAAAACTATATCAAATATCAGTTGCTAAGGGTGTATGGATTAGGTATTTTCATGCCATCTGTTTTGTTTCTTTCATGCTAATGAGTGCATAAGAAGACTTACCTAAAGCAAATGTGTCACAAGCAGTGACATTGAGATGTTCATCCACATATAGCCGAGACCACAGCACTAATTAGCACTGTAACTGTTAAAATATCCTAGCTTTTAAAAACCTTCATTGCATGTAATGTGAAATTAATTACTTTATCATTTTAAGAATAAAAAGTTTTTTTGTGGTTGTTTATATCAAAGCGTGTGAGGGTTAGCTAAAAAAGGCATGCTTTCATGAATATTTTCTAGGATAAATAGGCTTATATTTACATTCACTTAAGGAAAACTATGAAAATGCTCACACGCAATGGTAAGAAAAGAGGAGACTCGGACAATCTGTTAAATTTGCCTATAATTTTCAAGCCCATGGTCTTTTTTTTTCTTGGTTAGATTACTCACTGAAACATACCACTCACAATGTTTCTCTGACATTGTGAGTGACCATTTCTAGGTATTGTAGATTTAATGGCAATATCCTTAAATGGGAAACTTAAAGAAAATTTAATCCTAAACCTTATGTAAAATTTTTTTTGAAAAGTCATCGTTCAGCATTTCTGGGGTAAATAGGGTTATATATACATTCACTTAAGGAAAATGCTCACACACAATGTTAAGAGATAAGGAGACACGATCAATTTGCTAATTTTGCCTCTAATTTTCAAGCTCATTTGTAAATTTTTTTTTTCTTTTGCTGGTGTATTTTTTCAAAGGAAAATATCTTACGTACAGAACTTTGTATGTTAGTGTGAATAACATTTAACTTGGTGATCAATATTTCTCTGACAAGAAGAAGTCAACTTAATGGCAATATCCTTAAATGAAAAACTTTTAAGAAAATTTAACCCTAAACCCTATGTAAAATTTTTTTCGAAAACTCATCGTTCGGCATAGATCCTCCAAGATCAACTGATAGGAGAGAAAAAGATAATGTGCGATAGCTTGGGTTACATGAATTTATTTTCTGGTTTATATAATATCTGTAATATTTTGTAATTTTTTTCTGTATAATTTTGTGAACTTTAGTTTTATACTTTTAGGACATTTTCTTCTTTATTCAGATTATTTATATTTTCTGTTCTTCTAAGAAGTAAAACATTGAGTTAGAGGCTGATACTTTTTTTCATAAAATATAAAGTACAAGCCCTTTGTTAAATTTAAATTGCAGATTAAACAGACAACCCATTCACTGAATTTAAAACTAAGACTGAATTATTAGGTTATCATTCCAGTACCGAGGCAACTAATCTCTCCTTTTTTTTAAAGTGTTTCGTTATGGTATTACTCATTACGTGTGTTTCCTATTATTTATATAGACTATTAATATTTATATTACTCGTGTCTTTTTTCATTTCTAAGTGCTTTGTTTGTTGATATTCTCAAAATTACATCTGATAATGGGTGCTGTTATATATATATAATAGATGGAAATACAATAGACAAAAATATAATAGATCAGGGGTGGCCATACTTTATGTCAGCGAAGGCCACAAGTAGATTTCCCAAAAGCCAAAACTATGTATTCCTAAAAGCCAAAACTATGTGTATACATCCTTTTAATTAGTGAAATAGGTTTCAGATAGCAAGAAATGTCCAATTCCTAACAATCATTCAATGACAGTCTTATTTCAACAAAAGCCCTGCTGAAACAGGTTAAAACATTTTATGTTAAAACAACTGGTTCCCTCTTTCATAATATATTAGATAATACGAATAATCTTCAATAGTACTCAAATTTGCTTCTGTAGCGTTGTTAATAAAGCTAGAGCATTATACATTTTATTATTTTTCAAGAGTCATTTGAACTTAGATTCGTTACACAAATAGTGGTTTGCTAATTTTGATGACCACGAGAATTCGTAAAACTATTCTGTCATCCTAGAGAATCCATAATACATTTTATTTCAATTTAATCATCTATTGTGTGTTACACTTGCCATCGTAATATGCAATTTAATTAACACTTGCCATTGTAATATGCAATCATAATAATTTTTATCAAATAATAAGAATTTAGGCCCAAATGCGCTTTAGCCCACTGCTTGGCGGCGATTGTTTTTGAATGAGCAATAAACGCGCCAACATGGGTAACTCCGTATATCCGCGAACATGGCTGACTGGGTATTTTGAAGCTACGGAAACATGTAGTTTTCGCGCATGCGTATTTCCTATTTTATAAAGAACTGTTTTATTGGTAATGTGAGATGACGTAGCGGTTTATTCGAAATTCTTACGTGTTAATTTAAGTAGTTATTTCAGTTGTCGTTGTATTCTTTGAATGCGGTGTTTTTGTGTTGAGTGTTTGCTATTTTCGTACCTTATATTTCGCTAAATACCGAGTCGGTATGGATTTAGCTGTGATGCTGAGAGAGGTGAGTGAATGTACATGTACATTTATTACTTTATTGGAAGTGCAAGTTGCTTAATTTTTATATTTTGTTGCCTTTTATTGAAATAATTTGGCTCAGCTGAAGAACAGAACGCTGGTATCGTTTGCAATTTATTTTATTTTGTTGATTTGTGCACATTGCCTACATTGTGCAATTCGCTGATGTTTTTTTTAAGTTAAAACGGAACGCTGTGCACATGGCATTTTCTTGTAATTTATTTTCGTTATTTTAGCTTATTTTGTTGATTTGTGTACGTTGCCTACATTGTGCAATTCGCTGAAGTTTTTTTTAAGTTTAAAAGGAACGCTGTGCACATGGCATTTTCTTGTAATTTATTTTCGTTATTCTAGCTTATTTTGTTTATTTGTGTACGTTGCCTACATTGTGCAATTCTCAGATTTTTTTTTAAGTTAAAACGGAACGGTGTGTACATGGTATCGTTTGTAATTTTAATGCCCTTTTAAAAAAAATTCCTTCTTTCTGGGATGCTATTTTGGTTACGTTTTCGCGGAGCGTGTCGGGAAGGTTATGTAACGGCATAAAATGTGTAAGTATTACAACATAAAATGTAAATAATTAATTTAAAGGTAACTGACAAATATTTTAATGATCGTAATGTTCGTTTTGCATATTATTTTATTATCTTTTTGTGGCAACAGTTTCCATACTAATTTATGGTTTAGAATTCTATGTTTTGTTTACAATAGGTTTTTGCGGAGCGTGTCGGGAAGGTTGCAATTAATTGCAAAGACGTTTCGCAGAAACGCGCCGAATTGGCGATTTTCAAAACATCGCCAAGCAGTGGGCTAAAGTGCATTTTCACCAGAATTTATTATCTCATAAAAATTTTAGGCCATTAATATTGATTTATTCTCATTATTTTAGATTACAATAATCAACAATAAAAATAAAAATATTAATTAATTATTTAAAATGCATATTTTTGCAGCCCACGAAATCAAAATATTTTAGGGTTCTAGGGTTAAACAGAACCTCATGGTTCTGTTTAACCCTAGAACACTAGCGTGTTTATATGTGCCGCTATCACTAGCGATACGTAAAGTTTACATGCTCGTTTAAAATTCATTTTATTTACTTATATTACATTAAGATGTTTCTAAATATGTTTTTATTTGCTGTTTTACCCAATATTAGTCTATAGTCATGTATGAACTGGGTTTGTAACATTTTTTACAATTTTCAATAAGAATTTCCCATGTTTGGCGAATAGCAGCTAATTTATGTTTTTTTACCCTCTTCCCTTGTGTCTTTTTCATCAAATCTTAAGCAATCCAAAACAAATGAAAAGCGTCTCTCAGTAAATGTTACTCTATACCTTCCACTAGAAAAAGTTACATCAAACATAACTTTTGTTGACAAAGCTGCAGAAAGTATTAATATTCCAAACAAGGCATTCAGTTCATCGTAATTTAAATTATTTAGGGAACCATCCGTAATATTTGCATAATCTATCATCTTTCTGTTTATCTCTGCGTTTGTATGAGTAAGTATTTCTTCTTTGACTACATCAGAAATAAACAAATTAAAGCAATCAATTGGTTCCTTAACAAATCGAGCCTCAGCAACTGAACCTGGTCTAATATAAACTATATTTTTTTGCGCTGTTTTTCTGTTTAGTGGTGTCATTAATTTTCGTACACAACTCATAACCATTTATTCCTTTTACTAAGTCAGCATCCAGAAATATAATATGTCCTTGTTCATTTGTATCTTCAATATTTGTAGTCTTTCTATTTTCCTTTTGAACATTTAATTCAACTTTCTTTTTCTTACTTTTGCCCATATCACTACTGCACTCAATTTCTTGTATCGGGGAATCGATCACTAAATCAGGATCAATTGCTATTCTATCATTAGGAATATAATCCGGATCAGCATCACTGTCATCATTATCTTCATCAAATTCAACATTATCACCACTTTCATCAGATTCCAAAATAGGAATAGGAATATAATCCGGATCAGCATCACTGTCATCATTATCTTCATCAAATTCAACATTATCACCACTTTCATCAGATTCCAAAAGCATTGCTTGAATTTCTTCATTCATTAAATATTTGCGGCGTTTCGCCATTTTTTCAACACAGTATGAAATAAGAATCGAAACACATTTATATATGCCGCTCACAAATTTAAAAATAACCGACGTTATCACTAGGACTACGTTAAAATTACATATTTAAAAAGTCATGTATTACTAGTGATACGAAAAATTTACGTGTTCAAAATTTCGCGTATTACTAGCGACACGTTTAATTCACGTCTGAGCTCTAGCTCATGTAACCGAGACAAATGAACCGCAGACGAAAAAATTAAACCACGTGGCATGCAGCCACCTACATGACACCTCGAAGCACTCAAGGTCAAACAAGTGTATAGGTGAAAGGGCAGAAAGGAACCAATAAAGGATGGCAGCACGTAAAATTTACGTACACTAGTGTTCTAGGGTTAATTAATGCTATGTTAACAGCCCTATTTCCGATTATCATTCACCTCCTCTTGCCATATTTTCTTTCCCAAAACATCATCTTTCTCTGAAAACTTCATTGATGATATGAAAATGTTTCTATGTATTCATTGTTAAAAATTCATAAAAAATAAGGGTAAAATCCGAAAAAATAAAAATAAATAGGTGAAGAAAAATTTAAATCTGCAAATGCGAACAGTGAGGGTGGTAATTCAACAAAAACCAACGTTAGAGGATTGGTTGCAACCTTTGAACAAGTGAATCGGTTGATTCTGACAGGTTGCCAAGTATTATCGCTATTGTTGGGGGTGTTTGCATTTACTGGATGCTTTGCTGAAGAAAACCCACTTGAAATGTTGAACATTTTCATTTGAATGATTTTCTAAAAAAGTACTTAATATGAAATATATATTTTTGTTGTATCTTTAGTGCTGTAGGATTTAAGTATGCCTTTCATCCTCATTAAATTTTGGAACTTTGTTTTCAATGTTGAGAATGCTTAGAATTTAGATTTTTGCAAGCTTATGTGTTCAAATTATTATATCAAGAAAATATATAAATAATCATATCAAGAAATCATATCAAATTATATCAAGAAATTACTTTAACATTAATTTTTAACTATTTTCTTGATGCCACTATGCACCTTGAAGTGTCATTGGAAGCAATTGACATTTTTTGAGTGTGTAAGGTTTTTGTTGTTGTACTTGTGTGTTAATGCAGCCTCCTTAATACAAGTTGCCATATTTTCAGTATGCCAATTTTCGGCAACCATGTACATAACCACTCTTCCAGTTACCATGCTTATAACAATCCATCAATCAGGCAACTCTACCATTATATGTGCATTCTTTTTTGTTGTCAGGCAACTCTGTCATTATATGTGCGTTCTTTTTTGTTGTATTCCAAAGTCCAACAGTTTTTACAAACAAATCGTGATATTTTTTGCCTTAAACATAGTTTTAAAATGTGATGTTTGGAATTTGCACCCAATAGACAACAAAAGCACACAGTTTTGCTGAAAATTTTCTAAATGGAACACCAAGGAAATGCTTTTCTTCAATAGCCATATGCTGTGTAAATCTGATTTGCAGCAATTTGTGCAGTGTTGTTTTAGACCAAAACAGATCATTGTGTACTTACCTAGAAGAAAAGTACAAAATAATTGCACAGTAATTTGAAGGAAAATGTAATTGTTTTATTTTTTAGAGCCTTGCTTATTTAATAATTCAAATTCTTATTTTTAAGGATATTTTCTTTTCATATATTGATAATGTTTACCAACTTGCAATAAATATCAACAGTTTGGGAATCTTTCCAAAATTAAGTTGCTAAAACCACCATCTTGCAACCCATAAGTAAATTTTAGCATTTGATCTGTAAAAATTAAAAAAATTGTGTTTATATCCT
>KK115050.1:0-16014 GCA_000611955.2 Stegodyphus mimosarum | reverse complement strand
AATAAATGTGAAATTCGTAACAATATTCTCTAAAACTTTAACGAATTTTTCATTAACAAACTCAAAGATTTCAAAGCCAGCAATACCAACGTTGTACAGAAAAACATTTTTATCTCCAGCGCGTGAGAGCGTGTACCGAAATTTCTAAAGATATGCTCAATTTAAAATTATTTTGCGATATTGCTGTTGAACTGAATTTTATGGTTTAAGTGCGAAGAACATGGTATTTAACAAATAAAGGTAATACACAGAATGTTAAATAAACGTCCCTTTAGATGTAATTTAAAATCTGAAACATTTCAGATTTTTTTTTTTTTTTTTAATATTACAGTTAGCACGTTCATCCGACTGGCGACTCAATAAATTTTTACATTTTGAACGGCACGGATGCAACAGCAGCGCCATCTAGTGACCGCTACATTTTTTAACCCATTTTTCTACTAGAGAGTTTCACCCCCTTCATTATACCACCGTGGATGTGATAACTAACCTCATATCGCGCATACGTCGCGCACTGTGATATTGCTGTTCCTAGACGCTTGTGCGAAAAAAGCCGGTTGTATTTCATTATATTCGTTTTTGTGAGAAGAAGTAGGTAGCGCCACTTTTTGTGTCTGAGATTTGTAAAAAAAGTCCTTTAGACAAATACGTGAATAACACGCCGTTTGAAATGGGTTTGAGCACAAAAGCTGATGGCAAATAACTGCTGGAGAAGAAAAAAGTGGCAGATATTTCTACAACGTAGAAAATAACATAACAACTCCTTCCCTCAGAATATTTCCTAGAAGCATTGTTGTAATTTTGAAGTGTTTAAGCCCTTTCATGTGTAATTTCAAGCAATGAATGAAGAAACTAAACTTCATGAGTGCTATAGTGGCAAATCATCTTAGTGCGAAATATAAAAAAATTTTTTTTTCATGAACTGTGTTCCTGGAAATCATTTCATATTACGTGTGCATCCACCACCTACTTTGCTTAACTCTGAGCATTCTACATTTGACCCTGAAATTGTAATATCTCTCATGAGTTATAAATTCTTGATTATATTTCCATTAGATTTGTGTCCAACATGTGTTGAAAAATGTCTGGCGGAGAAAGAAGCTTCTTAAAAGAGATCACGCATACTGACCCTACACATAAACTTCACGTACATGAGGTAGGTAAATGTCATTTGAACAGACGTGGAAAATGAACATGCATTTGCTTCTAAATGCGGGTTGCAGTGTAATTATAATGTGAGATCTGTAATAAATAATTTGTCGATATCTCTAATATCAAAGTCCATATGCTAATTCACTTAAAAAAGAAAACTCGTATATGTGATGTGCAACAAAGCCTAAAAGGTTATTTCAAAACTTAAATGTGTATTGACCCAGGAAAGAAATCTCATGTGTGATGTATGTCACAAGACATTTTGACAGTGTGGTTCTTTAGACAAATATCTGCATATACTTATGGGAGAAAAAACTTATGTATAAGGTATGTAAGAATTCATTTGGACAAAACAGAATTTTAAACAGGAATATGCTTATTCATGCAGGAAAGAAACTTTACATGTGTGAACTGTGTAACAAGTCATTTACGCGCAAAACTTATTTAAGCCGTCATATACTTATTCACACCGGAGAGAAACCTCATGTGTGTGAAGTATGTAACAAGTCATTTACTCGTAAAGCTCATTTAGATGAACATATACTTATTCATACAGGAAAGAAACCTCATCTGTGTGAGGTATGTAACAAGTCATTTACTCAAAAAGTTAATTTAAACAAACATATGCTTATTCACACTGGAGGGCAGGCTTATGTGTGTGAGGTATGTAACAAGTCATTTACTGAAAAAGGTTCATTAAAGAAACATATACTTATTCATACAGGAAAGAAACCTCATGTGTGTGAGATATGTAATAAATCATTTGTTTACAAATGTTATTTAAACAGCCATATACTTATTCACACAGGAGAGAAACCTCATGCATGTGAGTTATGTAACGAGTCATTTTCTAGAAAAGGTGATTTAAAAAAGCATCTACTTATTCACACTGGAGAGAAACCTCACGTGTGTGAAGTATGTGGCAAGTCATTTATGCAAAAATTTTCTTTATACAAACATCTGCTTAATCACACAGGACACGAACCTCATTTATGTGAGATATGTAATAAATCATTTGCTTACAAATGTAATTTAAACAGCCATATCCTTATTCACACAGGAGAGAAACCTCATGTGTGTGAGGTATGTAACAAGTCATTTACTCGTAAAGCTCATTTAGATAGACATATACTTTTTCACACAGGAGAGAACCCTTATGTCTGTGAGGTATGTAACAAGTCATTTACTCGAAGAGGTTCTTTGAACAAACATCTGCTTAATCACACATGAAAGAAAACTTATCTTTGTGAGGTATATAATAACCTATTTACTCAAAAATCTAATTTAAAAAAGGATATTCTTATTCACACTGGAGAGAAAATCAATGAGTTACCTGTGTAAGAAATCACTTGGGTGATAGAAAATTTGAAAGACTCATATCTACACATAATAAGAAGGCTAAACGTTTGTGTAGAAATGCTAGTTTAAGAACCTTTGCTTATGTGTTCAGTAAAGACTTGTCTATGCTATAAAAAAATGTCTTTGTATGGGGTGCCTTCAACTTGTCATTTTATCTCAATTCTTAATAAATCATTTATTTGTTTCTAGAAGAGGAAAACCTGATGTTTCGAGATAAAAAGCAAGCAATTTTAAAGTGCTCCTGATTTAAAACAGCATTTGCTTATCCTTAGTATATAATTAGTAATCAAAGTTCTAATACAGCATATCCGAACATTCAAAAATTACACACTGATTATACTGTTTTGAATAAGGAAATTTTATTGATGTTGCATTCCTCCTATTCAGGCAGTAAGCTTAAAAGGCAAAACACCCGTTCGCGACGTTGCAGTTTTACGCCACCACACTTACCAACAGTTATTGATGTCAGTGATAAGCGGTGTAAAGCTATTAAAGACATGGAAGTAAGCTGTATAAAAGTGATATTTAGTTTATATAATCAAAGTAAGTTAAATAATAAATGAGACTAATTCAAGTTAGCAGAGAAAACAATATATTAAGCATATGGATATAAAATTAACCAGTTAAACATGATATGCAAAAATAAATTTGTATTAATTAAAAATTAGCATGGTAAACAATGTATTAAGCTTAACAGAAGTGAAATAATCTTGTAATAATGAACCCTTTTCATGACAAAGGTATCTATTTAAAAAATTTAACAAAGGTATATATTTAATAAAAAAAACTAGTAAAATTCAGCTCCGTCATTAAATAGCTTTCAATATTATAAAATTCTAAAATAATCCATATTTTAAAAGTGCAGTTTCTAAAGAAATTGTAAAAGCATAAAATAAAAAGGCTTCTTTTATAATTAATGTCTTTATTACATAATTACAAAATACTTCCAAAACTATGAAAATCCATTATGATCACATAAATGAAATCCACAAATATTCTCATTTAAATAGAAACTAAATTGCAACTTTCTGAATACATAAACATTTTTTTAATAATAAATTATAATCTTCTCAGACTTATTTTTTAAATTTATAAATGTATTGTACAAAATAATCAACATATTCGCTTTAAATTTAGCATATTTATTTTTATTAGGATTTGCTTTCTTTCTCATCAGAACTGAACATCCTTATATCTCATAACAAGAACAAAGGAACGTATTATTCAGTGGTTTTGGACTGATAAGCTGCTCATCAGCAGCCAAACAGTAAAGCAACTGAAGTCTGTTAGTTTGATTATCCAAGGAAATGGGCTAGCAGTATGATTATTTTCGTGGTATTCTCAGTATGTAACATGGATGCAAACCAGAAAATGGTCTCCTCAGAAAGTTTTCTTTAAAGGCATCTTTCCTCTTAGGCAGATATCGCTCCCATACTTTGTCATAATGTAAAGAAACCACACCCAATGCTTCTAAAAATTTTTATTTAAAGTCTACATTTAGTAACATTATAAAATTGCGAATATGGTCGGAGTTCGGTCTTGTTAAAAAGATACTTTTATATGAATTACATGAATTGTATGTATCTATTACATAAATATATAAAATGTTTATTTGGACATTAATTATCAGTCATAATATATTTATGGATTGCATTTCTTTTTTGATTTTACTGTTGAATTTATCTTTTGATATCAATTTCATTTTTAAATTTTAACACCATAATTTTGTCAAAGAAGTCTTCTGAAATTAGCCAGAATTTCACTCCGTCACATCTGACAACGTAGTTCACAGATGCAACATAAAAACGATGTCAAATAATAGTCACTAAGGATGTATGCATTAGGTATTTTCATGCCATCTGTTTTGTTTATTTCATGCTTTATTTTATGCATAAGAAGACTATCTCAAACAAATGTGTCACAAGCTCTGACATTGAGATGTTTATTCACATATAATCGAGACCACAGCTGTAATTAACATTGTAACTGTTAAAATATCCTAGCTTTTAAAAAGCTTCATTGCATGTAATGTGAAATTTACCATTTTAAGAATAAAAGGGTTTTTTGTTTATATATCAATTGCAAACTGTGTGAGGGCTAGCTGAAAAAGGCATGCTTTCATGAATATTTTCGAGGGTAAATAGGCTTATATATACATTCGCATAAGGAAAACTACGAAAATGCTCACACACAATGGTAAGAGATAAGGAGACTTGATCAATTTGTTAAATTTGCCTCTAGTCTTCAAGTCCATTTGTAATTTTTTTTTTTTTTTTGTTAGTTTACCCTGTATAAAATTTTGTTTGAAAAGTCATCGTTCAGCATAGATCCTCCGAGATCAACTGATATGATAGAAAAAAATAATGTGCAATAGCTTGGGTTGCATGAATTTATTTTCTGTTTTATATAATATCTGTAATATTTTGTAATTTTTTCTGTAATATTTAATTTTCTATATAATTTTGTCAACTTTTAGTTTTTTTTTATACTTTTAGGACATTTTCTTCTTTATTCAAATTATTCATATATTTTGTTCTTCTAAGAAGTAAAACATTGAGTTAGACACTGATGCTTTTTTTCATAACATATAAAGTACAAGACCTTTCTTCAGTTTGAATTGCAGCTTAAAACATTTTATGTTAAAACAACTGCTTGTCTTTTTCGTAATATATTTGATAATACGAATAATCTTCAATAGTACTCAAACTTGCTTCAGTAGCATTGTTAATAAAACTCGAACATTATACATTTCATTATTTTTCAAGAGTTATTTGAACTTAGATTCATTATGCAAGTAATGGTTTGCTAAATTTGATGATCCTGAGGATTCATAAAACTATTCTGTCATCCTAGAGATTCAATAATATTTTTGGCTCTAGTGTAGAATTAGGTGCCCTTTCGATTGGCGAAAAATTTTGTTCAGTTTTGGGGATGAAACCCCTTTTCTGGTTACCATGAGAGTTTTAACTTGATTTTAGTTTCTCTTTTTTTTTTAAGTGAAAATAAATCGATGTGCATACGGACAAAGTCGAAGCAATGTGCAGTGATTAGTTTGTTTAATTCTCTGATGTTTTTTTTAAGTGAAAATAGGTCGATGTGTACATGGACACGGAGTCTGTGAAATTCTTCGACTTCTTGTTTTTGTTTTGTGTAGCAGCCATCTTGAAATTGTGTCTTATTAGCGCCGATCTTGGCGTCAAAAAAGAATCGCCAATAAACAAGGGGGCACCCAATTGTAAACTTTTACCATATTTTTTATTTCAGTTTAATGATCTATTGTGTGCCACAGTATCCATCCTATCAAATGTTATTGTTAGAAAACCATTAAGAATTTATTACGTCATTAAAATTTTAGGCCATTAATATTGATTTATTCTCATTATTTTAGATTACAATAATCAAGAATAAAAATAAAAATATTACTTAATTATTAATTATTCATATTTTTGCAGCCCACCAAATAATATATTTTAGGGGTTGGAAACTTCATGGTTTTGTTTGTTTAGTGCTACATTAACAGCCGTGTTTCCGATTATCATTCACCGGCTTTCGCAATATTTTCTTCCATGAACCATGATCTGTCTCCGAATACTTCATTCATGATGTAGAAATTTTTCTATCTATTCATTGTTAAAAATTCATAAAAAATAAGGGGAAAATACAAAAAAATAATAATAAATATGTGAAGAAAAATTTAAATCTGCAAATGTGAACAATGAGCATGGTAATTCAACAAAAATCAACGTAAGAGCAATGGCTGCAAGCTTCGAACAAATGAATCATTTGATTCTCACAGGTTGCCAGGTTTGAAGTATTATCGCTATTGCTGGCAGTGTTTGCATTTACCGGATCCTTTGGGGAAAGAAAACCTGCTGGAAATGTTCCACATTTTCATTTGAATGGATATATCATTCACATTTCGCACTGTAGTCCACTTTTCATGATTTTCTAAAAAAGTACAAAGTATGAAATATATATTTTTATGGTATCTTTAGTACTGTAGGATTTAAGTATTCCTCTCATCCTCATTAGAGTTTGGAACTCTGTTTTCAGTGTTGAGAATGCTTAGATTTAGATTTTTGTAAGCTTATGCATTGAAATTATTATACCAAAAATATATAAATAAGTTATTATATGAAGAAAATACTTGAACATTAATTTTCAACTATATTCTTGATGCCACTATGCACCTTGAAGTGTCTTTGAAAGCAATTGAAATTTTTGGTGAAAATGCGCTTTAGCCCACTGCTTGGCGATGTTTTGAAAATCGCCAGTTCGGCGCGTTTCTGCAAAACGTCTTTGCAATTGCAATCTCCCCGACACGCTCTGCGAAAACCTATTGTAAACAAAACATAGAATTCTAAAGTATAAATTAGTATGGAAACTGTTGCCACAAAAAGATAATAAAATAATATGCAAAACGAACATTATGATCATTAAAATATTTGTCAGTTAGGTTTAAATTAATTATTTACATTTTATGTTGTAATACTTACACATTTTATGCCGTTGCATAACCTTCCCGACACGCTCCGCGAAAACGTAACCAAAATGGCATCGAAGAAAGAAGGAATTTTTTTTAAAATGGCATTAAAATTACAAACGATACCATGTACACACCGTTCCGTTTTAACTTTAAAAAAAAATCTGCGAATTGCACAATGTAGGCAATGTAGACAAATGAACAAACTAAGCTAAAATAACGAAAATAAATTACAAGAAAATGCCATGTGCACAGCGTTTCTTTTAAACTTAAAAAAGACATGAGCGAATTGCACAATGTAGGCAACGTACACATGTTACACGGAGTTACCCATGTTGGCGCGTTTATTGCTCATTCAAAAACAATCACCGCCAAGCAGTGGGCTAAAGCGCATTCCAACCAAATTTTTTGAGTGTGTAAGGTTTTTGTTGTTGTACCTGTGTGTTAATTCAGCCTCCTAAATACAAATTGCCATATTTTCAGTATCCCAATTTTTGGCAACCATATAGATAATCGTTCTTCCAGCTATCATGCTTATAACAATCCTTCAATCAGGCAACTCTGCCATTATATGTGCATTCTTTTTTGTTGTATTCCAAACTCCTACAGTTTTTATAAAGAAATCGCGATATCTTTTGCCTTAAACATAGTTTTAAAATGTGACGTTTGGAATTTGTACTCAGTGGACTAAAAAAATGCACCGTTTTGCTGAAAATTTTCTGAATGCAACAACAAGGAAATGCTTTTCTTCAATAGCCATATACTGCACAAATCTAATTCGCAGCAATTCTGCAGTGTTCTTTTAGACCAAAACAGATCACTGTGTACTTAGCTAGAAGAAAAGTACAAAATAATTACACAATGATTTGAAGGAGAATGTAATTATTTTATTTTTTAACGCCTTGCTTATTTAATAATTCAAATTCTTATTTTTAAGGATATTTTCTTTTCATATATTGACAATGTTTACCAACTTGCAATAAATATCAACAGTTTGGGAATCTTTCTAAAATTAAGTTGCTAAAACCACCATCTTGCAACCCATAAGTAAATTTTAGCATTTGATCTGTAAAAATTAAAAAAATTGTGCTAATATCATTGCATTAATACATAAATACCTTTTTCTTGCTCCTCAGTTCATGAAAATGTGTCAGATATGTTTATACTTATTAGTTGTATTATTGTGTACTATTAAGTGTTCAATTTTTACCTTTTATTCTTGTGAAATCTGCTGGCTTTTAGATTACCACCTTCGAATTCTTCTTGTTCTCAACTTTTAAAAAATGAGTAAATTTTTCACCAACATGTGCATGCTGTAGCGTGTAAGTGCATCGCAGTAAACTTGGCTTTTCTTAACACAAAATTTAATTTTAGTTCTGTGATTAGCCATGAAAGTGTGCTTCTCAACTTCAGGAAGCTTTGAATCAATTTTTGTATATATCCATGGTGTACAAAAATCCCATGTGCGTAAATATAGAAAACTGCATTTAAAAAATATCTTTTGCATGAATTTGAGAAAGATTTACTTATTAAAAGTGTCTTTAAAAAAACATTCCTTTTTAAATAAGTGCCAGAAGAAAACATGAGTTTAATTTTCAAGGACACACACTTGCTTTCTGTATCCATTAACATTTATGTACCAAAGTAGAATCTCATTGTTGTCGTAAAATTAAGCCTGAAATTGCTCTGAAATTCATTCACCAAGCATGGTGAACTATTCCTTTTATAATGCAACTTTAGAATATCGAAGAATCCCTTAAACAGGACTCGTAACATAAATAAAAATTTCTGACCTGGCTGAATTATATTGTTAACAGAATGTAACTGAGCCAGATCATTTTTTAATTTTGTTTCATGGGATTGACTGATGTAATTCCATCTGTTTTTGTCAGGTTGTTTTATTTAATAAATCTTAGTGTGTTCCTTTATATTAAATACCTTTTGCATATCTGAAAAGTTTATTTTGATTTAAATAAAATATTAACTAATGTGGGAGTAAAAATTACTTTGTGGAATGAGTGTTGAATATGCGTATAAAAAGTATGTTGTGGAATGTCTATTGCCAGTGCCACTCGATACAAGTTCTTAAAAATTAACTTTTTCTGAAAAAGATTTATATTTACTTAATAATTTATTTTTAGTGCTTAGTACATCAAGTGCAGAAATACGAAATTTTTTTCAAAAATTCTATAAAGGGAACAATGTGGAAATGACTTTGGTAAGCAGGCAGTGTTGCACTTTGCTTAGCCTGTAATGGCTTTCTAAGGAAGGAAGGAAAAATTATTACCAGCTCCATGAAATATGACGTCAGTCTTGAACGAGAAGTAATTTTAGAGACTTTTAATGATTAGTTGTGTGGCAATGTTATTTGTATTCCATGAATTTGAGTCGTAGCTTTCGTTTGGTTTCCGATGTAAATAGTAGGAAATTTGAATTTAAATGAAAGATTTAGAATTTTCTTTTAGAGTTTGACACAAGCTTCAGTTCCGGGAAGGGAAATATTTGTGATTAGACTGTACTGCATTATTTCCTTCTTTTTTTTTTTTTTTTCGGAACATCAGGTTTCGTTCGACAGGACTAAATAACTGTAAGTAAGCATTGTTCTGAATTTAATTATATTGAATTGTATTGCATTTTTACTATGAATGCTTTAAAACCTAAACGTTCTCAGTCTAGAAGATTGCTAAGTACAGCTTTAAACGATTTTGAAAAATATGAGAGTGATTTATCTAAAAAAAAATTTTCAACGTAAAAAAATTACAAAGTTAATTGAAGAAAAAGTGAAACCAATGCTAGAAGTTGAACAAGAGATTAGAGAAGAGCTTCTTCAATTTGAGAAAAGTGAGGAATAATAATTATTAAAGAATTTGACGTATCTGAAGCTTATGAATGGAGAATAATAGAAAGTGAATTAACTAACCTTTTGAATGTGAAAATCAACAGTTGTAATGCTATTGATATGACAGTTTAGAAGAATACAATTCTTCGTTATCCAAAACTTAAATTGCCGACTTTTGACGGTAATGTAAAAACTTGGCTAGGATTTTGGAAGCATTGCATATTTATTACAGTCTATGGAAAGAGAATCACCTGACGAAGGAGTAATTAAAAGTTTTCTCTCTGGGGTGATAGAATAAAGCTTTGCAACAACTTCAGTTACGTTCTGGTAGAAAAAACATTCTTATAGAATTTAATGGGAGGGATGTTCTTTGTTTAGTGCTTCAAAAGAACTCGAGTCACAGATTTTGTTTCAGAAAATTGTATCATAATTTAGAATGGAAACTTCGCGCTTTAGATGTTCCTTCCAATTACCAGAGATAAGTATGTATCTACCTTATACCCACTTGTAAAATCGCCATCACCTGCTGATGCTCTTCATACGTGGCAGAAATTTAGATCAGTTAATTGTGACCACGGAGAGATAGAAGCAAAACGGGAAAATGATAATTAAAGAGAAAAGAAATCGACGCATCGCTTGGAGTTAGATGGTTTACTTTCGTTTTTACTCGATGAAATTGAGGGTGAAGAACGTCTATCCATATCTAGCAGATGTTTTGCCAAAGTTCAATCTTCCAGACAGTGGAACAAAACATTCTGGTTTTAAGAATCATGATCATTCTGGTTTTAAGAATCATGATCCAATCTCCGCCAATACTATAGGCCTTCGCCTTAATAATGACGAAGAAAGAACATTAAAATTTGTGCTCATTTTGTTCCAGAAATGAATAATCCAGTGATTGTTTCAAAGCCAGAAAGATGTGACACATTTAATAATTTCGGTTTCCATTTCATTAACATTCGTAATTTAACTTTGGATTTCAGAATCTATATCTGTTAACTGTTTATATTTCAAATTTATTTGTTCTGAAAGTTCTTCTAACTCTTCTTCTCCTGTTTCATTATCTAAAATTTTCATTTCGATTTTAGAAATTAATCTTTCTGTAAGAGATCTAAAGGTAGTTCTTTTAGCTTTTACGATTTCCATTTCGAAATCAAGTTTTAACAATTCTTTCAAATTAACTTGATATCTTCATTTAATTAATTTCTCTTCTGATTTTGATTACATAAGAAGAAGAGTCAGAAGTCATTTGCAACTTGTTCACTCAAAGCGGAAGCAATTTGCAATACAAGATTCATTTCTTAACGAAAAGGAGGATATTAAATCTTACCTTGAATTATCTGGATTACTGATCTTACTTAGAACTTATTAATCCAAAAGTTTCCAAAGGTAGCAACACATAATTAATCCAAAGCTTTTATATTACCATATTTTTATTCGAAGCAAAAAAAGTGTATTTCCGCCCTAATCACCAAATATATATATATATATATATATATATATAAGATATATATCGGCTTTATGAGAGAGAGAGCTGTTCATACGTAGTACCAACTGAACCCAAGACATCAACAATCTACAAAAATAATCATTTTGTTTACAAAAACAAAACCCGGAATGCATCGATGGTTATTCCTAGTTTTACATCGTAATTGAACATTCTTTTCTCAAGAGAAGCGCCCTCTAATGGCGGTACGAATTCGTTTGGGGGATTTTTCAACAATAATGATGTTTGTGTATTTTGAAAGACATTTGTCTTAGAACTTATGCATAAATTCTTACGCCTTCTTATTTTGCAATGAATAGTTAAAAATTACAAATGGACTCTAACTTTAGCACTTATTTTCCATAATTAATACAAAACCAGTATATTCATCTTTCTGATTAGGAACAAGGTCACTCATATTCCCTTGTTTCTGGACGTTGAAAAATTAGAAAATCCAGTTATTGGTAGCTGGACGTTTTGTCAATGGAATGTGTGAAAGTTTATATGAATGTAACTCTGTGTACTAAAACTTTTGAATATGCAAGTACTCTCATTAACCAATAAAAAGAATCTTCACATTTCAAGTGACTATAATACGGTCCTTTAACGCAATCAACGAAAATCAATTTATATCATAGGATTAAATAAAGGATAAAGATATATTTTATCTAAGAAGCAAGTGGGATAATGCTATATTATGCATGTCTTGTTAAAGACACTATTTATATAAAGATAATTTTATGTATGTTTTTCACAGATGATATGATATGATATGATAGATATTATTATATGACTAATTCATAATATTTGGAAAAATTATCAGTAAAAAATTTTCAAGAATGGATCTTTTTTAGCAGATTTTATTCAGAATACATTATAATTATTTTACATAGCTTTTGCTCAACTTTTGTTACTGAAAATAAAGATTCTACACAGAACTAATTAAATAACTTGAATAGAGTATAAATATGATTCTTAAATCATATTACTTTAAAATTTATGAGTACTAGTCTCAGTTTCAGAAAATTCTAAATACGTACCAGATTCCTACCTATTGGCTATTGAAAAATAAAGAAGACTAAATTAAGTTCTAAAATAGCTGAGATCACTAAAAAGCAATGCTCTATTCATCTTGCGACCATAAGCTTGAAATATTAAAAATGACCAAATATGTTATGTGATTATTTATGAACAGAAAAGTTTTCGGTAGTTTTATACTATCATATTGGCAATGAAAGTTTACTATCAGGAAAATTGGTGGAGACCGTCAAATCCTTTCCCAAGAAGATGCTACACAGTCGATGGGATGAAGTGTAAACACCAATTTTCTGATTATTATTTTTTAAAATAAGAAAAAATTTTGGCATGTAGGTCCCAGAGAATGCATTATTAACATAAAATGAACTATTCTCTATTATCCATAAGTGAGGGTATCACCATGGCCAAAAAGTATCATTGTTGCGAACTTTAACAATTTTCCGTTGTACTCGTACGTTACATGCAAATATAAGCATTTTTATTTGTTTACCAGCCACATTAAATAACAGAATAAAGCAAACACTGGGAAAACTTTCTTTACATCAACAGAAACTGCATGACAACAAATGAAAAGCAAAACATTTGTCCATTATACTTCCTATTTTTTTCGAAAATTATTATTTTATCTACATGTTGAAATGTGTAACATGATGTCCAAACGAAGATTCTCCAACTGCTTTCATCATTCTGTAGAGCATGCAGTGGACACTGAATATTTCATAAACCAATAATTTCTAATTCAGTGTTAATTACATTAGACCATTTAATAATAGTGTTTATGTATTTTGAGTTAAATGAATCTATTAAAGAGTGATACAAATGAAAATTATTTTTTTAAAACCTGCTATGATCAGTATTCAATGAGAATGAATAACTACTCGAAATAATTCAAAGGAACATAAAAAACATTTGCGAGTGATAATGCGGCACATAAGTGGGTAATCGAAGAATTAACGAAAGTTTATTCTTCACCAGTTTCTGCAATTTTGTATAAAAATGCATTTATGATTACATCAAATAACCATCCCTTAACAAAATGTGCAATCACCGATTTTATAAAAAAATTCTTCACTTGTACTGATATAACAACCTCAAGAATTTAAAACACTAGGATTGATACTATGGCAACCAATTTGTAAAATGTTTTCAGAAATATCTTTTAAAGACTTTAACGGAATAGAAAACGGTTTATTTTGACCATCTCTCATTAAGTCAAGCAGATGTTTGTCACTTGTCATCTTTAAATCAAGTGTTATGGCTTTTAATTTAATTTTCGTTTCCGCAGATTGATATCTTTCTGAGTCTCCAACTTTATCATTAACATCTTGATTCTTGCACTGCTGATGTTTTTTAATTTTCGCTTTTTAGAAATTTTAAACAATTGTGGGTTCGCTTTTTTTATTTCAGCAACTGGGCGTTATGCCCTTGAACTGCTCCAGAACATTTATCTGAATTTAATTTTCCTCTACATGCTGAGAATAGTGAATTTAATGTTGTATAAACAAACTTTATATATGGCATTTGGGGCTTTTGTTTACCTTACCAATTTCAGTAATTTTTTTACAAACTTCTTACATGGAATTACTCTTTGTTGAGTACTTTATGGATTGTAATGGTTAACAGAATACACATTTATGGATTTCATATTTTCGTTGCTTTTCAGCTTCGATTCAGGACTAAAGGCCCGTCTACACGTAGCGATTTCCTCGGCCGACTTATCCGACCGACAATATCTGAGAGAGCTTAATTGTCCACACGGGACGATTTTCTCGTTGGTACAGGAAATACCTCAACCAATCACAGTCCAAGGAAGAGTTCCCGCCTTATGTAGCTTCACACTGTCAACAACTGTGTAAACAAAACTGTACGAAATTGAATTTACTTCAAAATAATAATGGAAGATTTCCCTTTGCTTCTATAGCAACATCTGCGATTTTAATCTTCGCTACTGCTGCTGCTGAAGAAGAAAAAAGAAAGCGTATTTGGACGAGAAATTGGGTAAAACGCCGGAAAATTCATAGACCCCATAATACCCTGTTCCAAGAGCTGCGTTTTGAAGACAGGGTGGAATTTCGCAAATATCTACGAATGTTGCCGTGCGATTTGGATTTTTTATTAAACTTAGTGAGCAGCAAAATTAAAAAACAGGATACGATTATGCGTTCTGCAATCTTACCATCTGAGAGGCTGCATATTACTTTACGATTGCTAGCAGGTGGTAAGTTAATTTTGATTTTATTAGAAATGAATTAAATGATTTTGTTAAAATTAATATATCATATTCACGAAACTGAAATACAAACAATAATTTTAATCAATATTTAATTTTTTATTTTTTATTATTATGTTACAGGATGTTCCTGTTCAAATTTACAGTATTTGTTTAGGATACCCAAACAAACATTGTCAACACTGATACCAAAAGTATTGGATGCTTTATGGGAATGCATGCAACATTACATAAAGGTGAGTTAAAACTTAATATGTTAATGTTATATATGAGAAAAAAATGGTCTGTTATACAAGGATCAGGAGACCAATGTTAAGTTGATTTCTAATAAAATTTGTAAATATTTAATTAACTTCAATGCTCGTTTTCCTTGAAATGTGATTCATTTAATAAGGTATTACAGCAATGAATATATAATTTTCCATTTACTGTTATTAAAGTAGTAAACTATAACAGCTGCATCCTGATGCTATAATTGGTAACTTTGAATATTTTTATTTAGAATTAACTTATTGATAAAGTACTAGCAGAGATTTAGTATAATAATTAAAATTTCATTACTCATAACATCCTTTTAAAATGTAATTTACTTCTAGATTAACTGAAAATATATATTTCTTAAAATTTTTGCAGTGTTTAGTAAATGCTAAATAAATCACTAGAAGATATAGAAATTGATACAAGTAAATTCAGAATCTATGCCAAAATTAGATTGCTTTTTAAGGAATTGTATGAATATATATGAAGCAAATTTTATTGCAGCTTCCTCTAAGCAAACAATGATATCATTTAGAACATGGGCCAGCAACCTATTGTATATTAGAGTTATAAGGTTTCTCCTTCAATCTCTTGACTTTCTTTGTGAGCATACGCTGTGAAACCCCATGTGGAGGACAGTGAGCAAATCTAGGCTATGTCCTTTAGTGTTGAAGAACTACAAAGTCAGAAAGGAGGGTTTAAAGTGACCCTTTAATTCAAATAATTACAACTCTCCAACTTGAGAGTAAGCCACTACTTGGGCTGAACTAAAATAATATGAAATAAAGTGTGTTAACAAATTCAAATACCTAACTTAATCTTATGTAGGACGCCGAGGGAAGCTTAACTCTTAGTGAAATGCAATAATGCGAATTTCACCAGCAAACACTAGTAATTGCAAATGCCTATGAAGGCGAACTTTCAAAATCTTTGCGCTCACAGCCTTACGGCGATGAATCCAAGGCTCTGTTTTTCCCCTCGCATGGTCGCATGGTGCTGGCACCAGGGTGCCTGGGCCGAAGGCCCTACCCCTCATCGAATATCATTAGTAGGTTTCTAACAATATGTATACAAAAAATAGCTTACATTAAATTAGTAATATTTTTTTATGGTAATCTTAAATGGAGCAATGCTCACTAGAGTAAAAAATAAAAGAAGATATATGCAGT
>KK115049.1:106299-161460 GCA_000611955.2 Stegodyphus mimosarum | reverse complement strand
AGAAGGAGAGAGAGTGAGCCATCTTGCCACGAGTCTTCATGCGAGCTTGCCATCAGTTAGTGTTGTTGTGGCTTGAACTTATACAGAAACTTTAAATACTGATTAATATTTTGTTTATTTTTTGTTGTTTTGAGAATGGCACCAAAAAGATTATTCAATTTTTGTTGTTCTTGGAATGGCAACAGTAGATTGTTGTTGTTATCGTTCTAAAGAGTTGTTCTGCATTTTCTAAAAACGAAATAAATATTATTTTCGATTTAAAAAGTGGATTGACGTCTTTTGATGAAACGGAATTATAATTATAAGGATTCTTATATTATAATTTGGAGTCAGACCCAATAACTGGGGACTTTTGATTTTTAAGTGAATATGTCTGAAAACGATAAAACTGTGGAAGATCCTGCACACGAACTGTGTAAGGTAAGTGTCAAAATTCGTCCATTTTGGTTGGATCGCCGAGAAATATGGTTTTTTTCAAGTTGAGGCTCAGTTTAAGATAAATGGAATTGTTTCTGAAGAACCGAAATTTAACTATATAGTATCACAATTAGAACCGAAATATGTTGAGAACATCTGGGATATCGTAATAAGTAATTCCACTACTAAATATACAGAATCTAAAACAAGGCTTCTGGATTTATTTAAAGAAAGCGAAAGTACTAGAATTAAAAAACTTCTTACAGGAATCGATTTAGGCAACTTGAAACCCAGTCAATTATACAAAAATTAAAATCTGTTGCAATATCGGATGTGTCCGAAAATTTAATTAAAACGTTATGGTTAGAAAAATTGCCGGATTCTATGTGTAATATAATACTTGTTAGTGATGAAGAATTACCCAAGCTGGCGATCATGGCTGACAAAATTTCAGATATGACGCCTTCTAAAGAGATTTCTGGTGTATCAACAGCTGGTAATTGCTCAAATACAGAACTGTTAATGAAAATTCAATCCCTTGAACAGCGAATTGCCGAAATGACTGTTCATCACATATCGAGACCACGATTTAGGAAAAACTCTCCATCTCGCAGTACTTCTAGCAAAAGATTTAATCCTAAAGGAAAATATTGTTTTTATCATTTCCATTTCGGTAACAAATGTCATCAGGATAAATGTACTCAGCCGTGCAGTTGGTCAACTGATAGATCATCCAATCAGGGAAACAACAATGCGCAGTAGAACAGGTGGCAAGCTCTACTGCCGATAATGTTCCGGGATGTCGCCAATTTCGCCTATTTATCAGAGATAAAAAATCGAAAGTGTGTTTCTTAGTGGATAGCGGCGCCGATGTTAGCATTTTACCTGCATCAGCACAAGACAAACAATCCGCGGATTTCAAGTTGTATGCTGCGAATGGTACCGAAATCGAAACATATGGTATAAAAACGTTAACACTTGATTTGGGACTTAGGCGTGAATTCCAATTTCCATTTATAGTGGCCAAAATTAAAAAAGGAATTTTAGGAGCTGATTTCCTTAATAAATTTAAATTAATAATTGATTTACATGGCAAAAAACGAATTGATGGAGTAACTCAGCTAAAGGTAACTGGTGAAGTTGCTTCCATCAGTGAAAATAGTGATATCGTTACAGTAACCCATTCAACAAAATTTAATACTCTTCTAAAACAATACCCAGACATATGCAAACCAAATTTATTCTTATCAGGTTTAAAACATAATGTTCAACATCATATCATAACACATGGTCAACCTGTGCATTCCAAAGCAAGACAGTTGGATCCTCGAAAGCTTGCAGTAGTTAAGCAAGAGTTCCAATTCATGTTGGACAATAACATAATAAGACCCTCGAGTTCTCAATGGGCGAGTCCTCTGCATGTGGTGCTAAAAAAAGATGGTTCTCTTCGCCCATGCGGAGATTATAGACAGCTAAACGATAGAACAGTTCCTGATAGATATCCTATTCCTAGGATAGAGGACTTCCATCATATTTTAAAAGGTACTAATATTTATTCCAAAATAGATTTATTTAAAGCCTACTATCAAGTGCCGATTGCCGAAGAAGACAGATGCAAAACTGCTACTATCAGTCCTTTTGGACTGTATGAATTTAATGTTATGAGTTTTGGTTTGAAGAATGCACCAGCAACGTTTCAAAGATTTATAAATACAGTTCTTTCTGGTCTAAATTTCGCTTTTCCATATTTAGATGACATTCGGATAGCATCTGCTAATGAAGAGCAACACAGAATCTGTTTGAAGCTAGTGTTTGAACGATTAAATGCCTATGGACTCCGCATTAACGTTTCCAAATCCATCTTTGGCACACAAGAAATAGAATTCTTAGGTTATTTAATTACTCCTCAAGGATCACGACCTTTACCTGAAAAAGTCCAAACTATTGTTAATTATAAACTTCCAACAACCATTAATGAACTCAGAACATTCTTAGGCCTTATTAATTTTTATCGGCAATATTTAAAAAATGCATCAAAAAACCAATCTCTCCTACATGACTACCTTAAGGGAGCCCGGACAAAAGATAAACGGAAAATCCAGTGGACAGATGAAGCTAAGAAACAATTTCAGCAATGCAAAGATGATTTAGTCAATACAACACTCTTATCATTCCCGAATCATGAACTACCTCTGTCATTATATACAGACGCTTCAGACTCGGTGATTGGAGCGGTAGTTCAACAATTTGAAGATAACGGATGGAAACCTATCGCATTTTATTCCAAAAAACTAAACGAAGCACAAAAGCATTACAGTACTTACGATAGAGAGTTACTAGGAATTTACCTCTCCATCAAACACTTCAAGTTTTTACTGGAAGGAAGAACATTTAAAATACTCACAGACCATAAACACATAATTTTTGCTTTTAAACAAAAGCCAGAAAAAGCATCACCTCGTCAAATTAGACATTTGCAATACATCTCTCAATTTTCAACTGATATACAGCACATAGAAGGTCGAGACAACATCGTTGCAGTACTTTATCGAGAATTGAAGAAATTTCTTTGATCGACTATGACAAAATTGCAGATGAACAAATTGTGGATAAAGAATTGCAAAATTTGAAGACATCAGCAATTTCCCTGAACTTCAAGCAGTATCCGCTACCTTACTATCGGTTCTTCATTAAAAACTTTGCCAAAATAGCTGAGCCGGTGCTAAAATTGAAAAGAAAAAAATCTAGGTTTTCGTGGTCAGCAGAAGCCAACTTGGCGTTTCAAAAACTGAAAGACGCATTGACTCAAGCTCCCGTCTTAAAATTTCCGGAGGGGGATAAAGGATTAGAAATTTCAGCGGACGCTTCAAATTTTGCAATTCGGGCAGTGCTTTCTCAAAATGGGCAACGGAAAGAGAAACTCTCGCAGTGTTATTAGCAGTACATAAATTTCGTGTTTTCTTTGGAAGTTCTCCGGTAACTGTATATACCGACCACGCGGTGGTCACTAGACTCTACTCTGGGAAAAATTTATCACCCAGATTAATAAGGTGGGCTCTTAAACTACAAGAGTATAATCTAATAATTAAACATACGCCGGGAAAAGAAAATGTTGTGGCAGATACTTTAAGCAGGATTAACATAGATGAAAATGGAAATACAGTTAAGTTAGCCATGCTGACATCCAAAGTATTAGATTCTCGTGAAACAGTAATAGCCGAACTCGGAAAAGATCCGGAGTTCAAAAATATATACAATTATTTGGCCGACCCTGAGAATTTCAGTCATCAAGATATTGTGTCGATAAGAAATAGGGCCGCAAATTGCGAAATAATTGACGGACTGTTATTTTATACGAAAACAACTGACGAGAACAACGAGTTCAGACCGGTTATCCCAGCTAGCATTAGATTGAATGTATTAGAGGAGTTGCACGATTGTGCCATTTCGGGCCATTTGGGCCTAAGAAAAACTGTCCAAAGATTTCGCGAGTCAGTTTTCTTTCCAGAACTGCAAAAGTTTACTACTAGTTTACAAAAGTTTACTAAAGGACTTACGTATGTCCAGTCGTGCCCAACATGTCAATTGAATAATTATGTTAATTTCCGCCCGGCCGGGTTCCTAAATAGTATTAAATCAGAATTCTCAAATCAAATAATAGGCATTGATTTATTGGGACCTTATCCTAGAAGCAAAGTTAACAAAAGCCGATATCTTTTAGTTATAGTGGACCATTTTAGCAAATGGTTAGAGTTGATTCCGTTAAAACGCGCGTCTGCAAAATTGTAATAGATTCAATTCTAAATAAGTATATTTTAAAATACGGGGCGCCCCTAAAAGTTATTTCCGATAATGGTCCCCAGTTTGTTAGCAATATTTTTGAGGAAATGGGGGCAAAACTGGGCATACGTCACCTAAAGATGGTCCCGTATCGTCCGCAATCAAACATAGCGGAACGGGTTAATAGAAATGTAGTGAAAATCATCGAAGTTACGTTAAGAATTACCACTCTACCTGGGATAGCCATATAAAAGAATTTGCATTTGTCCTTAGAACTACCAAACATGATACTACACAAAAAACACCCGCTGAACTGTTTCTTGGAAGAAAGATTTTGACACCCTTAGATAAACTTTTCTTTGTCCAGGAATGGACAGAAGAATTTAAAATGACTGATATCCAGAAATTGATACGGGAAGCATCGGGAAATATGGAAATAGCACAGAGGAAACAAAAATTATATTATGACCAAAAGAGAAGAGAGGTCAAGTACAATGTGGGAGATGACGTTCTAAAAATAAAACATGCTTTATCAAATGCCCCAGAAGAAAAGGTGGGGAAATTTTTTTCGCGTTTTGAAGGACCGTTCATTATCGAGAAAGTAACACAAGCGGTTGTAGTATTAAGAAGAAACGACGGGCAGAAAATTACTGCGAATGTTGATCAAATCAAGCCATACTATGATCGTAATAAAATGGAAATGTTTAAAGATTTTTTTCAGGATCCGAGGCAACGCATTCCTACGGAAGAGGTACTTCAGCGAAAACAGCAGGAACCAGCAACAATGGCATCGAAAGGACAGAAAAAGAAAGCCCCCCCCCCAACAAAGTAGAAGAAATAAGAACCAAAAATGTGGATTTAAAAGAAAGAAGACGGACAATGCAGGTGCAAGTAATAAAAGACCAAAGCAGAATGGGCAAGGACAGCCCAAAGTAGTCAAGAGGACTGCGGAAACAGCGCAAAGGTGCCTGAGAAGCAAGAGACCAGGAGCCGAACGAGGGCCCAGGAGCGAAGGGCCCAGTCCAGCAAACGCCCAGCAGATCACCTTCCTCCCTAGCGCAAGTATCCCAGAAGGAAAAAAGGGAATTATAAAAGGAAGAGAGATGAGCAACAAGCTGGAAATGGTCAACAACCAAAGTCAAGGAAACTGGCCCAAACTTCAACCTACCCAACTTTCAAGGATTGGGCCAAGAAAAGGATGGCTGACCACAACAAGATAAGTAGTATTTCTTATTCGAACGTTTAGTTAATTTTCGAGTGTACTGCAAGTTGCAGGGTCTATTTTACCTCAAGCGAGGTTGAGTTTTACGCCAAGTGGGCGATAAATAATTACTTATCTTGAAAAAAAAATGCTTTTGTTTAAAATTGTAATTCTGTAAAGATTTAAAATTACTTAATGTTTGTAAAGTAGATTCTGAAACACTGTAAATAGATTAGTTTTGTAAAAGCAATGAATTGCTGAAAAAAATGTTAACTAAATGATTTTGTATTATGCTTTGTCGAAAGACTTGTAAAATTTCTAGAATGAAAAGTCGGAAAATGGAAGAACACGATTTAGTCTATGGACTATTATTTCAGTGTAATGTGATATTTCAGAAAAGTACCTTAAGAAAAGAATAGGAAACACTTGCTGTAAACTTAGAAATTTTAACCTACATTTGTATTTCAGGATTGCTATGAAACTGTTAAGTTTCATAAAATGTAACAAAGGGTATTATGCTTTCAATGCACGTTAGATGCAAAGTCAATGTGAATGAAGCATTCTATGTGCAAATTGCGAGTTATATGCATGAAAAGTTAAAGTTTGAGTAAATTTAGAATGCAAGTGTTAAAAAGGCTCTCCACCAAATACACTTAAAGTGTTAGACATGAAGCTAGTTAGAACCTCAGGTTTAGCTGGTTATAGGGCGTCTTTTGAGGTCTCGTATGTCAAGTTCTAACTAATGTTAGTCGATCGTAGGTGGGAGATTTGAACACCATCGAACACAGAAAACCCGCAATGGCGGTTTACTTTTCATCCAACACCGGTGAGAGAGCATTGGGGGAAGAATTTAATTTTGCTTGAATGATAAATGTGTGTGTGTGTGCGAATTTACACGGGTAAGAAAATAAAGCCTGTTACCTAGAACTTATTGTTATTATGTTGTACTAAAATTTCTTTCCTTCCAGATTTTGCTGGAAAGGAGTAAGGTGTAGATAAATCTAAAAATATACACAAAACAGATGAAGAGTTATGTACAAAGCAAGTGTTCGTCTGTAAATTTCGCCAACAACTATTGTTTTGTAAGGGTTGGCCTAAGTTTAGAAGAGTTAAATTTTGACTATTTTTTTAGAATTGCAAGTTTCAACATGGTCCGTTTGGACCACAGTAGTTCAACAATTCAATAGTTGCCAATTCTGGCGGGAAGTATGTAAGGTTTTAGTTAAACTAACAAAGTTTTATTTTAATTTAAATCTTTCTATCCCTTCTCATTTTCAACTTCCCGTTAGTAGAAGCGCGCGTTTTCAGCTTTATGCTAATTTGAAGAGGAGCCAACGACTATTTAAACGAAAGGTAGAAACCTCTCAGTGTGAGAGAGCTTTTAGTCTCAGACCACAGTCACTCTATTCGACGTTCTCCTGACCAGCTAGCATTTAAATTCTAAGTGAGCTTTACGTGATTGCTTATTAAAATAATTCCAAGTGCGTCAGTATTAATAAATCTTGCTACGCACCATTTAAGTTAGAGGCCAACCTCGCGTTATAGCTCTGCGAGCAACTACTATTTAATTTCTATTTAGCTTTAGTTTTAAATTTATTTGATTGTTCATTTTAGACCTAAGTGTGGTCTTTTACTTTCTGTATCCCTCCCGAGTTGGGAAGTGGTTGTACATAATTGCGATTTAATAAAAGAGGATTTTAAATCCCTTTCAAGTGCAGTTCTTCTAACACTTAATCACAGTATCTACCACAGAACATAGCTGCATTCAGCTCCCTGTTCCAGATGAGGACTCTAAGCTGTCACGAAGATGTTTTCAAAGAATATGCACCAAACACTCAGTCCTGACACACTTATTCTATTGTGGTTTATGTGCTATCGACGAAGTAAATTTAACTCAAAATTCGTTAACTGTTAGTTCATTATGTTTAAATGTAATGCAAGAAAATTGCGTATAATTTAATATTCCGTACAAGGAAGTCATGTGGTGTACAAATCAGATTTTTTTATCTAACGGCGGGCACTTGCCTATTCGACATTGGCCACTTCTAAGGCCAGACGTGACGGCCACTTTTTTTTGCGGAGATACCTAATAGACGGCCACCGTTGCTGCTATAACGAGACGGACAGCTACAATAATGCCTTCTCCAGCATTCAAACCCAGCTTCTTCCGTACTGCAGTGGGCTCCCCTAATCCCTCTATCATCTGGGCGGCGTCTCCCTAATGTAAAATTACTATAACAAAATTAACAGAGATGCCATTTTATATTATAATGAACTTTAAATAGTGCATTTATTCTATTGTGGTTTATGCGCTAGCAACGAAGTAGATTTAATTCAAAATTCGTTAATTGTTAATTTAAAATGTTGAAATGAAATGTAGGAAAATGGCTTATAATTTAATATTCCGTACAAGGAAGTCATATGGTGTACACATCAGATTTTTTTATAGCCTTTTCAAGTTTTTGTCGTTAATTTGAGACGCAGCGATAATTTGCTCTACCAGGAGTCTGAATCCAGTTTGTGCTACCGAAAAATATGAAACTTTATAGGTGATAGGAGATATAGTTCACTGTATACTTACCGAGCCTGTATACTTGTACGAAATATTTCAACACTACCACTTGACTGAAAATCCTACATGTTAATAACATAAGACATACTAGACCTCAACGAACACTTTAAACTCAAATTAATCCTAATGTGCTAAGTTGTCTTTAAACTTTAGTGTTGGTTGGAGAGCTTAATTTTAACATATCCATTTACAAGTCTAGCTTTAACTTATTTTATCTTAACATTTGCTAGTTTAAACTTTAACACGTTCGCTGCCAACCACGAGTTACCTCGTAGGTCGAAGTAGGTCTCGTAGGTCGTTTGGCAGCGAACGTGCTAAGTAACTCATAAACACATCATCAAGCAAACTGTGTCCAAGAACAAGAAATTATTTTTGCATTTGAGAGAAAGCTAACAAGAAATTTGTATGTTTAGAACAGTAAAAAACTGATTACAGAAATGGAAAATTGATTGTTGAAAATTGTTGCTATGATTAAGTTTTTGTCAAAAGTTTAATTTTACAATTCGTGCCGTTGTTAAAATGGCGAAGATAAAACAAGAATTTTACTAAAGTTATTCATTCGAATCATGAATGTTTCTTGTCCAAACATATAAAATTTAGAAATAAGGTATTTGAACAGTGGACATTTAAAATTGCTTCGTGGACATCTCGTTGCTGATCACCTGATATACAGAATTCTTAATTTTTTGCGTATGGTCTTTATGTACTCTTGCGCTGGTTTTGCTTCTTTAAATAAGCTACAGACAAAACTTCTTTCTTCTTTTTATTTCAAACATTCAGAATAAACGGATAGTTCTAAAAACAAATTTTTTAAGCTTGATACATGAAAAACTACAATGCTTATATAAATCAAATATGCTGTCGTAGAGCAACGGAGTTTGTCTCAACACTATTAGAAAGCGAAGCATAAACAAATTGATATCAAATAAATTTCTCTTACTTTAAACTTGATTTTTGTAGGAAACTCTTAACAACAAAAAATTATAATTTATCGCACAGATATTATGCAGTCATCTGGCTCAAAATGAATGTGAGCAAAACATGTTTATTATTTTGCAATCTCTACAAATCATATATAATCTTTTCTTTTGTACAACTTTGTGTAGACTGTGAGTGGCAACAGTAGAAATGAAAATAGTAGTAGGATGATGTTATTTTAAAAAGAATGTCTTTAAAAATCTGAATAATAAATTGTTTTCTTTTAAATACAGCAGTTTAAAATTATTCTTAAACAGAAAAATAACGTTTTTGATGTAGTAACCTCTACATTATTTCGTAACCAGAAGTTAGTAATGGTAAATAGCATGGCAAATACAGAAAAGACAGGAAACCAGTCAGACGGGGCTATACCTTTTTGGATAGATAAACCAGAAATTTGGTTTTATCAGATAGAAATAAAGTTTAAAATTAATGGTATAAGTAACGAAGATACCAAGTTTAATTACATTGTCTCAGAAATGGAACCTAAATATGTAGATACTATTTGGGATATAATAACTGGTAAGACTGAAAACAAATATTCACTTGCAAAAGAGCGTTTATTAACTATATTTAAAGTAAATGAGAATAAACGAATCAAACGCTTTTTCACGGGCACTGAGATTGGCAAAATGAGACCCTGCCATCTATTAGGAAAAAAAAAAAGAAATCTTTGGCAACTAGTGATATTCCTGACATAGTATTAAAAACATTATAGATGGACAAATTGCCGCACCGTGTCAAACATATATTGGTGGTTAGTGATGAAGGTACTGATAAATTGACGATTATGGCTGATAAGATTTTTGACATATATTCACAATTGACTTATATAAAGTCCATTCAACTGAAGTTAGGAATTCGAGCTCGTCGTCAAACACTATTTCACAATTATTGAAAAAAATATCTCCAATGGAGCAGCGGATTGAAGAACTCCATCTCCATCAGTAACCAAATGAAGGAAGTCGTCACATAGAAAGAAGAAACAGATCATCGTCGCTTAAATGATGCCACAATACCAGATCGCTGCTTTTACCCAGAACTGAAGACTTCCACCACATTTTAAAAGGCAAAAATATATTTTCTAAACTTGATTTACTTGAAGCCTATTATCAGATCCCAACAGCAGAACAAGATAAACAAAATACAGCTATAATAACACCATTTGGACTTCCCAAATTTAATGTAAGGAGTTTTGGCTTAAGAAATGCTCTCACCACTTTTCAAAGATTCATTAACGAAGTTTTCATTGGATTAGATTTCATTTCTCCGTATTTAGATGACATTCTAATAACGTTGAACAAAATAAGAAACATTTTATGGAAGTATTTAACAGAATTCAACAGCATGGCCTACGCATCAGTCTATCAAATCAGTGACGGGAGTGAACAAATTAGAATTTTGGGGATATCTGATTACACCAAATGGCTCAAAACCTCTTCCAGAAAAAGTACAAGTCATAATAAGTTATAAACTTTCTGAAACTGTTCACGAACTTCGAAAAGTTTTAGGAATGATTAACGTTTACAGAATATACTTAAAAGATGCAGCTAATTCCCAAGCTCCATTAAATGAATACTTGAAAGGTTCGAAAAAAAGATCGAGGGGATATTTCATGGACAGAAGAAGCAAAGAAGTCTTTAAAAATTGCAAAGAAGGTTCATCTAATGCTGTTAATTTAACCTTCCCTAATCCAGATCTACCATTAGTTTTATGTACAGACGCCTCTAATTTTGCAATTGGATATATATTCTATAGTAATAAAAAAACGGAGATTGAAGATCAATAGCATTTTACTCCAAAAAGTTAAATGGCACCCAGAAAGCTTATAGTACAAATGGCTGAGAACTTTTAAGCACCAATCTTTCCATCAAATAATTTAAGTATATGCTAGAAGGACAAAAACTTACGATTTTCACAGATCACAAGCAAATTATATTCGTATTTAAACAAAAAATGATAAAGCGTCACCAAGACAATTAAGACATCTTCAGTATATTTCCCAGTTTTCGACAAATGTAAAATACATAACTGGGAAAGTTAATATTGTTGCAGACTCGATGTCTAGAATTCAATCAGTTTCGGATATCGATTATGGCAAAATTGGGGATGAACAAATCTATAATGAAGAATTAAAAGAATTACGAAATAATCTCAAAAATTTTAATTTTAAACAACATCCTCTATCCTCTGGAAAAATAATAAGTTATGATATTTCAAATTTAAATATTCAACCGCTCATACCACAACCATTTCGAACGAATGTTTTCCACAAAATACGTGACTTGAACCATCCTAGCATCAAATCATCAGTGAAACAAATAGCATCAAGATTCATTTGGAAGAATATTAAAAAAGATATTAGAGAATGGACTAAAACTTGCATTAATTCCCAAAAATGTAAAATCATTCCCCCCACGTATTCCAAATTCAACTCATTTGATGAAGATGAAAGATTTAGCATAATTCATATCGATATAATTGGACCATACCTACGATAAAATGGGAATAAATATTGCTTAACATGTATCGATCGTTTTACTTGCTGAATGGAAGTTATACCGATAGAAAATATTACTACGGAAATAGTCACAAAAGTATTTTATACAAGTTGGATTTGTCGTTTTGGTGTTTCTTTCAGTGTGATTACAGATAGAGGAAACCAGTTCAGATCAGAACTTTTCAAAAGTTTAGGTACTATCCGTGGAATTAAAATGCAAACAACAACTTCACACCATCCACAAAGCAGAGGAACAATTTAAAGACTGCACAGAATATTAAAAGCAGCCATTAGATCTCACAATTCAGTCAAATGGAGTGAAACTTTAGCTATTACACTCCTTGGTACACGCGCATCTCTACGTGATGATACCAAATGCTCCAGCGCAGAAATGGTCTATGGTAAATCACTGAAGCTACCACTAGAATTCTTTCAAGAACAAAAAACCAAATTAGAACGAGATATTTAAACCAGTGAACTCCGAAAACAAGTGGAATAATTAAAACCAATTTATAGTCAATGTAAAAGAAAACAGAAATTATTTTTCCATGAGGATTTAAATTCGTGTTCACATGTATTTGTCAGAGTGGATCGTGTCCAAAAGGCAATAGAACCCCTTTATGGAGGATCTTTTCCTGTCATTGCCAGAAATGACAAATATTATACAGTGAGAATTAAAGGAAAAGACATCAATGTTTCCGTCGATCGATTAAAACAAAGCTTATTTGTTAGCCTCAGGTGAGGATGATTCTCCAAACTTAACAAATAAAGAAAAACCAAATATTCCATTAAACGGAGATGAAAATGGAAAGACGGGTGGTTTAAAATTTCAGAAACACGTAGTGGGAGAACAATTACTTTTCCAGCATGTTATCAAGATTACGTGAATATTTAATGTTGTATACTAATTTTTCATATAATGATTGTGATTTGTTGTAAATAGCATTTATGTAGTTTATTGTAATGTAAGAATTTATGTGAGAACAATTATTTTTCTCTTTGTATCGCAACTAATTTGCTTGGAAGGGAAGTAGTGTAACCTCTACAAATCATATATAATCCTATCTTTCGTACAACTTTATGTAGACTGTGAGTGGCAACGGTAGAAAAGAAAATAGTCGTAGGATGTTGTTGTTTTAAAAAGAATGTCTTTAAAAAAGTGAGTAATAAATTGTTTTCTTTTAAATATAGTAAAGTTATTCTTAAACAGAAAAGTAAAGTTTATGATGCAGCAACCGCTACAATTTTCATAAGTAAAGATGATTTATAAATACAATGATATGTGGAAATATGATCATATGAGGTACTTCACAAATTGTTGTGATCCATGAGAACAGTCATTTCACAATTAAAGTATATCATGAAAGATTAATTGGGAATTCAGTTTCCTTCGAAATGAGTAAAGTCATCAAATATTCTGTGCGGAATTGATTTTAGATATTATTTGGCCAAACTATAGTAAAAATGCATGTCTTTATATTTCTTCCAGCTGTCAGATTGGTATAGGAAGATTTCTTATTGCAGTAAAATATCTGAAATTTTTGCAGAGGCACAGATGTATAATTAAACCTAGGCAAATGATGGAGAGTAGCCATCCGACGAAGGAAAGGAGTATAATGACTTCAACGCTGCATTCTACTTGAGGTTTAGCTGCTTCACTGAGATTAGACGTAATAGTAATTGGATACTCGGTAAAGAGTGGTACAAAGTGGTTCCAAAATGTCATCCTCTCTGATTCATATGAGCGAGCTACAAATGGTTGTAAGCCCAAAGTTGCAAAATAATCTTCTTCTTCTCTATATGATCTCCACGTAAAATTCTTGAATGCAGAACTGGAGGGGTCTCTTCTAGGAGTGGGATTTCTAGAAGTAAAATCAACAAATTAGTCTTGCAAACTAAAGCTCAAAACATGTTTTAAAGGATTATACATATTATTCTTATTTTTTAGAACAATTTTTAAAACTTCTACGCACTACAAAGTAAATTTATGATTTTTCTCGAATGAATTAGGAATCATTACCAGACGTCGAAGAAAATCATAAAAAGTGCTGGAAATATTTTGCAAGCCAGTACTTGCGCTAGCGTTCGTTATATAGATCATTCCCACAGATATAATGACAATACTCTGAATAGATGGAGCATGTGTAGTCTCCCAGGAGTATATTTCAATTCCAAAACAGTTTGTGGAGTTGGCTGTACAGTAGAATTTGTGTATTATAGTCGCTTATACAATAGTTAAAATGTTGTTATTGACTCTTGGCATGATGTTAAAAATCTTTAAGTACGGAATATTTACTAGGACTGCTCTCACTTTTTCAAATATTTTTTTAAGGTGCTTACAAATGCACTCCTGCTAAAAAAATAAGCAACAAAAGCGAAACACGGAATAAAACAAAAACTATTTAATGAATATGCGTGAAACCGATCCAAGAGTTTGGTGTGGTATTACTAGGGCATATAGCAAAAGAAAAAAAAAGAGAGACACGGCTTTCCCAATAAAAAATATGTATTACGACCACCACATCACGAAAGACCAAATGGGTCAAAAGAATGTGCAACGGAAACACCTCGCTAAAAACGGGTATAATGTTGCGTGCGTACCGGTTCGTAATAGACTGAATGCACAAGTCCAATAATAGGTTAATAAAATTTACTCTTATCAAAAGAAATATTTCAAGACTCTAGAATTTTTCTGAGAGGTATTCGTACAAGTGTTCCCAATATTACGCAATGCAATCAGTAGTTATAGTTCAAACTACTAAATCTTTAAAATATAACTCAATGCAAAGCGTATATCAAAACAGAAAGTTAACTACGATTTATCTTAGCACATGAGGAATTACAAATCGCAGCAGCAGTAACTAAGCAACTAACCAAACAACTGAAATGAGATGCTCTCTCTCTCTGGCATTTTTAACTTCTTAACCAGACGCGAGAGATCTTTCTAGTAATTTCTGCTTCTCCAGATTTCCGAAAAGCAAAGAGAATGGAATTACAGTTCCAGCTAACATAGTATTCAATTACATTTATTCAATTTAAATATAAATTACCGAGATAAACGTTTGCTCATTGTTAAATGCACGTGCTTCTATATTATTACTTGAAATAAATCTTCAAGACTATTTTTAGAGAGAAGGTCGTTTTCCGCGCTCCGCATTCATAAAGTTTACTAGCGTAGATTTCCAAGCTCATAAATAGAATATTATACTAGTGGACAGGGCTTCATCAGATGAGCGATTTGGTATCAGTTTTATGTGTCTAGCATAATTAGGGGTAAAGTTATTAATTTATTACGGTTTACATTCAGTGAGTGTATTGTGTTGGTGAAAGTGAAGAGAGATTATCTCCATAACTGCGCAACTAGTGAACGGAGTAACTCAGTCTTCATACCATCGGGAACGTAATCAACTGAGGATTAATACGATGCTACTTTTATCTCCCTCAAGCCATCACAAATCAAATTAATTTGATTTTAATGAAAACCGCATGTGGTTTACTTATTCAATTGTGAAATGAACTGGCATTCCAACTAACCTTGCAACCGGATATAGAAACCGCAAAGAGAATAAAAGGGACTGGCGATTTCTTTAAAGTCCGATATTTTCTGACTTCCAAGGAATATTGGAATTTCGAAGAGTGCTCCGGATTCCTCGTGATAAGACTTTTCAAAATTTCTAAATTTGATCATAATCGAATAATTAGCTGAGAAGCTGTCAATTTTGTATTTACATATTTATTTTCTTTCAAGAGAAGCGTTTACTCCATAGGTAACAAAAGATCTCGGCGAAAACTTCCCCCTCAGAGGAGTCTCTCAAGGCATTGTGCTTGTGATTTCTGACAGAACAAAGTGAAGTGGATCCATATTAATTAAGTGATTGCTTGGCACCTAATTATCTCTTCATTACAGGACTGGTGCCTTTAAACTCAGCTCATCAAGAGGATACCAGCGATATAACTTTCTTCACACTAGGATTACATCATCAAATTTTGTGATTCAGTGCTGTGTTATTCAGTGTCTTATTTGGTTTAAGTGCACGTACAGAAGAAGCATTGCATCCTTTTTTTACGATAGCATTAAGTGCATAGTTTGAGAATAAGTTCTTTTATGGATCATTATATACAGAAGGAACAGCTTCATAAGATAGGCTTTTAAATCCTTTTATTGCATTGGGTTCTGCTTAATTTAATCTGTCCCATGAAGAACCACAAACAATAAATTTTAGAATTCTCATTATTAGTACTCTTTTGCCCATTTGTGAATTTTCTTTTAGTTCATTGTATACAGACTCTTTAGTTCTCTTAAAACTCGCCATAGTTACCTATTATATTGTTAAGTGCTTTGTCAGTATTTGCTTCTAAATAATTTGAATTAAGTTTCCTAATGTATGCTCAGTGGTATCATTTAACTATTTAAGGTTCTGAATGTCTAATGTTTAGGTGGTGATTTAAGGTTTTATTTATTTATTATTTATCATTATTACTTATCTATTTATTAACTTTTTATTTATTTATTCGTTTTATGCTTATTTAAAGTTTTACTTTTTACGGTTAAAGAATGTGTAAATTACTAAAAGATGTGTTGCCCTAATTTACTGGTAATTAATGAAAGTTTACCAACTCATGTATATCCAACTGTACTGAATAATGAACAACTTACGATTTATTAAGTAAGCACTAGTAACATTTGGCAGCTACTGAAGACAACTGTAAGTAATTCACTAAGGGTGAATAGGAATTATTTAATTGTATCCCTATTGTGAAATTATGGGATTTAATAACTACATTCTGTAATAATACTGAAGTATGTGTTAAGCAAACTCATTTGCTTGCTCTCTGCACAGCTGGTTGTATAATGTTTGCTATAGTTACTTTAGTGTTGTTTCTATTCTCGTAACATTCGCTATGTACCTTATCGTCTTTTCGAATTCATGGTCCGTCCTGTATTACCTTACGAGCCATTAATATAATGTCTCCGGATTTCATTGACTGACTCAGCACTTTGTTGTCTCATAGTAATATAGTTGAGGCACACCCGATCCCTGACATTCTCTGTTTGTTTCTTTACTATCCATTCGCGCATCCTGAATGACGTGGCCATGTCAATTTGACGAAACGATCAGAAAAAAGAACACCTTTTGTCATCCAACTCTATTTCCTACGAAGGAAAAATCAACGCTGTATTCCAGGAGTGCTTAGAAATGGTGAATACGGAAAAAGGGAAAAGATTTCTGCTACCTCCGGACGTTTAAGAGCCTATACTGAAAACCCTCAAGACATTCAAGAAATTATATCTACAAGGCCAAGAACATAAAATCTCTCCTACACAGTAGAAACAGATATAGCAACCACATAGCCATTAACCATCACCGGAAGAAAGTCACATGCTCAGGCTACGAGATGACCACCAAAGCCACCACTTTTGACCTACTCGGCAGGTTAGCAAACAACTTATAAGGAGCGTTTGACAAAGAATTTCCTTTGCCAAATATAGAGGTCAAGGTTTCAGAGATAAAGACATTACAAAAGGAGGTTTAGCTGCTATCTGCGATTCAGAATAAGATATTACTAAGCTCAAATCCACGCTAGACATTGAAAAAGCTGCCAAGTTCGTTAAAACGATACAGCCCAAACTCCGAAAACCTAAAATAACAATACACAAAATTCCACCTAACTGCCAGTAATAACAGGTTGAAGCAGCCTTAAGCTCTGAACACAGCCAGACAAAGAGTTCGTTAAATTGCCTTACAGGCTCAAGGAGAGGAACAATGTTAAATGGATTTCGGAATGTTCCCCCGCAGCATTCAAGGCCTTCATGTGTAACCCCAGACTACACATCGGCTGGCAGGCCTTCTCCATCTCTGAGCACTTTGATACAAAGAGATGCTTTAGATGTCAAGAACTGGGGCATACCCATGACACCTGTAAGAGAAGGACATACTGCGAATACTGCTCCGGTTCTCATAATACAAGAAACTACCAGGCCATCCGTCCCAGCTGCATTAACTGTTCTGACTTCAACTACAGGACAGGCAGCAACGTGCTTACAAATCACCCGGCCTATTCAAACATCTGAGATATAGAGGATACGTCGAACGTACCAGAAGAAATACACAATATCACTAATGGTGCATTCAATTGCAACACCACAGAAGAATCTCGTACAGTAAGCAATGGTGCAATTAATGAATTGCGTAAAATTAACCATGAATCAATCCGATGCCTCCAAATAAACTTACAGCGAGCAAAGCAGCTGCTGCTCAAGCAACTCAAAACGCAATTGAAAATAATATTGACATCATCTTTGCTCAGGAACCGTACTGCAAAGAAGGCTCAATCCCACTCTTCCTTCTATCCTGGTCAAAATACCATTAGAGAGATCCTACCCAAGGTACCTCATCAGGGCAAATATTATTTTATGCTACACAAAGTGGACACCGATAGTGCTCTCCGCCAATGAGGACCACTGTGCCATTCTCTTAGAATTCTTTAACAAGTACCTCGTTCTCTCCTCCACCTACTCACCGCCTACAGAAGACATTCCCAACATCGCCTCCTACGTAGGCATCTTACTTCAGGACAACCAGGCCTCAAAATTAATCATAAGTGGAGACTTCAATGCCTACAACATAGCTTGGGGATACCTCTCTAATGACTCTAAAGGCATCAATTTAGAAACTTACATCTCCAGCAAAAACCTCTGCTCCCTGAATCAAGACAACTCGCCTCTCACTTTCGGCAGTGGCCACGGGATAGGCTGAACAGATTTAACCCTTTACACCTCGGCGGTCATTAATCTCATACACAATTGGACAGAAAAAGATAATATCAGTGCGTCTGACCACAAATATATTACCATTACCATCGACACCTCTATGGAAATTTTTAGCATCAGGTGTTATAGATTGCAAAAAAATAAAATAGCTCCACTAAACCACAGTTATTATGGTTTGGACATATACACAGATCACCTGCTACGCAACATCCAAACTACTTGGGACGAAATTCTCCCGACCAGGAGCACAAAACGTATTACGTCGCTTAATTGGTGGACGAGAGAATTACGCACAATGTGACAACGCTGCCGCGCACTTTGCCTGACAATCCGTAGCAGCCACCAGAGGAGAAAGAAGCAAGACTGCTGCAATTTCAACAAGCAAGAGCAATGTACAAGAGGCGTTATCTGTATGCTGAATGCAGAAGCTGACAGCAAAACTGTACAACTCTCAATTCTATGGAACTCTGCGCAAGGTAGCGACAAACAAAGTCTTCAACCCTTCTCAAATTTACTTTCAGCTCAGCTCCTCTGCCACATAAAGTACATCTTCTACATCCTGTACCTTCAACACTATTATAGATGCTATCTTTCCTACAGACGATGCTTCCAGGGGCAGAGATTCCGAATCTAGAATTCGACATGACTCTGCAATTCCAGCAATATCAGACGACGTGCCTTCACTAATATGGAATTAAGGACATCCTTCCACTGTCTTCCTAAGAAACGAGCTCCAGGACCGAACGGTCGTAACTACAGTATTATCAAGATACCAGTTCTCTCTCATACAGCTTTCTTTTTGGCATACTTTAACAATTTTCTTGCGTTTCAAACTTTCCAAAAGCTTTTAAATCTGGGCAAGTTGTCTATTCGATAAGAAAAATAAAGAACCAACAGTTGTCTTCTCTTTACGGCCCATCTGTTTACCTTCTTGCACTAGAGAAGACTTATGAGAAGCTGCTTATCAACAACAGATTAAAACTCCACATAGGAAACACAAATTACTTAAGTCCATGCCAAATTGGATTCAGAGCAGAAAATCCACTACCCATGCACTAGCAGAACTCCAAGCGGCAGTTCAAACCTACAGAGAGCAGAATAGCACTCAGATTTCTTCTCCCTAGATCTAACGGGAACCTTCGATTCTCTATGGTGGCCTGCGATCAAGCAGGCACTAAGGGATGCCAGTATCCAGCTAATCTATACAAACCTTCTGCAATTATCTTGCAGACAGAGAACTTCACATCTCTACCAATAATGGCAGCAAATGATAACACAAGTCGGAGGCTGACCTGAAGGTTCATATGCAGGCCCAGTACTCTGGAACTTCACATTCAATGAAGTGATAAGGCATCACTGGCCGTCATATGGGAAACTAGTTGTATATGCTGATAACGCCACCTATGTCATTAGCGGGAATACTCGAAATGAAATTGAACAACATGGTACGGAAGTATGCAACATCTTCGGAAATCTGTGCGATAGTATTAAATTAACAATCTCCGAGTCCAAATGCACAGCGCTGCTCTTTCCTAAAAAGGGGGAAGAATCCAGTCAGGAAGCCATGTTTTCCTATCAGTGGGAGAAACAAAAAATTTCGCTATGAAGTCAAATTTCTAGAGCTTGCGTGGGATAAAGGATTTACCTGGCTACCTCACATAGCATACCCTAAAATAAAACTCAGGTCATTACAAACAAAATACGAAGGAACCCTCACTTAAACAAATTGCTGCATAAAATAGTAATTGAGAATATGGTTGCCTAGCCGCTGCCATCTGGACGTCACCTATGGGAGGACGCAAAGTCAAACGGCTATTCTCAGTACAACTGTCATTTGCCCTCACCATAACAGGGAGCCTTCGGAACAACTTCCACATATGCCATCAACATGTTAGCCAGCCTGCTTCCACTCCACATCTACACTGAACAAGAAGCAGTGATGGCAAAGTTAGACCGTCTGCAACAGAAAATTACCTACCATGGCTTCCCATTCGCACCGACAGAGTTTGACCTACAATGTACTGCATTACACACCCATATAGAAGACAGAGAAAAAGGCATCGAAGTCATACTGACACATCTCAGCGAATGAGATCTAACCCAGCCATCTTCACAGATGGCTCAAAATCTTATACAGGTGTGGGAAGTGTCCCGATGCGTCTCACTAACTCTGTACAGACATATCACTAGAAGGGGCACCTAGCGTAACATAACAACGTTTTCCAAGCAGAGGCCTAAGCCTTGGAGCAAGCAGGCCGCTATGCCATTACCCAGAATCTGCGAAATATACAAATAATCACAGACAGCCAATCTGCGCTACAAGCGATTCACAATCATTCACATTTTTCACAAGGAGTAAAGTCCATACAACAATTACTTCGCAACAGTACGCATCTGAACATCGCGCTCCATTATACCAAGGGACATGTAGGATATGTGGGGAATGAGCTCGCTGATTCTCTAGCTAAAGAAACGGCTTCTGATATAGGGGCAACCCAACGTCACTTCCCGGCACCAAGATCCTATAATAATCGCCGTATTCTGAACATTTCCCTGCAAAAAATGGAAGACGGAATGGGACAATAGCGACAAAGGGCATAGTATGCACGATTTTCTCCCAGAAGTTTGTATAAATAGACTCTACTCTGCCTCACAGCTTACTAGATATATTAGTGGACATGGCCCATTCCCTGAGTATTTCTTCACCTAGCCATCACGAACTCGGACCTTTGCATTTGTGGAGTACAAGGAAGCCCTGACCACTATGTCACGGAATATCCACTAACCGAAAGGTTCTATATCAGAATGCCTTCCACGAACATCAGTCTATTCAGACGGCTTATACTGAGAACTCCAGCCCTAGGACAGAGAATCTACAACATTATTAACCTGTTAATGTCATCAGGACTGGATATTGTGACCATGAACTAAGTAAGGTCTATGCCAATTTTCTTCCCGAAACGCTTTCGTAGCATTTGTACGAGCAAATGTATGATATACTCCAAACCAGCAACAGTGCCAACGAGTGCCACTAGTGCCATAAATTGCAGCAGTAAAAAATAAGTAATTAATTAAGTATTCAAGCAATAACGTATATAAATATTCAAGCAATAACGTATATAAATATTCAAGCAATAACGTATATAAGTATTCAAGCTTATATGAATTTATGTATTCAATGCAAACTATGCTACATAAGTACTTTATGTATCCAAGAATTATTGTATATGTATATATATATTCTTACGTGCGTACGGGTTCGTAATATATTGAATGCACAAGTCGTAAAAAAGTTAACAAAAATTTATTCTTTCCACAAGAAATAAATTAAAATGCTGAAATATTTCTTCACAAATCTTCGCACAATATCGCAATATCTCAAACGTTTAGCAAAAACTCAGTTCAAAACAGATAAATTAGTTCTATCTCACAGCGAAATCGCTACAATCAATACAGCATTAAGTAAACAAACAGCAGTTCGCTTTTTACAGCTACAAGTATAACAGCAACAACAACAACTAACTAACTAACTGAGATGAGGTGTTTCACCTCGGCTTTTATAAGCTTTTTAATTATCAGTAGAACAATCACGATTTTTCTAGATTTTTCTGGATGGCAACAGTAATTACGAGATATTTATTTATTAAGCATTAAATGCACGCGCTCTTTTATTTTTATTGTTTTTTTTTTTTCGACGTAGCTTTCTCTTCAAAAATCGTCTGCGTTGCTAAGGCAACATGAAGCAAATCTAATTACAATTCTAAATAAATAGCCAAATAAATGTGAAATTCGTAACATTGCCCCCTTCCCAAGGACTGCACGTCCCGGGCAGTACAATCCCTGGACAGGAAGCCAAACTTACAACTAAAGCATCAGTGCTATAATAAACATTACTTTATAATAACAAAATAAACAATAATTAAAATAAGTGACTTTCAGCAAATTAAATTCTATCCAACGCGAAATACAATTCAAATACTAAGTACAAATACTATCAAATACAAATGCTATTAAATACAAATACTTATCAAATACTAATACTTAACAAATACAAATCAAATACTAAATACAAATAGGACCATGGTCTTATACTATGTACATTATTATTTACAACTATATACACTACGTACTATGGCCATAGTAATGAACTAACCTGTCGTAATGAACGACTTTAGGTTTAGAGTTCGATGACTTACGGATCCGAACCACGACGTCGTTCAGCCTGTTTAGGACTGTGTAAGGACCATCCCAAGGTGATTGTAGTTTCGGAGAAAGTCCTTTTCGACGAGTCGGATTCCATAACCACACCTTGTCTCCTTCGTTGAAACGATGTCCAGTAGCTCTCGTGTCGTAGCGGGTCTTCATCTTCTCCGTCGCCAAGTTGACTCGCTCTCGTGCAAAGTTGTGCATCACTTCAAACCGGGCCTGGAGGTCTTGAATGTATTCCTCAGGCGATGAAGGCGCATCTGGAGGGCGACCAAACAAAAGATCACATGGCAGACGAAGGTCACGACCGAAGAGCATCTGAGATGGGGAATAGCCGGTAGTCTCGTGGACAGCACTGCGGTAAGCCAGTAAAAATAGTGGCAACTTCTTGTCCCAGTCCTGTTGGTTTCTGGAAACCACTAATGAGAGGTTATTGAGGATGGTTCGATTAAACCTCTCTACCATACCGTCCGACTGGGGATGTAAAGGCGTCGTTTGGGTTTTGTCAATGCCGAGTAGCTTGCAGAGTTCCTTGACTACAGCCGAGGTAAAATTCCTTCCCTGATCGGAATGTAACTGAAGAGGCACTCCGAATCTGGAAATCCAGTGCTGTATCATCATCTCTGCTACTGTGACAGCCTCTTGATCAGGAATAGGATACGCTTCAGGCCACTTGGTGAAGTAATCAATGGCAACGAGGATGTATTTGTTGCCATCAGCAGTTCGTGGCAGAGGTCCTAAGATGTCAAAGGCGATACGTTCAAAAGGTGCTCCTACATTGTAACGTTGCAGCTTCCCCCGGCTGCGTTTCTTCGGTCCTTTCCGACTTACACAGGCATCGCAAGTTCGGCACCACTTTTGCACGTCATCCTTTGCATTATTCCAGTAGAAACGCTCCCGAACTCTCTGCAAGGTCTTCATTATTCCGAAGTGACCTCCTGCAGGGCTGCTATGTAGTTCTTTAAGGACGTCCGGGATTCGGGATCTTGGGAGTACCAGCTGCCATCGGAAAGTTTTTCCATCATCCGATTCGAATTTTCGGTACAAGACGCCGTTTCGAATATGGAGTGAGTCCCAGAGAGCCCAATATTGTTTTGTCGTGGGACTATAGCTCGAAATATCCTGCCAAGTAGGTTTTCTGTTTGAGGTCTCCATTAACTCAATTATGGGTTTAATATCACGGTCTTGTAGCTGGTCTTTCCTGATTTCCTTGTCAGTCCATGGATCTGGATCAGCCAATGTTGATGCTGTAATTTGCCGTGCGACTGGATTAACCAGTTGGTATTTAGCTTCGACCCTGGAACAATATCGGCAGTTTTCTGGGCAAGGTCTTCTAGACAAGGCGTCAGCGTTTCCGTGCGACTGTCCCTTGCGATGACGGATAGTGATGTCATATTCCTGGAGTCTCTGTATCCACCTGGCTATCTGACCCTCAGGATTCTTGAAATTTAAAAGCCAGGCCAATGATGCATGATCTGTGCGGAGCAGGAATTTTCTGCCGTATAGATAATGATGGAAATGTTCTACGGCTTTGACTATGGCGAGCAACTCTTTCCTGGTGACACAGTAATTCCTCTCCGGTTTAGATAGGCACTTGCTCCAGTAAGCTACTACACGTTCTTGGCCCTCTATTTCTTGGGACAGAACAGCGCCGACACTTTCATTACTCGCATCCGTGTCGAGAATAAATGGTCTGTCGAGCTGAGGATACGTCAGGATTGGAGCAGATGTTAAGGCTTCCTTCAGATTCTTAAATGCATCCTCACATTCTTTTGTCCACACGAACTTTTGCTTGCTCTCTGTCAGCTTGTGAAGGGGTCTCGCAATGGATGAAAAATCCTTCACGAATCTCCTATAGTAGGTGCAAAGCCCTAGAAAGCTTCTCAGCTGGTGGACATTTTCGGGACGTCTCCAGTCTTTAACTGCTGACACTTTTTCAGGATCCGTGCGCACACCTTCAGCAGAGATGACATGTCCGAGGTAAGTCACTTCCTGTCTGAATAATTTGCATTTAGCGGGACTCAACTTCAGATTGGCTTCTTTCAGTTTCTGAAGCACCTTTCTAAGATTTTCCAAATGTTCTTCGAAACTCTTCCCGACGATGATGATGTCATCCAGGTATATCAGACAGGCTTCGTATGAAAGACCTTTTAAAACAGTCTCCATTAGACGTTCGAATGTAGCCGGCGCATTACATAGTCCAAACGGCATCACCTTGAACTGCCAAAGTCCTTGTCCTGTAGTAAATGCCGTCTTTTCTCTGTCATCAGGATGTATTTCTACCTGCCAATATCCACTCTTTAAATCAAGTGTCGAGAACCACTTGCTTCCAGAAAGAGTATCCAGAATGTCGTCAATTCTAGGAAGAGGGTAACTGTCTTTCTTCGTAACCTCGTTCAACCGGCGATAATCAACGCAAAATCTAGTTGACCCGTCTTTCTTCTTCACCAGGACGATGGGAGATGCCCAGGGATTTGCTGAAGGCTCGGTGACATTGCTTGCTTGCATGTCCGTTAAAAGTGTTCTCACCTCTTCCTATTTCGAAATCGGCAGACGTCTTGGATGTTGCTTGATTGGTGGATGATCACCAGTATCGATTCTATGCTGAGTTAAACTGGTCGACCCACGTCAGAAGACGAGCGGGAGAAAACATCTTGAAGATCTTTAATGACACGCTCGGCAGCATTCTTTTCCTCATCGTTTAATTGCGCATTCTGCAATAACTCCGATATAATGTTGTCTGAAGACACGGTTTTTGAGATATTACTTTTTCTTTCAACGCTGGTTACTGGAATACATTCTGCAATCACTTCACCTTTCTTACTAACTCTCGCTTTATCAGTTACATTGGCAACTCTCACCGGGATAACGGTCCCCGATAGGTCGATGTGTGCTGAGGCTATTAATACTCCTTTAGGGCTATTACAATTCTTGGGATATTCCATGACGCTGTAGCGGAAATTTTTATTTTCGTCTATGGATCCAGGAAGTAAAATTTCTGTTCTTGCCGGTATTGTAATATCGTCTTGAGCTATGATTTTGTGGATAGATTTCACTCCTTCATCATTAATCCCAAATAAAGTTATGTCCTCAGAAGCAGAATGCAGTTCGTTATTTTTAAAGTCCAAGGAAAAGTTGTATTTCCTTAAAAAGTCCAATCCAAGTATGCAAGGGTCTGTAATTTCTGCTACATATGCTGTGTGATGGTAAGCGGCACTTCCAAACGTGATGTTAACGTTTAATTTCCCTTCTATATTGATCTTCTCGCCGGATACAGTCTGGAGGGTAACGCAGGGCGGCGTCCAGATAAGTTTACCTTCGAGCTGTTGAGCCAAATCTTTTCGAATGATGGTAACATTGGCTCCCGTGTCGATCGTCATGTTACAAGGAATTCCATTGATTTGTCCCATGATGAAAATTCCGTTATTGCCGCCACTCACTGCAGAAATCTGAAGCGCTTTAAACTGGGGCTTTTCATTATCTGGCAACCTCCGCCCCGCGAGATGGCCACGAATTAGTTTCCCTCCTTCTTGAGAGGCGCGGTCTTAACATCCGTGCCCTGGGGTGTTCTGCAGTTTCTTCGAATGTGCCCTTCAGCTCCGCAGTTCCAGCACTTTACGAACGGTTTCTTGTCACCAGTATTCCGTGTCAAAGCATTCACCTTTCTGGTTAAATCGTCTAGGCGAGCAGTCATTGGATCCACTGGTTCTTGTATGTGAGCAGCTCTGATTGGGTGGCGGTCTCTACGAGTGGCTTGCTGTGCTGCCTCGAATTTCATGGCATACACTAGAGCACTTTTTAAGTCCTTTACATCAGCCATTCGCAGTGCTTTCTGTATTTCAGGATCCCGGATGCCGTCGATGAAGTATTGCAGGGACAGGATTTCTCTTGTTTCTGTCGGGCACTCCGAAAAGGCGAGGTGGGACAGCCTTTCAACATCCGTGGCGAGCTCCTGAAGTGTTTCCGTAGGCTTCTGTTGACGGGATTTTAACTGCAGCCTGCTGTAATCTTTTAAACACTTCTCTCCAAAACGCAGCTCTAAAGCACCGGACAGAGCTTCGAAATCTAGCCTTTTGTTTTCGGGAAGAGTTTGAAGGATGTCCGCTGCGTCTGCTCTCAGAGAAGCCGCAAGGTGACAGGCCTTAGCTTGGGAATCCCATCCATTTGCTTCCGCAACTATAGAAAATTGTGTCTTATACACTTGCCAGGAGGTCTTCCCATCATATGTCGATAGCTTCAGAGAAGGATGTGCAGGCATGGCTAGGAATTTAAAAGTATCCGAACTGCTTCCAGCCGTCGCTACGAATTTCTTTAAAGTATCAACTTCTTTGGCAACTGCGGAAACTTTGTCATCAATTTGTTGTTCCACTGCAGAAACTCTTTCTTGAATTTGTTCTCTCACAGCAGAAACTCTGTAATCGATTTGTTGTTCTACGGCAGAAACTCTCTCTTCTATTTGTTCTTTGACAGAAGAAACTTTATTTTCAACCGCATCTATTCTGCCTTCCATAGTCTCAAATTTATTTTCTATTATGCAAGTAATTTCCTTTTTCATTTCTTCTTGACTTGCTTTAACGGCTCTCATCTCTTCCTTAACGGATTCTTGACCCAATTTCAACTCTTGAACCGTTTTCATCTGATCTTTAACAGATTCCTGAACAGCCTTCATTTCTTCCTTAACAGATTTTTTCATCTTTTCTTGAACAGAATTCATTTCATCTTTAACAGATTCTTGAACAGCTTTCATCTCCTCTTTAACTAATTCTTGGCCAGCTTTCACCTCCTCTTTCACGGAATCTTGGCCAGCTTTAATTTCTTCTTTAAATGCAGCAAAGGCTGCCATGAATTGCCTTAATTGTTCTTCCATTGCTCTAGTTAATGGCATTCAAAAACCCCACTCCTGACACCAAAAATTCTTACGTGCGTACGGGTTCGTAATATATTGAATGCACAAGTCGTAAAAAAGTTAACAAAAATTTATTCTTTCCTTAAGAAATAAATTAAAATGCTGAAATATTTCTTCACAAATCTTCGCACAATATCGGAATATCTCAAACGTTTAGCAAAAACAGTTCAAAACAGATAAAATAGTTCTATCTCACAGCGAAATCGCTGCAATCAATACAGCATTAAGTAAACAAACAGCAGTTCGCTTTTTACAGCTTTAACAGCAACAACAACAACTACAACTGAGATGAGGTGTTTCACCTCAGCTTTTATAAGCTTTTTTTAATTATCAGTAGAAAAATCACGATTTTTCTAGATTTTTCTGGATGGCAACAGTAATTGCGAGATATTTATTTATTAAGCATTAAATGTACGCGCTCTTTTATTTTTATTGCTATTTTTTTTGTCGACGTAGCTTTCTCTTCAAAAATCGTCTGCGTTGCTAAGGCAACATGAAGCAAATTTAATTACAATTCTAAATAAATAGCCAAATAAATGTGAAATTCGTAACAATATATATATATATATGAGTGTCAACAGCAATACTCAAGTACTCATATAATTAATGTATATAGAATAATGTAATCAACTAATCAAGTGCTTTTATTGTAATCAAGTATTCAAGTATATAACTAGCATTCGAATGTATAAACAGTATTCGTAACATAATCCTGTATCTATTATATCAACGCATGCATGTACTCAAATAACGCAAGTTCCCAAATAATGAATAAAAACAGGTTTAATGTATTCAACTCTCATACTGTAATCAGCTCTCAAGTACATAACTGATGTACTCATATAACTTAATCATGTATCCAAAGTATTAATGTATTTAATGGAGGGATTATATTTGATGCATTTAAGAATTATTATTAATATTATTAGTAGTATTTGATGTATTTAAGAATTAGGGCAACATGAGCCCAAGAGCATAATCAAGGTATTCTAACAGCTAATGCTTATATATTCATGCAGCTAATGCATTCATGTAACATCATCCAGGTCATTGTTTGTTCATACCACTTCACAGAGACGCAAATGCATTCCTGAGGCAAAACTCCTGGGACTCGAGAGCTGCCGTTTTAAGATAGTGGAGGGCGTCGGACATATACCTGCTTACTTTTGTTAGGCAGCATTTGTCACCGTCCTCCGTCACTTGTCACCTTATTTTTACTTTTCCGCAAGCTTTCTCTTAAAATTTGTCTCGCGCTGCACTGCACGAGGGAATAAAACAATTTTAATTATAATTCTACTAAAATTATTTAACTAAATACAAAAATCGTAACAATACCCTTTATCTCAAAGGCATGCCTGACCACGGCGAGCCAAGCTGGCTGGTCTTTTTTGTGGCTGTAACGCCCATTCCGGTAGCAATGCATCTCGTGGAGGGTAGCTGGGAGTACACTGTGACATGTTATCCGTCATTCCAATGTATCCCGCACATGTTGTATGGGATTCAAAACAAGTGATCTAGCAGGCCGCGACAAAGGTGAAATTTGGAGGCGGCCGCGACAGTGGTGGTTTTAACTCTTCAGATAACACTGCACCACTTGACTCTGTGATGGCAGGCGTTATATATATTGTTACGAATTTTGTATATATGTAAATAACTTCATTGAAACTGTATATGAAACTGTAGTATCTCTTTCTAGAGTGTAACATGAAATGCTTGAAAGGGACGATGTTCTGCCGAAGAAAAAAAAAGATTACAGGGACAAGAGTATTTAACATTGAGTAAGTGGCTATCTGGACAAACTGGCGACGGTTATGGCAACTGATTTTTGTAGCAAAAATTGACGAGTAATCGTCAGAAGTCGTTTTGGATCGGTCGCTGATAACTGTAATTGCATTGTGATTGAATAAATGTAATTGATCCCTTAATGTAATTACAGTCGTATACGGCCCTCATATGACTTCCAGAAATTCCGAGAAGTAGAGGTACTTCAGATTTCTCGGAGGCTGGGGCATTACGTAAGACCGAGCAATTAAACTACGAGCATCAGTTTCTCAATTGCTAGTTCTGAGCATTTTCGGAGTATTCAGAGGTACGTGAGAGCTTCGCCTTTTAGATGCGCTTTGCATTGCGTTATATTTAACGTTTTCAGCAGTTTGGAATATGATTACTGATAGTGATGTGTGATACTGAGAAGAGCTGTACTAGTGTTTTGTAAAAAGTTCCAGAACTCTAAAGTGTTCCTTTTGATAAAAATAAATTTTATCAATCTATCATCAGTTTTGTGTACATTCAATCTGTGCAGATGCAACAAATTTTGGTGTCAGTAGTCAGGAGTGTCGTTGAATGCCGGTGACAAGAACAATGAATGAGCAAATAAGAAAGCTCGTGAGAGCCTTTGCTTTTTTCCAACAAAAGAGGGAAGAGGTCTTAAACTCCGTTACGGAAGAGATGAAAATAGTTCAAGAAAAGATGGAAGCGGGACAAAAAGAGATGGAAGGAACCGTCTAAGCAGTTCAAGGAAAAATGTAGACGGGTCGAGAAAAGACTGAAGGGGCTTAAGTCAGTTCAAAAGGTGGAACGAGGTCAAGAGGAAATAAAAAGAGAAATTAGTACCACAATAGAAAGCAAGTTCGAGGCTGTGGAAAGCAGAATAGACACCGTTCAAGTTCAAGAAATTCAAGAAAGAGTTTCTGCTGTCAAAGAACAAATCTTAGAAATAGTTTCTGCTGTCGAATAACAAATCTTAGAAAGAGTTCTGCTGTCGAACAAAAAATCTTAGAAAGAGTTTTGTTGTCGAACAACAAAACTTAGAGAGAGTTTCTGCTGTCCAGCAACAAATAGAAAAAAGAGTTTCTACTATCCACCAACAAATTGATAACAGAATTTCTGCTGCTGTTGTCAAGGAAGTTGAAAGTTTAACGAAATCCATAACGACAGCTGGTCACAAATCTAACACCTATAAATTGGAATGTGTGTCGTCCTGATCCTCTCCACATATGCCACATATGACGGAAAGACCTTTTGGTAAGTGTTTAAGACGCAGTTCTTTATAGTGGCAAAAGCAAATGGATCGATTCTGAAGCGAAAGCCTGCCATCTTGCCGCTTCTGAGAGAGCATTCGCAGCGGATATCCTTCAAACTCTTCCTGAAATGCAGAGTTTAGACTTGGAAGCTCCATCCGACGCGTTGGAGTTGCACTTTATGGAGAAGTGTTTAAAAGACTGTAGCAAACTTCAGTAAAAACCTCACCAACAGAAGCCCACGGAAACACTCCAGGAGCTCCCCACGGATGTTGAAAGGTAGTCTCGTCTCGCTTTTCCGAACTGCTCAACAGAAACAAGGGACATACTATTTCTGCAGTACTTCATGGATGGCATCTGGAATCTTGCAATACAAAAAGCCCTTCGAAATGCGGATGTCAAGGATTTAAAAAGCGTTTTAGTGTACGTCGTGAAATTCGAGGCAGCCCATCAAGCAACTCTTAGATACCACCACCTACACAGAGCTGCTAATGTCCAGGAGCCAGTGGATCTGCTGACTGCTCGTGTACACGATTTAACCAGGGAACTTAATGTCTTGAGGTGGAATAGGAGTGATTGACCTTCAGAGAGCTGAGAAGGAACTGAGAAGGTGAATGCTACGTATGAACAAATTGCAAAACACCAGAACACGAAAGCTATGACCCCTCAGGGCGAGGAAAAAGGAAAATAAATAGTGGCCGTCTCAGGGTTTGATGTTGCCCAGATATAGAGAAGCCCTATTTTAAACTGCTTCTGATTTCTGCAATGAGTAGCGGCAATAAAGGACTCTTTATCATGGGACATTTGAAAGGAGTTCCTTTCAATATAACCATCGAAAAAGGAAGCAATATTACCATCATCCGAAAAGATTTGGCAGAATGGTTGAAAGGTAAATTCCTCTGGACGCCACTCTGTTTTACCTTCCAGATAGTGTCTGGGAATAAAATCGATATCGATGCAAATTTAAACGTTAAACCAGTTTTGGAAATGCCATGTACCGTTATACGGCATATGTAGTAAATATTACTGACCCCTGCATAAACGAATTAGACTTTCTGCGGAAATAAAATTTATCCTTGGACTTTAAGAATAACGAACTGCATTTAGCCGTTGAAGACATGACCCTATTTGTAATAAATGATGAAGGAGTTATATCTGTTTACCAAGTCATACCTCAAGTCATATATTACAGTACCAGCAAGAAGACAATTTTTACATTCTGGATCCATAGCCGAAAACAAAAAATTCAGTTAGGGTATAATGGAATAGCTCAAGAACTGTATCATATTAGAAGGAGTGCTGGTAGCGTCGGCACGACTCGACTTATCGAGGACCGTCATCCCGGTGAGAACTGCCAACGTCAGTGATAAAGCGAAAATCATTAGGAAAGGTAAAGTGATTGCAGCATGTACTCCGGTAACCTGCGTTAAACCCAACAGTAATCCTTCAGAATCTGTGTTTTCGGACAGCTTCACATCGGGACTATTGCAGAAAGCACAACTATGCAATGGAGAGAGAAATGCTACAGAATGTGTAATTCAAGAATTTGAAGATGTTTTCTCCTGTTCAAATTGTAATACAGATCCAGCCTATTTCGCTGAGCATAGAATAGATACGGAAGATCATCCAACAGTCAAGTAACATCCAAGACTTCTATAACCGCTAAACAAGAGAAGGTAGTAAAACTTCAAAAGGACCTGCAGGAAAGCGACACTATCGAGCCTTCAGCATGCCCCTGGGCCTTCGCATCATTCTGGTGAGAAAGAAGGAGGATTTAATTATATTTTTCGTTGACTATGGCCGGCTGAACGAGGTTACGAAGAAAGCAAGTGGCTTTCGATGTATGATTTAATGAGTGGATACTGGCAGGTAGAGATACATCCTGATCGCCCAGAACAGACGGCTTTTAGTACCAGACAAAGAATTTGGCAGTTCAACGTGAGACTATGTGAATTGCCGGCAACATTTGAACACCTCAAGGAGACCGTGTTGAGAGGTGTTTCCTTCGAAGCCTCTGTGGTAAACCTGGAGGATATCCCCGTGAAAAAGAATTTTGAAAAACATTTAGAAAATCTTATAAAGCTGCCTCAGAATTTGAAAGAAGCCAATCTAAATTTAAGTCCTGCCAAATGTAAATTATTCAGACAGGAAGTGACTCTGTCGTAGGTCTGTGTACAGAACAAGAAAAGGTGTCAGAAGATGCAGACTCGAGACGCCTCGAAAATGTAAATAAGCTGAGAAGTTTCTTGGAGCTTTGCACGTACTATAGAACATTTGTAAAGGACTTTTCTTTCATCTCAAGACACATTCCCAAGCTGAACAGAGAGTAAACAGAAGTTCTTGAGGATAAAAATACGTGAAGAGGCATTTAAAATACTGAAGGAAGCATTAACATCTGCGACAAACTTGATGTATCCTCAGCTCGACAAACCTTTTATTTTTAATAAGGATGCGACCAGTGAGGGTGTGGGTGCTATTTTGTTCTAAGAAATAAAAGATCAAGAACGTGTTGTGGCATAGCGGAGCTAGTGTCTATGTAAACTCGAGAGGAAATCTTATAAAATTTACGTTTCGCTTCATTTTTACTGTTCTTCCAAATAAAGAATGTTGTAGAATTTCTTTTTAATTGGCTCGTAATTCATATTTAAAGCTGAAGACTTTAAAATACACTCACGTTTGTGAAAATTGCAACACCATGAAGGACTTACGCGAGTGAGCTGAAATTTTCAGGAAATGCAAAGTAGCGCATGATATGCAAATGATTAGAATTGCAAATCCGTAGCGCATGCGTATGCTGAGCAGCGCCCTCTGAACGGCTGATGGATCCGAATAAATAGACGGCTGTAGCGAGGCGTGTATGGTTATCGGTGGTTATCTGCTAGTGGTAAACGTTAACTCAATCTGTACTTATGCCTCGTCGACGAAAGAGAGCGAGATTTGAACAACTTACAGAGTTTGAACGAGGGAGAATCATCGGCCTTCGTGAAGCTGGATTGTCGTATCGTGCAGTAGCCTCTCGTGTGCAGCGTAACAGCAGCACAGTGATGCGCGTTTGGAAGCAGTGGACGGACGAGTGTCGGACAACTCGGAAATCCGGGAGTGGACCCCGAAATGTGACGTCAGCTCGCGATGATAGACACCTGGTCCGCATGGCGCGGACGGACCGTACAGCTTCCTCTAGACAATTGGCAGCACTGTGGTCAATAGCTACAGGTGTTTCATTGTGTGCTTCATCAATTCGTAGACGTCTGCTGCAGTGTGGACTGCGCGCACGGACTCCTTTATACAGGATCCCCCTAACGCACGACCATCGCCGCCTGCGGCTACAATGGGCCAATCAGCATAGAGACTGGCGTGCTGATTGGCAGCATGTCGTGTTTTCTGACGAATCCCGCTTTAATTTGTGGTACCATGATGGCCGCATTCGTGTCAGACGCTATGCCGGTGAACGCCACCTTCCGGAGTGCATTATCGAACGCCACAGTGGACGAACACCCGGAGTTATGGTCTGGGGCGCCATAGCATATCATAGACGATCTCAATTGCTACGAATTGTGGGCAATCTGAACAGCAACCGGTATATCCGTGAAGTTCTACAGCCCGAAGCTGTTCCCTTCCTTCAAAGCTTGCCAGGCGCTGTATTTCAACAGGACAATGCCCGCCCTCATACTGCTCGGATTGTTAAATCCTTCTTTGCAGCGCAGCAGGTACAGCTTCTTCCTTGGCCTGCGTGTTCCCCGGATATGTCGCCAATTGAACATGTGTGGGATGTCATTGGTCGGCGTCTTGCTCGTGATCCTCGTCCTGTTGCGTCTGCAGACGAACTTTGGGTACGCGTACAAACGATATGGAATGCTCTTCCTCAGTCAGACATTCAAACTTTGTTTGACTCCATGCCACGTCGTGTAGCAGCACTTATTGCGGCGCGTGGTGGCCACACAAAATACTGATTCTGATCTCTTGTTCTTGTTTGTTTGCTTTGAACATTTAATCATTTATTTGTACCACTACCACTCAACTGTGTATTAAATTGCATTCAATTATGACGATTCCTTCTTGGTGTTGCAATTTTCACAAACGTGAGTGTATGTAACTTCTCCGATCCCGTACCAATTAACGCGCGCCCATGATACTCAGTGTTACTTCCTATTAATTTTATCACAACGAGTGTCTGAAGTAAAACTTCAAGATTAGAAAACGAACTAGAATGTAATGTATCAATACACAGTTGATTCCAGGAGCCGTTTTTCCAAATTGAATTATTTTTGTCCTTTACTATTATTATTGTTTGTTCTATGCTTTTCAGGACACATTATCGAAAAATATCTCTTTGAATATAGTATATACTTCACAGGAACCTTGCATTTCTTTGCATTAAGTTCTTATTTCAACAACAAAAAAATCTTTTGTCAAATATAATTTTTTTTGTGTCCACAACATACTTTTAGCTTTAAAAGAGTCCTTACTGTCATGGTATCTATAAAAAATACACATGCGAATAAATCAGTAGCACTATTAATTTCCTTACCTACTTTCGAATTTACCCATTGTTACTTCCTTGTACGAAGTAAAGGAAATATTGCAATTGCGAAAATTTTGGGGTATCATATTTCAACGAAAATATACATTTTGATCGCTATCGAATGCAATTTAAAGAGGTTTTTGGATGACATATGCACACAAGGACAGAATAAAGGACTCTCTTTTCCGAAACGGGTTGCAAAAAGGATTTAAAATGGATTTAGAAGAGAATTTTTGCTTTTAGGTTTCAATCGGCAGCACCAAAAGTGTATATATATATATATACACTCACGTTGTATATATATATATATACGCACTCTGTTACTCGGCTCAGAGAGCTCAGTTTTTTTATTCTTATATTTTCGTAAATTGTGCATTTTTTGCTTTAAAAATGGTTGAATTATGGTGTTCTTAGCTTCCGGTTAAGGTTTTTTTACCTTTAGTTAATCTGCATGCAATATTCGTAGAATTATCAACAATTTAAATGTTGTTTAAGCGCGGCTAAGCCTAATTTTTTTTCCATAGCAGCCATATTTTTTTACACTTGAAACTTTCAATTTTTAATGAAAATATTTTGAGTTTTTACGTATTTTTGTCTTACCGCGAAGTTAGAACTGAATTTATTGAAGAGAAATATATATAAATGAAATTCGAGGAAACAAGTTTAAATGAAATGCAGCAAAAAATGCGTATAATTTAATATTCTGTACAAGGAAGTCATGTGGTGCTCTCATCAGATTTTTACTTAAAGCATTTATTCTTAAAATTAAAGCTTAAAACTGCAGTTGTGACGCGTTGTTCTGTTTCGACGTCTTTCGAATAAATTCCATTAAATTATCATGGAGATCTTTCTTTGCTTCTCGACTTGATTGTCTTTGCCACTCTAAACAATTCTTCTGGAACACAGGCTTCTACCAACGGAAACAAAATTGCCTTGTGTATTACATTGTGTGCTATACCTACAGATTCTAACGCCATCGAATTAAATTTTAATCTGTCATACAAAGTTTAAAGGAAAGAAGGCCGACCAGCGGCCGAGCAATAAAGTAGCTGAACGTTGGTAGTTCGGTCCTTTGCTCGAATCCCGGTGAACGGGCTGGCTACATGGGTGTTTTCGTGGTTTTTTCAGTGTATAATATGTATACGAGAGAGTTTCTCTTAGAAAGTCCTCCACGAAGGTATCCCTTTCCCTTAGGCAAATAGCCCTTGAGTGCTTTGCCGTAATTAAATATACTGTTGCGTGCGTACGGTTTCGTAACGGAGTAAATGCACGAGTTGATAAAAAGTTAATAAAATTTATTCTTTTTACATGAAATAAAAGAAAGTGCTGAAATATTTCCTCAAAGAAATTCGTACAATATCCCAATAGCTCAAACGTTAAACAGAACTCAATTCAAAACAGGGAAAGTTAATCCTATCTCGCAGCGAATTCGCTACAATCAATAACAGCGCTAAGTAAACACACAGTTCGCTTAAAACAACAACAGCATCTGAGCTGAGGTGTTTTAATTCGGCTTTTATAAGCTTCTTAATTATTCACGAGAAGAGTCTGGTAAAATCTATTTTCTCGATGGCAACAGCAATTACGAGATATTTATTTATTAAATATAAATGCACGCGCTCTTATATTTTTACTTTTCCGACGTAGCCTTCTCTACAAATTCCAGTACTTTTTAACAATGTCCTCATATGGACGGAAAAATAAACTAATTTCAAGTACAATTCTAAATAAAGAGCTAAATAAATATAAAATCCGTAACACTGCCCCCGTCCCAAGGATTGCACGTGCAGAGCAATGCAATCCCTGGACAAGAAGCCAAACTTACAACTAAGACATCAATGCAATAATAAACATTACATTACAATAACAAAATAAGCAATAATTGCAATAAGTGGTGATTTTACTTTTTCGACGTAGCTTTCTCTTCAAATTCGTCTGCGTTGCACGAGAAAATAAAACAGTTTTAATTACAATTCTAAATAAATGGCTAAATAAATACAAAATACAAAACGATACCATACCAAAGGAAAGATGAGAAATTTATCGTGGTATTTTGAACGACTAATGACAAAAGTTCTCTAATGTAAATTTCTGTTAAGAAATCATTTTTTGCCAAATCTTTATCTTAAAGCTTCTGTTACCTTCGGATAGTTATCTGCAATCGCAGGTTAACAGTTGATTGCATAAGATACTGTAATGTATCAGCAGAATAAAGATTATCATCTTCATGTATTTTCTTAAATGAGGCCGAAAATGACAATCATTCTTTAATACTTTCATCAAATTTCTTCAACTCAATTCGCAGAATTTTAAACTTTCAATTTTGCGAAGTATTTACTCTATCTGCTGAACTAGCAACATCAGTTTCTTTATATTCTTCATATATTTTAATCTTAAAATAAGTATTTAAATAATGCTCAACAGACTTATTTTGTTTTTATAGGTTTCTTCTGTGTTCTAACATTCCATTCATTATTTGATTATCCAAGTTTTGTAATTCTTCAAATTTTTTCTGTAAAATCTGAAATTTTGGTTTCCCTTCGATAATATTACCGAGATCCTGTTTGTTAATGTCTTCATAAATCTGGTTCATAATCCAAGTGAATGAAATTTTTGCTACTTCTCCCCACTTGTATTATATTTTCTATGTTTAGTTTAGTAAAAAATATCCATCGCTAGGAAGCCAATGTACTTTATGTTAATTCTATTAAATCCAATTCTATAAAATTCTTGGCAACTCAAAGCTAACTATATCGAATAGTCTAATGAAATTCACCTTCCCTGCACAAAAACGTGAAAATTTCTACGTCAATTCTTTCAAGACTTGTGGAATCGAATGTTTGGAGGGGCTTCAAATTCTAATTTCAGGGATTTTAGAAGTAAAGGGATAAAATTTTGACATGTCGAAAGAGAAGCATATCGTTCAGAAGTCATTTCTCGAACTGTGAGAAATGGCATGTTGCAAGACTGGAAGAAGACAGACACCAACACAAGTCTGCAATGATATGTAACAAACAAAATCTTTATATCACGAATATGGAAACGGTCTAAAGCTACTGATCATAGATGCAAAAACCAACTGATGGCCCAAACGTGACACAGCAGATTCTTAGTACCATTATTTGGCAACCAAATTGAAGGATTAGCTATTGAAGGATTACCCTCATTTCTATAATTGCTGACATTTGCATGCACTATTTTGAGGTCAAATTATTTGAGAAACTCTATTTTCGTCTCTGTATTCGCTATGCAGAGGACACTTTCGATTTTTTTTTATGATAATAAATAAGATTTATCCCAGATTTTATCTATTATAAATTTGATTGATCCAGCCATCCAGTTTACCTTTGAAACTGAGTCTGAAAATACCCTTCCTTTCCTTGATATTCTTGTAATTCGCAACGAATCTGATTTCAGCACTACTGTTTACCGTAAACACTTTTCTGTTTGTTCGCCATCTCATGCTAAGTCAAATCACCTTGCTAAGCAAAAAATGACTTCTTTTTATTATTATGGTTTTTCGCGCTCTCAAAGTTTGTTCCTCAGAATCTTTTCTTGCTAATGGACTCAATTATTTAAAATAAGTTGTCATTGATGAGGATTTTCTCCCATGAAGAAAACCCTCATCAGTGGCACTTATCTTAAAATAATCATCTCTCATAATGACTACTAGTCATTGGTAAAGCCTTTAAAAATTTTCAGCTTACCATCAAAGAAGACATTCCACAATTAAAAATAAAATTAGTAACCTAGTCGTGCATCCACTTCATCCTTCTATCAGCTACAAAATTGCACGGATTCTCTAGAAGTTCAGCTTTTAATTCATTTTCTCGCCTATCAATAATATCCATGATTCGATTATCAAAGATTCCATTTCTGACTTTCATTCTTAGGGAATTTATGGCATATCGTGTCAGTGTGGTTTGAGATATATTAGGCAAACTAAAAGAGTGTGAAAGTTTCATATCAAGGAACACGAGTCGTATGTACGAAACGAACAATATTAACAAGTCTTCGATAGCTAATCATAGCTGGAAAGTGAATCATAATTTTGACTTTGGCTCCGCAAAAATTATTCAAAAAGCTTCTTCAATTGGTGAACTGGGTTTTTTGAATTTTTTTAGATTCACAAAGATTTATCTTGTTTAATTAATATCCTTAAGTCCAATCCAGTCCTTCCTAACGCTTTTAAAATTTTATTAATTTAATTTTTCAGTTTCGTTACTATTTTTGCTGACAGATGCCTATACCTCCTTGCTTTTTTACTGTCGTAGAGTGTAAATACAATCACTGCGTCCACTGTTTTCTAGTCGCGCGGATTTCTTTATTCCTGATGAAGAGGGACCTGCACCTCTTTGCCCTAGAAATTGATTGAGTTATTAACTAAATCTACGCTAAACATACGATTGTTGCTTCTATAATTTTATGCTTGTTGAATTTTATTTACTTTTTGTCAAAATTACTTTGTTTGCAAAAGTAAATTAATGAGTTTTAATGATGTAATTTTGCTTGTAAAAGTCAATTAATAAATTTTAATAATGTAAAAGTAAATTAATGAGTTTCAATGATGTAAAAGTAAATTAATGAGTTTTAATGATGTAATAAATTTTGAAATTTTACATGGAATAGATATCATTCAAACTTCAATCAGCAACACTCACCCGCTTTTTGCAAAATCTGTCCACAGCTGGATTAAGATGTCCGATACTTCTTTATCTTGTGGAAGTCTTAGAGCATTGTCTAAGTTCATATGTGGGAAACCAAAAATGTAATACAGTTCGCTTTCGTGATATGAACCTATGGAAATAAATGGATATTAGTGCAGTTCTTAAAGACAGGGCTTTGCAATGTGAAATTTTACATAAAAATCTATTGCCGAAAATGAAAGAAAAACAGAATTGTTAGAAATATTCTCAACGAATATTTAACGAAGTAAACAGACGAAAAAAAAGAAATAACCTGCTAAACTCTATTCTTATCGTTCGGAAGCTTTCGTTTTTAGAGAAACAGTAAACATATCTTTATGCATGTTAGAACATAAACCGCATACATACCTCTATATTCAGTGTTTTTGTGAAAATTTTTATAAGGCAGTTTTAATCGATATGTAAAAAAATATTATTTATTCACTTTCGAAGAGCAATATCAGTCAGATGACACAAATTTTCCCCAGCGCTTTACCATTCCCGAAAGCACTAGAGAATGCTGCATCTGTTATTTGTCTTATATTGTCCATCGCGCTGTATTGAATAGCTCAAATGATCGGAAAAACGTTGAATCCATACACCCATCTTCATAAGAAAGAAAAATCAGGTATGATAATAAAACTGTGATAGAACTGGTAAGTAAAGTGTTCGCAGCATAGCATGAACCTATTCTTAATTGAAATGGCTGCCAGTGTTATGAAGATGGAAAGATATTCTCATCCCATTTCCAACACAATCTGAACTATCCTGGATTCCCGCATATTGTCATTACCCACATTTCTCCCACGGAAGGTATGATAACGTCTTTTAACGATCAAAATCAATTGCTGCACATTTCATTACATTCATTTTTTCAAGGACGCTTTGCACATAAAGGTATTTTCAAAGATTCGACGATTTCATAGCCATCATGAATTATTCCATAAATCTGTCAAGCCAATTTAAACCATCAAAAGTCATGTCTAATATATTTTCACATTTCATTTTAGTATTTAAGTCTACTTTTACCATTCCAGTAGAAACACTGAAGCTTGATAACTAAACAGAAACACAAACACAGATTTTGAGGCTTCGGTTGTTAAATACCACATAGTTCAAAAAACTTATTTTAAACTTATTTTTTATACTTCCTTTAATAATAATTTTCAATTTCAACTCTTGGACAAACTCTAAAAGAAATTTTTAGAAAGTGATGTTTGCTTCATTTTAAACGGAGAGCATATATTTAAATGTGTACTTAGTTTTAATCTTACTTCCTTATTTTGCTAGTTCATCATATTTCTCTGCCATTAATTATAAATTTCTGAAGAGAGGATTCTATTTCATTTTTAAAAGATTAAAACTATTAAAAATTATATATCAATGCAACTTAATTTCGCCTCTAACTTCATCATTCTGAATTTGTTCATTATTATGAGCAAACTGATTCAACGCCTTTTAAGAAACAATAGCTACCGCTTTTTCCTTCTTGGCTGACACTGCTGTCTCAGGAAGTGACCACCGACAACGATTGGTTTGCAGCCTTTTCCGCAGAGATACGGGCTATGCAATGATAACGTAGTTTAGCTGTAGTGTTACACAGTAGTAAAGTGTTATATATGATATGATGCTGAAGAATAGATCAATGATTACAGAATTCGAGTTTGATTTCATTTGAGTGTGAAAGCGTTGTATGCTCTGAAACATCTGGACTATTTTCGACGTATTAAAATATAAAAAGACTTGACAGAGGCCTAAATGGAAGCTAGATTTTTCGTTAAGACATTTTGCAAGCATATGATAAAATAGGGCATTAATCATGCAGGTACCTTTCAACGAAAGATTTGTCAGGATTTATCTATTTATTTTTGATTAATAGTTAAATACTGAGTTAAAGTAACCTTCTTGTCGCTTTCCTTTTCCCCCAGCTTTTCATGCCAGAACGACGTAAATAAGACAGCGTTATTCAGTTTGAGGGAGAAAGAAGTTGCTATTTAAGCGAAGGTTTCGCCAGTTGATTTTAGAGCGTGTTCCGCCTACTTCAGGCCACGTCGTTACCGTGACTAAATAGCAATTTGATTCTTTGGCGTTGTGTGCTTCTAGCCATTAGGCTTGTCTTGCCAAACCAGAGCTTTCTTGAGCATTACTTTATCCCATGAGTCGTTAGGCTAATCTAACTACATCGGATTTTAGTTCGACATTACTTGTTTAAATTAAGCCAGAAGAGTTGGCTTGTGTAAACTCAGACTGAGTCATCCTTACTTAATTGTGTTCAAATAAAAGGGCTATTTTCACTCTTCTTTGACTTTGTTTGTGTACAGTTTAAGACAAGACGATTATTCTTCTAGAGTCTTTTTAGAGTTCATGAGTTTATGCTACTAAAGAAAGCGAGACTCTATATATTAATTTTGTGCGTAGATAGGATCATATATTTGTTGAGCTAAATCATTCAATAAAAATAGAACTAAAACAAAGAAAGAGCTTATAGAATTCTATAATATCACCAAGAATTATTTTTTTTTAGATTCTTTTTTATAGTTCTGGCTCTGAGTTTTATTATTTACGTTCGCTTGCCTTATAACTTTTTAATTCAACCTTTGACAAAGCAGCAATTCGAATAAATTATTGTAATCTATTAACATAAGTGTAAGTCAACGACTTTCTCATTATTTCTCATTTCTTCACCTATATCCTAAAAGAAATGCTCTGAACCGTACTTAGATGGTCAAGAAATTCGAATTAGCGATTGAAAACCTTCATCAGCTCAATCAAGTTAATATTTTCAAAAGTATTAAATTTTAACTTGACATTGAACAATTAAAATTTTACTGGCTTTTCTAAGGCCTGATGAAAATTGAAATAGCGATTGAAAACCTTCATCAGCTCAATCAAGTTAATATTTTCAAAAGTATTAAATTTTAACTTGACATTGAACAATTAAAATTTTACTGGCTTTTCTAAGGCCTGATGAAAATTTCATGAAGAAGACTGTAAATGAAAAAATAATGAAATGAACGAAAACGCGAAATTAAACTGAAATTGAGATTGTCTCAGTTTCAATAAAGCTGCGAACCTGTTCTTCTTTTAAACAACTATTGCAGTCGTTTTTGATTTTAGAAAGTGCTTAATTCATTTAAAGTCACATCCACTAAAAGTATTTCCAGCAGTTTTCTCCATCTGTTTTTGTTTTGTTCATAGGACGCGAGAAGCATCGATAACATCGAAGGTCACATATGGCCCGCAAATTGAGGGTCACGGCTTGAGTTCAAGATGAAATCATTGTTGAACTACAAAATTCTGAATCGATTTATCCTCTAATGTTTGCATGATTCAGTAACAAACATCTAGATGACTTTTTGTGAGATTTATCTATTTATTTTTAACTAACAGTTCATTTTAAGTTGGAAAACCTTTCCTATTTACTCTCTTTTCACCCATGGTTTTCATGCCAGAATGTAAATGAGACAGCGACAGTTTATTCAGATTAAGTGCTACCAATGAAGTGCTATTTAAGTAAGAGTTTCGGAAGTTAGTTTTCAGAGCGTATCTTCTTATTCTAGGCCACGTTGTGCTGTGATTATTCACGACTTGCTCTAGCGGCGTTGATGTGTTCTTGCCTTTAGGCTTGTCTCGCCGGTTACTTTAGACCAGAGCTCTTCCTGTGCATTAAAGTATTCTGTGAGCCGTTAGGTTAACCTACACACCTTGAACTATTTATTACTTATTTCTGTTAAGCCAGACTTATTGGCTTCTTGTAACCCAAATTGGATCATCTGTTAATTTTATGATTGAAGGTCTTATACACCCTTCTTCTGATCTCTGTTTAGTTTCACTAGGTTCGAAGATAATTTTTCAACAACCTTTTAAAAGTTTATGTCTCCAAAGAGGTACAGACTTTATATATTTTCATTTTTAGATGTTATTATGATTTGCACGAATTCCCTTTGAGTTGAATGTTTATTAAAAGCTTTTAAAAATCTGAGAGGTTAAAATTGTTTACAAAGTCTGTTTTTCTGAGCATCTAATAGCTAAAATATCAGTGCAATTTTTAATACAGTAATCAGACATTTACGAATCACCTTTTCGCTAAAATACTAAAAGAGAGTCATTTAATTGATATTACACAGTTGAAAAACATAATACGGAGGTTATAGTTAGTTTTCCGCAATGAATATTTGGAATAAAACTAAGTCTAATTTTGGTTTCAATATATTTGAATTAATGTATAATCCATTTTAGTTCCATTAAAGAGAAAAAAATCCTCCCATTAGCTATTTTATACCACTATAGTAACTTTAATTCTAAAATTTATTTTCAAATTTCAAGACATCAAAATAAATAATTTTCAAGTAAACAGTTACTAACAGTAGAAAGTGAATATTTTTTCGAACTATGTTATTAGCTTACATTAAATTTATAAATTTATCGTGAGGAAATCACTTAAAAGTTAGATATTAAATTAGCCTAAACAAATTAATCTTCATAAAAGTTTCTTAGTTCATCACTGCTAATTGTAGGATAGGTCTTTCAGCTTTAATTTTTAAGTTGTCGGTACACTAGTGAAGCAGCATGAAAATTAATTTGTAGCAAGGATTCTGAGGCCTGAAAATTGTTTAAAAGACTTCACGAAAAGGAAAGAATAAAACAGTAAAATTTTTACGATAAATTTTAAATTAATAAATTAGTGCATACTTCATTCCTTTAGAGCGTATATTGCCATAAACCTAAATGAACGCATACTTATTTAATGATCATTTACAAATTGTGCTGACATTAATGAAACAGCGCATAAGCATTTAATAGTAAAAATTTAGTAAAGTAGCCACTAAATAGTTTTACACTTAGATATTATATTGAGCGTATCATTTACTTGTGTAGATTACAGTCTTATGTAATTATATTTTCTTAGGTATTTAAATTATAGTATTTCATTTCAGTATAGTTCTATCATGTGATTTCATCACTCCCGTTGTAAGGTATTTCCCCCCTCATTACTGCGTGCCTTCCTGTGTAATTGGAAAGTACGTCTGGCTAGCCTTCGTAAAGTTCGGTGCCCCGGCGAAGACATAACTTATTTTTCACCTTTCCAGCTGAAAACATTTGCAATGACTCTACTAATGGTGCTCGAATTAACATGTGGTGGGCAATAATTTCTTACAAACAGGATCTAGCGACTTGGTTCTCTCCTCTCCGGAAAAGAACATGTATGTAAAGAAGGAAAGCTTTCATAGACGAAATGTAAACCAGTTTGACTACTGCGCCATAATATCGCGAAGGGACAAACCCTCGTCCCCAGTACAGGAAATTGAGGAATACGGTACAAAATGAAAGGACTTATAGGATTCGTTCTCTGACAAGACTTTTCTCGATAATCTAAGCTCGGATTTCGGGGATTTTATTACTCTAAATAATTCATTAATTAATCTACTTGCGCGGATCACTGACTTGATTTACTTCGATACGGCGGGGAAAAATGGTATTACCAAATTTTAAACACTTGACAAATGAGACCTACGACAGGAAATCAACAGCTATTTTGCGCGTGGGCAAAAAGATACTAAGGCTAGATTTGCTTTGGCATCGGTTCGACAGCTATTTTGCACATGCGAAAAAAAAAAACCTAAGTGCTGGATGGATAGTTTCTGTAAAGTAAACTTAGAGTAATCCCCCATCTGCGGTCTGATGGAGCAACCCCTGCATTGGCGAAGCTTTCGTTCTTAAAATACATATTCGTCCCCAGTCTCTTTTTAAGTTCGGGAGAATGTAAGATACTTTCTTTCTCCTTATCGCCCGCTTTCTTTTTGCAATTGGAAGTATGTCCGGCTAGCAATCGATAATATGGAGTTTGAATCCCAGAGAGGGCATAGCACATTTTTCACGCTTTCGGCTTTGAAAAATTCTACGACTCTATTTTGGCGTCTGATTTAATATGTCGTGGATAATAATTCTCTATTCCCAGGATCTGGCGACCGGGTTCCTCCCTTCTCAGTCGCTCTTTAAGTGGCGGAGAATGTAAGGCATTTTCTCCCTCACCTGATGTAATTGGAAAGCACGTCTAACTAGCAAAAGGAAGGTCCAGAGTTCGAGTACCAGGAAGGGCATTGCTCATTTTCCCGTTTCCTGATTTGACAAACCTAATGACTCTACAATGCATTCATATATATTTGCATATTAATGTTTATCTATAATTTTTCGAATTTTTTATTCCATGAAATTAATTAAAATATCCAAGAAAGAAAAATGGGTTAGATGTAGCAGCAAATACCTTCATCTGCGACTCACCTACCCACGTATTGTTCGCACCTACATACTTGGTGACGATGACATCATCAGAACTAGCATAATCGAATTCATACATGTAGACTGATACACTTGGGCGAAGCGACAACAAATTCACTAATTTTACAGATGGTGCCTTCAGATCGATGTCGCTGATAATCTGGAAAATAGATAGATTCTTTCTTTTATTCTTTTAATTTATGGCTCTAAAAAATAAAAATAGAAGTTCTTGTGATAATAACTGAATTGCGTTTAAAATTAAAGCATATGAGGATGATTATATGTATAAATTAAATCTGTATTACATTTATGCTGTACCGTATAGTAACATCAAATATAATTGGAAATTAATTCTAACTCGAAAAAATACGATGAAGATAAGTTACAAGTAAAAAGCTACATGTAAAAAGTTTAGAGTTTGAAATAATTTAGTTTACTTAAAAATAAATTCAAATTTAAAATAATTTCCAGTAATTAATAAATACTCTTTGATTTAAAAAAGGAAAGAAAATATATTAAGAAGCGTAATGAAAACTAATACATACTTTTACAACAGTAAGAAGAATAATCATTGTTGTCACTGAGCAATTGGGTTATTTATTCGGAGAAAACAGCCAAACACGCAAAAGGCAGAATTCATTTGTAATATTACGTTTTGTTTAGATACAACTGCATACAGAGCATGGTATAAAATTATAATTCTGAGCCAAATATTCTCGATCAACAATTCGTCAAATGATTATCCTGGTTATAAGGGAGTACTGAAATTACGAAGCAATCTTGAAAGAGTCGACCTTATATGGTCAAGTTGCATTTTGTTAAAAACATCTGACAGTGTTGTGAGAAGATTAACCAATTATCTGCACATAGTGGCACTAATTTTATATACAATATTACAATACTGATTGCATACACATTGAGGCATCATGTTGTCTCATGATATCACCAACATATTGTGCTGCTATGACATTAGCAAGACGACTATGGCTATCATAGGAAACCTACGGTGGTGAGCACATATGCATATTGCACAGCAAAGATGAACGTTCCCACTCACTGCAATGAGAATTTCCGCCGTAAATTCTTCAGATAGTCATTCCTGTTGGTGCAGACGTGTTGTATTTCGTAATAAAAGCAGATTATACATGCCTTCATTGCGGGGTCCTTAATACGCGGAACTCCATTTTCACACACGAATGCATGGATCACTGACAGCAAGATAGCCCTGCGTTTGTCCCCTGCATTATTTGTTGATTATCTTGATCAGGGATATAACGTAGGAATAATTTATGACGCAGCAGTAATCTTTATTATTATTGCATCTGATAAAATTATACTTACTTTTAAATTCAGAGTATATTTATTAGGAAAAATAATCTATCCTAACTAATATTATAAATGCGGATGTGAGTTTGTTTGTGTGTTTATTTGTTACGCTTTCACACCTTAATTACTTAACTGATCATCATGAAATTTTCAAGAAATATTTTTGATATATTAGAAAAGGTTATAGGCTATAAAATGTAACTTATTTGTTGAAACGTAAACTATATAACAGGTTTTATCGCTTAAAATGATTGTCGTTGTATAAACATTAAATGCTGAAAGCGTTTATTAATTTTTATTTGTTTAATTTAATTTATTATATAAAATCCTTCACAGTTTCTGGCTTTTGACTCTTCTTACACAAACTTATTCCAGTCATTAGAAAATATAGGTAGCAGTTTTACTAGATTTCGTGGCGATACACTCCGCATAAATACAAAATATCCGCGGCCTATAGGTATTGAAGAAGAGCAGTATTTATTGATATTTTGCCTGGAGTGTATTTTTAACTTAAAAAATAAGTAATAGTAACTAAAATTTTATCCTGATTATCCTTGTCAGGCAATAAGAAAAAAAATAAAATTATTTTATTTTCTTTTCAATAGTCTTTGAAACTTATTCAAGGACATCAACGCGAGCGAAGCCTCGGGTAAAAGCTAGTTTGTTTATAAATGTCTGGCTTTGGAACTTAAGCCATTATCCATCTTGCTTCCGAGTACTTTTGATTTACAAAAATTAAACTATTAAATTCAATAGACGTATTAAAATATTCTTTTTCCTAAGTTGTCCATAGTCATGAACGGAACACACTATAGAATTACTGAGCCTAATATAAAAGAGATGAGCATTAAGGCAATCGTGCTCAGTCAAAAGACCGAAGGATGCCACAGTTATAGCATAATGAGAATAAGGGATATCCTGTTCTTTGTCCAGAAAACCTCGTCAAGCATTTCTCTTGCTTTTATGCAAAAATTTTAATCATGAATCTTGATAAATTCCGTGTTTATTAGATATACATGTTTTTATTAGTATTCCTTGTTTATTATTTATTTGGCAGAATGAAAGTTCATAAAATGTTTTGTGTTTTGGAGCGCAGTCGTTTTCTTCTTTGATTTTAAATCCGCACTCTCATTTTTCTGTACTCCTCAGTACGCTGGCATCCACTGTAGGGCTAATGAGTAGCTAAGAATACCCAAAAGACGTCGGGATTCATAAATATATTTTGAGCTGTAAGTGAGGTTTCTGGAAAGAACCCGAAGGACAGACGTAGAGACGTAGCTTTGGAAGAAAAGATTTTAGGTAGCAAAGCTGTCGCAAGTCCATATAAATTTCTTCTCATTCACTGTCAAAACTAGAAGTTAACATCAATTGCTTTATCAAAGAAAAAAAGTTTGCTGTGTAAAGCTTCAGAACCTATAATCCTGCCCTTCACGAAACCATCAGTATATATGCGAGTCCACTGATTCTCTGGATAACTGCTTTCATTTCTAATGCAAATAAATGTGTTGCGAAGCCACACATCTTTTCCTTATTAACTTTTGGACGAATTCAAGATTCCTTTGGATTTTACTGAAATTTAAAGCACCGCGATCCCATTAATAATTCACATTCTCCAGCGGTACTAAGCTTTTTACAATAAGATAGATAAATTTTGCAATAGTAGTTGAGTCTATACTGTGTCTTTATGTTTCTGGGATTTCTAAAGTTATGTTTCAATAGGGCTTCATTATGAGGGAATCTCTAAAGAAGCTGTAGCAAACTTACAGCAGTTTTTCAAAAGTCGTGTTCAACTGAAGTTAGGTTAGTCAGCCAAATGAATGATAAAAATAGGAGTAGACTTACCTGGTCCTGTAATCAAGCCAAGAGCTTGGTTTCGTACAATTTCCAAGCCACTGATCATTTTAGTTGAAGCAATTATAAGAATTTCATAACAGAAGTTTAGGAGAAATTTGATGGACATCTTATAAGTAACAATGAGAGTTAGGGAACATGTATGAACATTTAAATACCTATGTTTTGAATATCAGTTTATTTCAGTGATATATATACTAACAATCACAGTTATATTCATAATAGGCGTTTGGCATTTTTGTTCCTGTTTACCTTTTAGATGTTCACATGGAAGAAAAATTGATTATAATTTCAGGCATGGTTTCAAAACTCACATCATAAATCAGACATGTCAGCAAACTGATGAAAGTTTTCTTTAGATAGGTAAAATTTAGCGAAAGTCCACTATGAATTTTCTTTACGTTGCGTATCCATCTGCAGATTAATATATTCTATATGCAAGCTCATAAGTATAGTGAAAAGCAGTTGTTCGCTCTGAAATACTGAAAATTGTTCTCAAACTCTTAACATGAAAAAGCAAACAATGCCGCACACGTTTTCCCATTTGCCTAATTTTGTTCAGGCAGAGATCCAGAATGAAGTAAACTGTTGCTTATAATGTGAGATTTTCAGAATTTTAATTTATTTTCGAATGTTGTCCCTCTATGAAATATAATTTGTAGCTGCTTTTGGTTTCCGGAAGCATGTCCAGTTCACTTAAGCAAGCAGTCACATCCACGAAAAATATTCTTTACATTTATCTCGCAAACTGAGAATCGTACGCGCTCTGTGCTCAGTATAAAAGCATTGCTTAACTGCGCGCAAAATTCGCAATTCGTGAACTGATTGTTTTATTTTTAACTCAGTAACAAACATCTAGATAAGTTTCTCATTTTTACAAATTACTAACGGGCAAGCCCACCAGATGAGCGGGGGACTGCTGTCAAAATAAAATTTGTAAGTTCTATGCACACCTGAAAAGAAAATGTATAAAAACATTTCAATATGAATGAAATCAATTCAGTCTTTCCAAGCAACAACCAGGGCGTTGCTCATTTTTCATCTCAGCTGCTTCCGGAATTGCGTAATGTCTCTACACTCTGATAGAGTTATTGGAGATTGAATCGTATCCATATGCTTTTCTGATCTTGAGATCCTTAATGACGTTCAGTACTTCTCTAGAGGAGTTAGATAATAAACAATTTGCGTCAGGGCGATGAATTAAATTCTTCTTGAATTCTTGGACTTCTTGTTCAGTTTCAAGATCGGATTTGGGATTAGGAGTAAAGGTGTTTTCAAGCTGTTGAGCTGAAACTTCTGCCCTTTCCTGTTCGGAATAAACCAGTCCACTAGGAGTACTAAGTGGGCCGATCCATCCGCAAATGGCTTTTTAAGAGCTCTGGCAATTTTTCAAATAAGGGTAGGTTCATATTCCATGTTATCCAGAAGTTCTTCCCATTTACTTGATCTATAATCACTGCGTAATTTAGAGATTTCTCGAACTTTTTGATTAAGGAGTTTTTTTAACCTGAGGTCTCCAGTATTTCTCCATCGTTATGCCAATTTATTCTTTTCTTTCATTTTTTCTCGAATATAATCTGGAAATGAATTTTGAGTGCGATTTGTTTTCATGGTAGTAGTTTCCCGTAGAGCACTTTGAATTCTGGAGTTGATTTATTGGATTTTATTTTCGGTATCAGAAATGTTAGCAAGATTAGGGTGATCATTTTGGGATTTCAACAACAGTATTAAATTTCTACCAGTTAACAATACGTTTGAAATTTTGTTCATTTTGTTCAAAGCCATCTAGGATGAATTTAACGTGTAAGTGATCAGATGACATTTCGCGTAGGACTTCAAGGTAAGGAGTTTGAATAATACTTTTAGTGGTAACAATGTCGAGAACTTCCGAAGAGTCTGTGTAATGAAATCTTGTAGGAGTTTCCGGTCCGAGTACTGTAAGATTATTGTGAAAAGCATAATTATCATGAACGGTGCCATTATTATTGGTTCTACGTGAATCCCAAGATGGACGTTTAGAACTTAGATCTCCAGCAATAATTAATGGAAGATCTGTGTTAGTTAAACAGTCCAAGTCTCTGTTGGAAATTTGGCTTCGTGGAGGATTACATGCGGCTATAAATAAATAAGGATCAGCAGTTCTGCTATAAATAATAGCCGCTGTGTGCTTAAAGCATGTATTTCTAGACGTCTCATGTAAAGTTGATTTGAGATGATTTTTAAGTATAATGAGTGTACGTAATCCTCTATTATGTAGACGGTCATTGCGACGTATTTTATATCCAGCAATTTTAAAACGATCACAGCGGAGTAAATGAGTTTCATTAATAAGCGTTATATCAGTACAGGTTTATTCAAAAAGAAAGAGCAGGTTGCAAACATGATTCTAACGTTAATGGATAGGGAAAAGTGTCATGCCCGCATTGGCGCATTGCGCTGTTGTTTGTTCTGGTATTATTTGTTGGTTGGAGCCCAAAGAAAGCCACATCGCGAGCAAGCAAAGAACTTAAAATTCCTCAACCAACGGTATGGCGAGTTCTAAAACATTGTCTGCACATGAAGACATACAAACTGCAGTTATTGCAAGCATTGCGTCCTGACGACCACAACAAAAGGTACGAATTTTGCAGTAGCATGTTAGATGATATGGAAAAAGACAATTTTGCTGAACGATTAATTTTTTCCGATGAATCCACTTTTCATCTTTCACACACGGTGCTCATATTAATGCATACCATAAGTGTAAACTTTTCTCTATCCATTAACGTTAGAATCATGTTTCTATCTTTTGTAGTTTGGAAGAAATAAATGTTTGAAATCTGCTCTTTCTTTTTGAATAACCCTGTATTATATTTATTTAAAAAATGCTGCAATTCAGTCTCTTGACATTTAATGTTATTTGTATTAAAATAGGCGATATTTAAACTACCTACAGTAGTATTTGTTATATGTAAAGTTCCTTGCAGAATTTTATGTGCCATATTTCGTGTTCATTAGTAGGTCGAATGCTTCCATCCAAATTTGGATTTTGTCCGAAATGGATTTTGATTTTTAAATCTTTCAAAAAGGATTTTAGCCATTTGAAAGGCATTTTTAATCCAAAAAATGAATGACTATAAGTCGTCTTTGATGAAACCCCTTTCTGACTCTTAAGTAGGAGCCTTTGAGGTAGTGACGGAAGGTTTTCTTTATCATTCGATGGTGGTGGTGGTGGGTTTTTCTGAGTGTTGGTGTTTTTGCGTATATTTTGGGGTATTTCTTACACCCGCGATAGGGCGCAACGTGAGGTCCTCCACATAAACAACACTTGCCTGGACGTTTGCGCCTCAAAAAGCAGGTTTTTCAAACTTTTTTGATCCCTGCTCTCTTTTAAAAAACTTTTTAACACCTTCTATGAATTCACACCTCTACTTAAAAAATACGTATTCACATCTCTAGTTATAAAAATACGTAAGAAAATGAAACGTATTGGTAAGGTTAGGTTGCTTATACATTAAGGAAATAAACAGCAAAACTTATACACAGACATCTTTCATGACAGAAAGAATAAGAATATGAACTAAACCTGTATCAAAATAAGTTCCTGCTGTAAACCCGATTTTTACTAAATAACATAAAGAGACTACAATAAATTTCTTTGCTATAATCTGTACACTAAAATAAAGTTTAGGTAGTCAAAACTTTTGGTACTGTATTGGATTAAATTTTAATTTGAAGTATTCATTTATTCGTAATAAGTTCTTCTAAATTCAGAGATGCTTTTAAAATTTCATCAGAAAATTGTTCCTAAAGGTTCAGGTATACTCATTTTCAAAATTATTTGTAACCGTTTTTTGATCTACAGTTCCATAGCTTCCATAAAAAAGTTGAAGTTTATCTTCATCATTTATTTCTGTAGTTGAAACATTTTGCAAATTCTTCCAGCGTCGATTTTCTTTCATGCATCTGAAACTTTGCCTCAAAGACAGACACTTAATTTCTGGTTTTCATTAGATTCAAATCGTCACCATGGAGCTGAGAGTTAGACTATGAATTTGTTAAAAATCTGTCGAAGGTCTGTTTTTAATTTTATCAAGTCAGATATTGAAGCAGCTTTTTCTTCTTTCAAAATCTCAAGAACTAAGTTGGAAAATTTGGAAAAATGGCTTTAACAGGTTGCATACATGTTAATGCAGTAATTAAAAGTACTTTCTCTCTCCTTCTAGGGAAGTGGAAGACACGCCTTTAAAATTTCAGGTATAGTCACCGTTTTTCGACTTATACCTATGCGCTTGGCATTGACAGACCATTGTAAATCTGCATCTAATAAAAACAGGCAGTAAAGAAAGACATCAAATGGATCATGTTTTGACTGTAAATATCAGACATGAGTATATTCCCTGAAGAGTAACCGACGGGACTTTTTGAGTACTACTATATAAACACTATTTTTTAATGTCCTACGATTACACCTATGGCACTTTCCTCCTCTAAGTTAGAGGTTCAGTTGCCCTCTTAGATCGCTTTAATGCCCACTGGGAGTACTAACCACTTTGTGAATTATTGAATTAAAGCGTCTTTTTATGACACGTTCTCACGTCGAAAAAAATTCAGCTCTTTTATATTAGAAATCCGCATATGCGAAATTCAGTCATTGCTTGTTTAAGTATCTGTTGATATCAAGGAGGTTAAATCTATTTGCATATACAATTGTCTTATATATGGGAGAGATTTAAAAGCAGAATACTAAAATTCGTCTTTGTAACGGGAAAGCTTTGGTAACCCCAGCCTTTTCTGTGTGCTTAAAAATTATAATCGTGCTGGAGCTGTTTTAATTGATTACTACTGCTACTGTAAAAGGTCATACATAAAAAATGCTACAAAAGTCGATCAAAAAGTAAAGCATACTCTACTGTAGCTCGGTAATGGTTAACATAAGAAAATTGAAATTTTATAAGTAGAAATATTGATGCTTTTGCCTTTAGATATATCATTCAATATATGATCCATTTGCTTTACTGCAATCATCTTTTCCACTACACGAATGCACACTGCACGATTATCACACGACTACCTTTTACTCTCAGGTTCATCACGTTTCAGGTTTCGTCATATGAGCCTATGAAAACATTGCAGACAATAATAGCTTTGCAGAAGATCATCGCATACATTCTTCTTTGTCCTTGCATCACCTCTCTTGTTAAAAGCCGTGAAACCCATAAATCATACATTGTTTTGTATCCTAGTTGAATTAACGCTAACACTGAGGCTTTGACACATCAGTGTGCTCCATGATTTACTTATGCTGCAGCTATCATTTCGAATAAGTTTCTTAATAACTGATGCATTTTCTTCAGTTGTAACGGACGAAGATCTACCTCACCGGGCTGGTCGTAGGGGTTGTAGCCACCATTCCCAAACCTCAAAACTCATCGACACACACACACCTTATTTAGATTTATTGTTTATTCTCATAGACTAGCAACAGCTTATTGAGACTCGATGTTGCTGAGTTATTCCCAGATCTGTAGAAGAATTCGATAAATTCATGTTATCCTAGTAGGATATCATGTTAATTAGTCATGGTGGCTGACTTGCAATAGCAAGAAATAAAAATTTTGTACAGGTTAAGTAGTAAAGGCCTGTAGAGTCATTAGGTTATTTTGAAGCTGGAGACTTGAAAAATGAGCAATGCCCTCACCGAAACTCGAATCTGGACCTCTCGAATACGCGCCGAGTGTGCTACCGTTACACCACGAAGGCATGCTGGAAGAAGGAAGAAAATAACTTATAGGGCAATCGCTCCTACCTATAAAATTTTATTTATGCAGTGCTTACCATTAACGAGCTACACTAGATTGGGCGATACATTTTCACTAATCTTTGTATATGCCACGCCTTTATAATCATTATAAATATATCTTGTACTTTTTGTAACATACGACGATATGTGTATAAGGCTTATTTTAATTAGTACGTTACCTCTTATGAAAAAGTTTTTTCTTTACTCTTACTGTTTCGTTTACTTTACCAGAATTTATAAATAAGAGAAGTTTTAAATGTGAGTAAGATTTCTAAGCGAGAAAATTAGTAACTTCAGCCAGCCGCAGTAAAGCTCTTGTGTTGCTGTCCATTGTGAGCTATATTTCTACTGTTGAATTTTCCCT
>KK115049.1:68744-106281 GCA_000611955.2 Stegodyphus mimosarum | reverse complement strand
AGTTAGCAGAGCAAGGTACAGGATCAAAACTTAAACTTTTGAATTATCCGTAATTTAACGCATTATTGTCTGTTTTCCCCACAAGAAACAGGAACAAATATGTTTTAGATAGTTTTTTTTTTGTACTTCGAGCTGAAGTCAACAAAAATTATTATTCAGTTATTTCTATTATGTTTACCGAGTGCCTTGTTCTATTAGTTAACATGGGACAAGCATTTATCTAACAATCTAAGAAGGCTAGACTAGAATTTAGATTAAGCCCTAAAATAATAGAATCGTATCTGTGTGTCTTATACTGTAATTTGAAAATTTCTTATTAATATTTATATGATATTAAAATTTTTATTGGTAATTCGAGGCCTTTCTTGGCATGGCGCTTTTATATTTATCTAATTTTCGAATTTTATACTAAAAAATTTGGGAAATATTTGAGACATCAAATTATTTATTGGAGAAAAAAACCATTTCTTCTCAATTTCCACTCAGTACTCAATAATTAAACAGATGCTTAAGCTTACTTTTCCCAGCGTCCTGATATCTGGAAGTGCTGAAGAAGGATTTTCGTAGTAAGGCATAGAGCCGTTGCTCATCTCATGTTGCTGTTGTCTTCGCTTCTTGTGATGAGAAGTAGTATCCTGTCTATATACGTACTCTGTATACACAGCATGCAATAAAACGTCGGATGCTATTCCAGACATGAAATCTTTCCGGACTAAATGCAGCAAGTACTTCCTGAGTAGATCTTTAGTGAAAGGGATTGAAGACGGATCTTTATCTTGGTAGGCTAGAATAAGACAGTCCTGCGGCAATGATTATTCTATCAGCTAAATAAAAAATAGCATGAATATTATAAAATACAAAAAAAAAAAAAAAAAAAAAAATTTTTTAAAAAAAAAAAAAAAAAAAAAAAAAAAAAAACTAGTTTTTAAGATGTGTCTTATTTTTGTATTTTTGAACACTAAAACTTTCTTGAAGTAATCGTTTCTGAATGTCTGATTGCTATTAATTTAAACTAATGTAAAATATCTTAAGTAATGCTTTAAAAATTTTTAACGTTTTTTTATCCTTATCAATGAGATGTAAGCAATTTCTAAATTTTATCTTCATTCATATTTTAACTATATTTTCACACATCTTTGTTTAAAGCGTAATTTAAGATCTAAAGTTTCTAGTAAAATTGTGTAACTCGAAAATCTTTTCCGATTTCATTCATTTAATCATTATTCTTTTTATTGACTGTAAGAAGTAAGAAAATGGTGAAATTTAAACATATTCGTACCATTTTCTTGTTTAAATCAAGTTGTAACATACCGCTGTAAGCTGCACATTTGTACGCATGCTTGATGTAACTTAAAAAAAAGATTACTTTTAAAAAATCCATTTCTAGAATTCTAGTTAAAATTTATTTTCTTGATTCTAGTCAACAGCTTAAAGTAAAAATTTATTATTACTTTCCTAATTTTTTTCACATCTTTACAAGTCACAATTTGCTTGCAGTAATTTGTGCAGGAGTGAGATGTAGGGAGTTTTATAAAAATACTGGCTCTAATATTTGACCACGTTTGGTATTAAAATTATTATTTTATTACCTAGTTCCAATAGCTGTAATACCACTAATGAGTTTTGACTTCAGCTAGCTGAGCACCTTCGGAAAGATGTGAATTGTTAACGAAAGTAAAATCACAATCAGACGCAGTTTGTTTAGCACGAATAACTCTACCCAGCAAACACTCTGCCAAAACCTGATCTTGTCTGAGCATTTCTTGTCTGAAACTGAGGTGTTTTCTCAGTTTTGGCCTTTGGTTTTTAACTTATACATGGCCTGACTGAAATTTATTGCCACTGTTATAGAGTGTACCTGAAGTAAAATTAGACATAAAAAATTGCTCTAATATGGATGATATTCATCCATTTTATTTCTCAAACAAATTAAATCCTAACCAAGTACGCATTTTGATATTGATGGTTGTCATATATGTTGTCAAACAATGTTAAGAAGTAATTTTCAATACAAGTTGCCTCGATTATCTCAGCATAGGGCAGCAATAAATCCGATTTTCAGATGCCGTAAAAACAGTTGCATACCCTTTAAAGCATAAAAAGTTTTAGACATTTTTTCAAAAGAAAAAATCCGTTTTCTAAACTTGCATTTGGAATGTGAAGTCACCAGATTTAGTCAACATCATTTTCCCAATTAAAGGCACTAAAATTGAAGTGAAATAAAAACAGATATAATAATAAAAGCTCCAACTTGTTAAAATCTCTGATATCAGCAATTATTTTCATTTTAGTCTCTGAAGTAATTATGCCATATTTTTTAAAGTAATCTGAAAACTCCTCTATTTTAACGATTAAAAGAGTTAACAATCGGGAGTTTAAAAAAATATTGAAAGCTTGATTTGAAAAGCTTGCAATTACGATTTTCGTATGAAAATTCCGTTTCACATTTGAGATAGTTTTAAGCTGAACAGTCACGAGTGGTCTAAAATGCTGTATGCACATATAAATTTCATTGACATAGTTATTATGTCAGACTATCTTTCTAACATTTTTATTGAATCTCCTATTAATAATAACAAAAATAACAAAAAAAAAACACTCTAAATGATGGTATGTTTACAGGCATTTACAATGTTTTGATAAACAAAATGAAAATAACTTTTATTAATTAAAATTAAACTCTGAAAGTGTGTGTTGACACCTGTAGGAGTCTCCCAGGACACGATTTCTTTCTGCTGCAGCTCAGAATTCTCTTGACGATGCAAGTCTTAAAACAGATGCTAGAAAACGGAAATACGAGCAACTATTGGATTTTCCCTTTATTATTAAAAATCCTTCATGCTTCTATTAGTATTGAAAGGTATAGTTTTTAGACATTCTCCATTGGAACAGGCCTGAAATATACGATATTTAATGCCTCTGCCTTCACTTCAATCAAATTCCTAACTACGTGTCAACTTTCGAATCAAAAACGCGAACATACATACATACATTTATACCTACACGTACGACATGTAACAATCCCACATTTTAGAACACAGAAAATATTAATATATAATAACTTAAATATTAATTAAAATAGTAAATTTTAAATGAATTCCTTTTCCTCTAACTAAATATGTTGATGTTTCTTAGTTTACATTGTTTCCTGCTTAAAATTCCCATTGTATATAAATAACCTTGAATATATATATTTCAAGCATCAGATATTACTTTCTATTATTATTTTTTAACTTTTATTAAACTTTTTCCATGCGCAATACTCTCTAATGATTGAAGTTTATTACGTTATCGGTACCCATATTTATATAAGATAGAACTTATTTTGCTTAACAGGCATGACTCACCAGTAAAGAAACGATTTCTGATGGATCACGAAAACTTTTGATGTACTTTTTTCTTTATTATATAATTATATATAGCTATTTATATTTACTAATAAATTTATAATTATCGGTTTCTTCTTAATAGTTAAGGTAGTAACTTTATTGTCACGCAAACTTCCTTGATTATTTTCTCGAAATTTAGAGAATTTTGTAGCGGAAGCATTAAATTTTCCTTGGTATACAATGAATTTTAAAATTTTCTTACTATTTTTAATTCTTACTTAAATTGTTAGTTTATTTTTCAGCATTTAAACAAATTTAATACGACTTTATACATGTATGAATGTCACATATCTTTTATATTAGCATTTGAATACTGAAAATAATGCTTAGAAGATAAGGGTACTAATGTTCAATATTAATAATTTGCAACGGACTAGTTTATTAATTAAAAATTAGGATAATATAGATTATTGTATATTTATTGGGTTGTCTGAAAAGTCATGACGGTTTTATCTTATGTTCTTCAAAGGTCCGTTATTTAAAAAGGGAACAATGAGAAGTCGATAGTATATTGCAAATTTTGTTCGATAAATGTTTGCTTTCTTTTAATAAGCTTCGTTATTCCTCATTCGCAAGAGAACCTAGTTTTATCGCCGAAAGGTTTAACACGGCTACGTCTTAATTGATTGTTATACCAGGAAAAAATTTTGAAGAAAGAGAAGCAAGTGAAAATCTTAGGCACAAGGTCAAGCGATGAGGAGCGAGACAACACTTTTCATCCAAACTTCAATAATTTTTATCAGGTGATCAAATTTGCGCCTGGTGTCGCGTTATCTTGATAAAATGCAGTACCTATATGATTAATGAGCTCCAGAAGTTTCTGGAAGATAGGTTTTTTGAAACTGTGTAGTAACAGCACACATTCGAAATAATTTGTTGGCTCATTGGTAGGAGTTTGGAGCCAAGACTACTCGCAAGTTTGATAACTAACAAAAATTATTGGAGTATGGATGAAAAGTGTTGCCACATGTAACATACTCGCTTGATCTTGTGCCATCAGATTTTCACCTGTTTTGCTCTGTGCAAAATTTCTCCCGCGGTATACCATTCAAATCAAATGAGACCGTAAATCAGCACCTTGTTCAGCTTTTCGACGATAAAGCTAGGTTCTTTTGTTAATGAGGAATTACGAAAATCATTAAAAAAAAAAGCAAACAGTTATCGAGCGAAAAGAGCAATATACCGTTAACTGGTCATTGTTCCTTATATAAATAAAGGGCCTTTGAAAAACATAGAAAAAATGCGTCATGACTTCAGAAACCCAATAATAGTGTTGCAGTAATCTGTACTATAATGATAAAATTATCTCTGATATTATATGGAAGAAATTGCAACTTTCAGGGATGTTTCTTTTAGGTAAACGTCAAAAACGAAACTTTGAAAACTGAAAGCAAGATTATCTAGACTCTATAAGACACTTCTACTAACACTTTGTCATCCATACTTCGAGCTCATCCCTTGTCACTCCTACTATAATGGGCACTTTGTTGAGAGAACCTTCTTGCTGAAGCATTATTGTCGGATGTTGCGGCAAAACTTCTCCGTCTACAACAGGTGCAAATTGCAGCATCAGGGAATCTTCCAAAGTCTTCTGGAATAAAGCCACGTTCGCCTTAAAAAGATATTTTTAATGTTCAACACAATTTATGAAAAGTATATTTTGTAACTTCTAAAATAGAAACAAAAATAAGTATTCTCGTTACCCTTCAACGAGTATGGAGCTATTCTTAAAGTGCGTTGTTTCAAGTTATGCAATTATTTAGTAGTACTTGTAACAAACTTACTAGTACAACTGCTTAATACTACTAATAGCAAACTCCTTTACTAATATGGGAGATGAGATTTTTAAAGAATCACTGTTAACTCATAGGTTAACAACTATTCTTTAAAATCACTGTTAATTATAAATGTTTTCACAGTTTTTCAGAAACTGAGACATTATTAAATGTAAATATATCGATATCTTTAATATCTAGTGACAAATTTTAAATTCAAGTTCTATTTGTCATAGCAACTAGTTCGAATAAATGTAAGAGTAATTCTATATTTAATTCATTTAGATGCTGGTTATATAAAACTTATGAAAACTTTAATTTGCATTTAAGAAAAATGAATCAAAGTTTATATTTATGTAGTTGGGGTTACTCATTTATTTGGAATGAATTTTTTAAAGTAATTGAATTAAAAATCCATTATGCCTTTTTTAGCAAAATCAGTTAGACGATCACATAAAAGCATAGCAAAGTGAAAACGTTATACTCTTTTAAATATGTTAAGTATTTAAAGATGAAAGCTTTCTTGTTTCAATTTTTACTAGGCAGGAAAGATATTATTTTACAGAAGCTATTTCCTGTTGTCGAGTTTTAAAAAGATGGAAAGGAGAGAAGAAAAAAGAATATTCAATGCAGTCTTGATTTCACCGAAATGAAATATTCAAACTTACATTTCCCATTTCGCAACTACACTGGTGAAATAAATTAAGAGAATTTACATATTTTATCGAACTGCAAGAAAAGATCTGAACTGAAGGAAAAACCACTGCTTCTAAAAATTGAAATCTTGTACGGCAAATACGTAAGCGCACACGTGTGTGTAGGCGAAGCTAATAGAAAAACAGGCTTTATAAGCGCGTGGAGGGTAAGACGAATTGCGTTCGATAGCACACCACGGCGAATTTCTTGGTGTTATCTTTCAGCAATCGGTTAAGTTCACATCGGAACAGTAAAAATGAGTAACCACTAGTACTTAGATGATGAAATGAGGTGGCGAATTGTGGGAAGGCTAGAGGCAGGCCAATCGCAAGTCCAGATGTACAGAGATTTTAAACTAACATCCAGCGTGGTGTGTAATCTATGGAAACAGTTCTAGGATACTGGATCCATCGAGAGAAAGCCTGGACAAGGTCGTCCAAGAGCCACGACGGCCAGAGAAGATCGCTATTTGTCCCTTTTAGCGAGGCGTAACAGAGAGGCTACAGCTTCTCAGCTCTCTCGAGACCTGTATGCAGCCACAGGAATCCATGTAACAAGGGTGACTGTTTCCGAAAGACTGAATGAGAGAGGGTTGTTTGCCAGAAGACCGGCTGTTTGCGTCCCGCTCATGTCTACGGACAGGAGAGTCCGATTAGCATGGTGCAGGCAGCATAGTGATTGCTGTACGGAGCAATAGGCGACCGTTCTGTTCACCGACGAGTCCCGTTTTAGCCTAAACACCGATTCTCGCGGTACTTTGATATGGAGAGAGCCAGGGACCCGCTACCTACCCTCCAATGTCGCAAAATCAACAATTATGGCGGTGGCGGTGTAATGGTCTGGGCAGGCATCATGTTGGATGGCCGCTCACCTCTCCAGGTCTTTGACAGAGGCTCTGTGACTGATGTGAGGTATAGGGATGAGGTCTTGGAGCCCTATGTTCGCCTTTTTTGGGCTGCAGTGGGTCCCAAGTTTATCTTACAGGACGATAACGCGAGGTCACATAGAGCTCTTCTGGTCGACTAATTTCTCGAGAGTGAGGATATTCGCCGGATGGATTGGCCAGCCAGGTCACCAGACCTCAAGCCTATAGAGCAAGTCTGGGACGCTTTGGGGAGGGCAATTGCAACTCGTAACCCCCTCCGAGAACCATCCAGGAACTGATTGCTGAATGAATGTGACCAATTGCCCTAGGCACTGATTAACTGCCTTATTTTCATTATATCCAGTATGGCATCACGCTGCGAGGCCTGAATGACTGTATGAGGGAACCATACCCCTATTTCAGACCTTCAGACTCCCATGAGTGTTACACATGAACATGTGTGTCTATTATAAATGTTGAATATGAATATTTATTTTGTTTGTATTATATCAACCTATGTTCACACCAAATTCTATTAAAATCTGTCCAATAGTTCTGGAGATCGGAGATCAACAATGAAAATTCTCTTAATTTATTTCACCAGTGTATTTTTACTACTTTTGTTTATTTTACTTTTTTATACAGATTGATTTGCATTCCGGAAATCATTTCCCATTTTTAAAAAATAAATATTACATTTTAAATATTTTAAAATTTCGAAGAGAATTTATTATAATAAATATAAATTACGTTGAGTTGATTGCAAAAATATTTCTAGAAATACACTTTATTTGAATAATAAGAACAAAATGATCTAAAACACCTTTCTGTAATATACAAATAAAGAAGAGATTAAAAATTTCAAAATTAATATTATAAATTATTAAAGTCACTCAATGTGTTGTAAGGTGTTTTATGCTAATTACCCAATTAATATTATGAATTAAGCCTTTACTTTCTAATTTCCGTAATCCTCACCAGAATGCAAATTAGTTGCAAAGCTGAGGGTTTTGAAGTTTAGATTAGAGATTCTAGCAGCCTCACGCCTTGCAGTTACTAGAGCCAGCTCTGCGGAAGTTGTATTACGACTTTAGCGTCTTGCTAGCCGACGTTTCAAAATACGCATCGGTAGATATCTGAGCCAGCTTAATTTGTCTTTTTTATGTACAGTCTCCGACTGTGGCATCTACATTTGAAATTTAACTTTCTGTTTCGTTAATTTAAATACCAGGAAAGTAGCGAACGTTCGTTTGAAACGTTTTTCGTGCTCTGTCTTTTCGTGCGATTTAAGATCAAATAAAAAGGCGATTTGAACCTTTTTCCAACACTGTGATTGTTTCAGACTGAGCAATAACTGACTGGCAGTCCAACAGGGTCTGCAAGATTTAAGTACAAGCTTCCAGTTACAGTTGAAGCCTGCTATGTAATACACGCACACACACATACATACACTCACTTCCAAAAGTAAAGCACGGAGAGGAAAAGGCTAATTTCCGAAAGCCAATCAGAATTGAAGAGGATGCAATTCGCTGCAGAGGTAGATGGAAGTATGCAAATATATTAGGAAACAGCCAATCGCGCTTTCATCTCAAGAAATATGCAAAAAAGGAAATCTTATAAGAAGCCAGCTTTATGAAGGGTTACAGAAGTTGATTGTAAGTGCTGATAGAAGGTGTTTAAAACTTTCGTACAATTTGTTTTCAAGACATACGTGTTTCTATAACTTCCGGAAGACCAATGGGAGATTCTGAGAGCTGGTGTGCTGTGGGGCGCATTGAAGCAGCGCAGTCGATCACAGATGTTGCTCTTTTCTTCGGCGTTCATCATTCTGTAATTTCACGTGTATGGAAACAAATCCAAAGCACAGAGACAGTTGTCCGAAAGCCAGTAGCAGGGGTTACAACTCCCGCGGAAGATCGATATATTGCTATTGTAGTCAAGCGGAATCGCAGAGCGACCTTCCCACGTTTGGCATCTATCGTTACAGCGTTTATTGGTAAGGCGATATCTGCAGCTACTGTAAGCCGAAGATTGCATATGAGTGGACTGTACGACCGGTACCTCGAGTTTGTGTTCCTCTATCCGTCCAATCAAGAGGGGCACGATTACAGTGGTACCAGAAACATATCAATTGGAATGTGTCTGACTTGGGCAATGTCATGTTTACTAATGAGTCAAGATTTGCTCTGGAGCCAGATGACAAGCTTATAAGGATATGGCGTGAACAACGAACACGCAATCAGTCCCAAAACATAACTGAACATCACGCATTCCGAGGCGGAAGCATAATGGTGTGCACAGGGATTTCATTAAGATATCGCACCGAACAGCACATCCTTAAACGGGGTTCTTTGACGGCTGTCCGGTATCGAGATGAAGTCCTAGAACCCATTGTGAGATTGTACGCTGCAGCAGTTGGCCCTACTTTTGTTTTAATACACGATAACGCACGTCCCCACAGAGCTGACATCGTCGACGGCTACCTGGAGAGTGAAGGGATTGCGCGTAAGGCGTGGCCAGCATATTCTCCCGACCTTAATCCCATTGAAAATCTTTGGGATACTCTCGGCCGTGCTGTATCTTCACGTTCCCCACCTCCATTCACTCATATTGAGCTGGAAACTGCTCTGCAAGAAGAATGGCGATTGCTTAATTCTGCGGTGGTTGACCACCCAATTGAAAGCATGGTCACAAGCTGTAAACTTTGTATATAGATAAGGGGGGTCACATACCCTATTAATGTTCTTCTTTTTATTTTATGCTGTTTATTTTCACTTTATACATAATTCTGTTTAAGTCTCCAGTATGTCATTAACTGACAACTTACAAAAATTTAATATTGTTTTCCTTTCTGTATATAATTATTGATTTTGTTTTATACATAAATATATATGCTACTTTCCTGCCGAATTTTGTGTCAATCAAAGCAGTATTTGTTGATTTTTTTGCATTTTACATTTTCATGCTTAACTTTTGGAAGTGAGTGTATATCTATATATATATCGGGGAGGAAGTCAAATATAAAGAGAGAGATCAAGTACTCAAAATCAAACACTTGATCTCAAACACTCATTATCATCGGCAGGCGAAGAACGAATTTCCAAATTATGTCTTCGATTTCAAGGCTGATACTTTGTGGGGTTCCACCCCTTTATCTAACAGCTAAATGTCAGGAACCCCCTAGATACAGATAAGCCACTAATCGCTTGAGTGCGTGAACAGAGACGTAAGACTCAAGAAGGGTTAATTACCCTTTATTTTTCATAATAAGAATTAACACAGTCGGCTCCTATCAGAAAGCATACAGCAAAGCCTCCATTTGGGCTTGATCTCAAAATATAAGAACTGAAGCTTAACTAATGCTTAACTAAAAAGATATAGCCGGAGCTATCAAGATTCTAAGTAGTTGGCCCCTAAATCTCAATTAAGTTGGTGAAGCTATCAAGGGCCTGAAGTACAGCCGAGCGTAGTAAAACCTTAGAGAGAGACGTAGCCAAAAGGCGGACGCGAGCTAGTCAGAAACTCTGGCTCTCTAACGAAGTCAGTGAAACTTAGACTTAAATACTACTCTTACTCATTTGCTTTGAAAATGATTCTGACAACACATTCTGGTAGGAAATTGTAAGCTGAAAATAGAAAGGATAGGAACTCAATGTAACTGTTAGAAACGTAGGATAAACCTTACAACGTTACTGAATTGAGAAAGCCGTGGTATATTTGAAAGATGGGGAGTAAGTAGTGGCAAATGTGGATCAAATTAAACCTTACTGCGATCGAACTAAAATGCCAATTTTTAAACATATTTTATGGGTAACTCAAGCGTATAACATGAATGCTACAAGGAGCATCGACGACGTGCAAACACCTATGGAAGTGCAAATGATATCCACAAAAAGAAAGTCAACTGCGACTACAAAAGGCTACGTAAAGAAACCTCGGAGGTAAACGGAAGAACGAAAGGCAAAGACGCAATGAATCCAGGAGGCAACGCGATCTACCAAGGGAAGGCCAAAGTACGAAAAAATTTTGAAGGAAAGTCCTAGCAGCGGACTCAAAGTATCGAGAGGATCAGAAGTCGAGACGGCTAAGAAACAAGAGACCAGCCGAACAAGCTGCAGAGACTCCAAGGTTAATTCCCGCGTTCTCGGGTGCCTGAACTACGGAAAGAAGGACTACCGGGGAGTTCTACCAACACCAAGACGGTGTTGGTTCTACCCAGGATAAGAGATAACCTGACCCGTTCGAAAGCCATTAGCTCTGTAGGAAAATGCTGAGGTTGCGAGAAACCGCAAAAAAGAGGAAGGATGGGGAAGAGAGGGAAAATTAGCCTCACCCAAAGTGTTCGAGTTCGGCAGATAAAGGCTTATCCAACCTGGCATGACTTCGTGACGAGAAGAATGAAAGAGTTTTAAAGATCAAAACGATAAGTGCAATTTTATTTTCACTTTAGTAATGTTCAGATTGGTTTATTTTACATCCTGGACGACTTAGTTGCTAAATTCCGTCAATTTTTGCCTCAAATGAGATTCTTTTAGCTCAATGAAAGATAAAAAAGACTCGGAAATGAAAATTGTAACTATCTATGTTTATTTTAATGTTACTTGAGAAATAAGAATGCGATTTTAGTTTGAGTGAGTATTACCTGAAAACGCAAGTGAAAATGTTAAGAATTTCAAAGCAACTCATGTATCTCAATGTAAAGTGTAAGCTAAATTCTATTGTAAATAGTTTATTCAAAGTATTACAACTTACGTTTGTCTTGTGAAAAGTATTCGCGAATATATATGTTAAGTAAGACTTGCATAATTATAAATATTCAATTTTATTGTATGAATAAGGTATTTATGTCTAAGCTAGCAAAACTAAGAGAAATTAAATGAAAAGAAAAGTTAGATGTTTGCTTGAGTTAAGTAAGGCTATTCAGCTAACACTCGATAGAGCTCATGTTAGCCCATTAAGAGAAATTTTGCAAAAAAGGTATCTTTGAGGTCTCGAATGTCAAGTTTACTAATACTTAGGTTGTTGATTAGCTGGTGATGTCGGCAAAATCATTTACAAAAGACACTATCTCATTATCACACTCCAATACATCTGGAGAGCAATTGGGGAAGATATTTAATAGTGAAATAAATGTATGGAATGAAAGTGCAGATAAAATTAAATTAAATGTTTTGTTAAAACTCCATATCGGGTTTGAGAATATTTTTTGAAGTCTACACTTGTCTTTCCAGATTTTCTGGAAGAACGTAAGCTGCTGAAAAGTTGCACCTTCTGACGAAGAATCTAGATCAGGGATGGACAAACGTTTTCGTTCGCGGGCCAAAAATCGAAAAAAAAAAAAGTTTGGCGGGCCAAGGTAAATTTTTGTAAAATTTTAGAAACATATACAAGTATTACAATTTAAATATGTTAATAAGAAGAATGAAATTGCGCTTTCATTTTTAAAAGTTTCTTATATTGAGGTTCGAAGTGAGATGTACTGATTCTAAGGAACGAGGCTAACTGCTCATCTGTTACTCTACTTCTTAAATAATTCTTTCCAAGGTTCATTGTTGAAGACACTTGTTCACATATATAAGATGAAACAAACATGGCACTGATTTTCTGGGCGTGAGATATTAAATTCGGGAAACTCACTTTCGATAATGATGTTATATTCTTTGAAGACTGCTACAGCTTCATTGCAGATGAGACACACTGGTTTATCTTTTACAACTGTAAAAAATATTTCTAGGTCCATTCATCATTAAAAGCACGGCATTCTGAATCAACTTTACGTTTTTTAGTAGACATTTTGGGGTTGAAATATTTTACGAATAACCCAAACAAGAACTAGCTACGCTATACTTTTAACAATTTCACCACTATTCACAATGATGCTATATGTCCACAATCTTTCCATACGCAATCAATAATACTAGAACTCGCGACAAAAGAAAAGACCGCTGGCTGGAGCTTAAAATGCGCAGTCTGCCAAATGTGAGGTCTGATTCCCTTATATTGGATTGGCCTACGTCTTCTCCCCAAAAACAGATAACGATTCTTGGCGCCAATCTACAGCATAACTACCAAAGTACTTCCGTGTTTAACACTTCACCGATTGAAAGCTGTTTGTGCTTGCTATTTCTGTCGATTTATGTTTTGTAAAACAAAAATAGAGACAGTAAAAAGATCATCAATCCTTTGAACAAAAGAAAGAAATAAAGTAATATTTAAACAAAGTAGAAAAGGAGATGGAGATATAATATTTAAATATATATTTCTTTTAATTTGCCTCAGACCGGCAAATTAAGATTCTATCTGCGGGCCGGATACAGTCTTCCGACGGGCCGGATTTGGCCCGCGGGCCGTAGTTTGCCCATCCCTGATCTAGATTGTTGTAACACAAATTTTCTTTTTACAGTTAAAATCTTATGTAAGAGGTTGGTTCTGAAAAGCTTAGGTAGTTAGATAGTTAAAATTGCCGCCCAGACGGTATAGTGGTTAGGGGAGCCTGACTGCGATACTGAAGGGCCCGGGTTCGAATCCCGGATGTAAAAATTGTCTGTCCCTTCATAGGAGGCAGCGGTGGCCGCCTATTAGGTGCCTCCACAATAAAATGGTCACCACTTCTGGCCTCAGTAGTGGCCAATGCCGTTATAAGCAAGTGCCCGCCATTCATTAAAAAAAAAGATAGTTAAAATTTAAATTCGTTAACGAGATCGTTAAGGATCTCTTTTTCGTGTACTTATGCTACGGCAGGGAAAGATGTGGAGATTCATTTATTTTGATTAATAGTTAATTTTTACTTAAAATACTTCGCTTTTATTCTCGCTTTCAGCCACGTTTTCTTACCAGAATGTTAGTCAGATAGCGCGTGTTTATTCAAATTAAGATAGAAAGATGTACTATTTAAGCGAAGTTTTTGGGAGATGATTTTAGAGCGTGTTATGCTTGCTTGAAGGCCTCGTTATTATTTTGAACTACTAGCGATTTGATTCTGTGGCACTAGTACTTCTAGCAATTAGGCTTGTTACCCCTGACTTCTACAAGCCAGGACTTTCTTGCGTGTTAAATTATCCTGTGAGCCGTTAGATAAGTTTAATTGCATTTTAATTTAAGTTCAATATTACCTGTTTGAGTTAAGCCAGAAAAAAGTGTTGGCTTAATCTAAGCCCTAGTGGGGCCATCTGTTCAACTATATGTGATTAAATAAGGGTCCTTTGCACCGTTCTTCTGAATTTTTGTCCTAAGACCTGAGGATAATTCCTCATATCATTTCAAGAGCTCGTTAATCTGTGCTTCCTAAAAATACAAGACTATAACGTAACTAATGCGGAACCTAAACCGAAACTTAGACGTAACTAATCTGGAACTTGAAATCAAAATTTCAAGAAATGCAATTCTGCTTCTGCTCTCTTGCCTTTAAGACGCTACTTCGCTCGCTGACGTGTTGCTTAGTATCTGCTAGCTATTGTCCATTTTCTAAATATGTATACAATTATGGGGTGCATAGCTCAACCGCAATGATGATGTGCAGTTAAAAAGAATATGTGTGCTAGGAATTAATTATCAAGGAATAAAATTATGTGTGGACATTAAAGCTACGTCTGTCTTCGAATTTCATCTTACTAAGTATGAAGTAAAGCCTCTCCAAGTTATTACAAAGCAAAGAACCATCGCCAATCTGTGTTTTCCATTATAATAAATATATTATTATATTAAAATAAAATTATAAAAAATTCTAATTTTATTATAACAAAACATAATAATTATAATAATAAAGATTTGAATTCAAGTTCCAAATTAATTAACTAAAAATTTTCGGTTTAGGTTCCGCATTAGTTACATCATCAGGGTTATTAAGTCATATATATAGATTGATCTAGAAATAACGCAATCGAGAGAAATTTTGATGCGCTGCAGATGCTAGGAGGAGGCCATATAAAACTCTAAATAAGAACTTTAAAGAGCTATTACTAATTAAGTTAGTGATTTATTAGCTTATATATATGTATAAGTAATGATTTAAAAGTGCAGAATGAAGGGACCCGGTACTTTTTAGCATCTTTCGATATTCGTCATGAGTGAGAAGGCAGCAGTGGTTGAAGGCAGGGCGAGTGGAAAGGCATGATGACGCATTTAGCACAACTGAGCTTGAAGAATCACAATCTTTATTTTTTACGCATATCAAATCATCCTTTTCCAAACAAGATATTTCTTAATCATAGTTGAATAATTTCCATGTACACGGGTGTTAAAATGCGACGTCATCTTAAGCAAGTAAGAAACAGCGTCTTGCCAGCATGAAAGCACAAGCGAAAGAGAACGCTGAAATTCAAATGAAGAAGGGAGGGAATCAAACAATTTCAGTTCGAATTAGAGAAAGTTTTGGTTTACAATTATTTAATTGGGCAGGAAGTATCTGCATTAGAACGTTATGTAACATGGAAAGATCTCGAATTTGGGAGAACAGATGAATTCAGGGGGGAAAGTACCAAATCTAGGATAGTTAATTTTGAATTCGACAATTATTTTTTAAAGCAGCTATCTTATTTTGTTATATCTTACATGTATATATATATATGTGTGTGTGTGTGTGTGTGTGTAAGATAAAAAATGTGAAAGAAAACACCTAATTTTAATTGGCTATAATCTCTTTTATTTTTTATTTCATTTGGGGCTTTTATCTCTTTATCTTAAAAAATGGTGCTATTAGTCTAAAGCGCGTCATTCAAATTAATCATGCGATTCTACGTAACGCTTAATGCAGATACCTCTTGCCCAATCAAATAATTGTAAACCAAAACTCGGAACTGAAACCTTTCCGACTCCTTCCTTTCTTCCTCTTGAAGTACTGCGATACTCTTCCCTTTACGCTTATGCTTTCATCCAATTAAGACGCTGCTGTAATCATCTGTTTGCTGCTATGATCGCTTCTATCGCCGTAGTATCAAAATTGTAAATGCTCTGAAAATAAGCACGATGGGAGTGCGAAGTGATGTAGCTACAAATGTGAATTTAAATAAATATGGAATTCAATCCGGCTTGACTGCTACTTCTTCAAAATAGATGGACGCTCTAAGGATCAAGCATCTACGCTAAACAACATTGCCATGTTTTTACATCTCAGTGGTCTTACATCAGTGCTTCGAAAATTGTGCTTTTATTACATTTTTAGCCCGACAGGATTGGATTACGTGTTACTAACCTCAATGGAACATTTATTCCTCAGTTGGATTTTTATAAAATAGAATCTGCAAGTTCATCCTTCTAAAAATTAGATATCATCGAGTATTCAAATATGGTGTGCTATCGTTACATTTTTGGCGCAGCCAATTTTCGAACCGACAGGCATATCTGAAATGCGTGGCACTCCCAATGCAGAGTTTATTCAAATAATCTAATAGATAAAATAAAAAAGAAAGTGTTCATCACTACTTGAATTCCGAATCAGACCAAGGTCATTATAACATCGAACTATCGAAAATAAAATGCTCGAAAATTTATACTTATAAGCAATGTATTTTTCAAGTATAAAAATGATTTAATGGCGTCTTCAAAAGTGCTTATCGTATTTGGAAGTACGTATGCAGATACCTCTTGCCCAATCAAATAATTGTAAACCAAAACTAGAAACTGAAACTTTTCCGACTGCCTCTCTTCTTTCTCTTGAAGTGCTGCGACACTCTTCCCTTTTCGCTTAGGCTTTCATCCAGTTAAGACGCTGCTGCAATCGCCTACGTGCTGCTATCGTCGCTTCCATCGCCATAGTATCAAAATGTTCTGAGTATAGGAACGATTGGAGTGCCAAGTGAATTGTGGCCACAAGTGTGAATTTAAATAAATACGGAATTTAATCCGGCTCGACTGCTTCTTCAAAATGGATGGACGCTCTAAAGATCAAGTATCTACGCTAAACAACATTGCCACGCTTTTACACCTCAGTAATCTTACATCAGTGTGCTTCCAAAATTGTGCTTTTATTACATTTTTAGCCCTACAGGATTGGGTTACATGCTCCTAACGTCAATGGAACATTTAATCCTCAGTTGGATTTCTGTAAAATAGTATCCGCAAGTACATCATTCTAAACATTAGATATCATCATCCAGCATTGAAATATGGTGTGTTATCATTACATATATAAGCTAGAAAAGTGGGTAAACTGAAATAATAACTTTGATAGAGCTAACTCTCCTTTTTACTTTAGTTATTTCCGCTGTCTAAAAATAGCAACATGCGAGCAATAAATTTCTTTAAATTGCTTCATTCCAAAACTAATCCATGTCATAGAATTCTTACATAATGTTAGTGACGTAGGTATTCACATGACCTTCGAAATACAATCTGCGCATTTCTTCTGTTTTTCTGTCTTTCCAATTTACTGTCGCAGCTTATCTTCTTTCCATCGAAATTAAATATAAAATTGTAAAAAGTGTAAATGTAATTGTTCAAGTAAAGTTTAAATAAAGAAATTGTTTTATGAAAAAAAGTATTCAACCGTTTATGATGCAGCTACATCTTCATGTATTCTTATCACCAACATCTACATTTTTACACATACATACATATATACAATTAAAATATATGGGTTTTCAGCGAAGAGATTGTTGCTTACGTTTTTTAAAATCAAGTGAAGTTTTGCTAGTATTCTCCTAACATCTCGTTTCGTCTGTTATTCATATTTCCATCCAGTTCTACTCCAAGATCCTATTACACTCGGCAAGTTTCAAACATGTTTTTGATACAGGATGAAGAATATTGTTAATATTTTACACTGTTTTTGTGCAATCATGCTACGATTTTAGAAATTTTAAATAAATGGAAGGCGACACTTACAGCATCTTCGCTCTTTTCTATGATATGTTCTGAACTGATTTTTCTCAAACAATCGAGTATGGCTGCACTCTCTTTGATTTCTGGACACTCCAACTTGCGAGCCAGTCGTTCTACATACATCCGAGGTTTTCTTTGTACTGCCCATTCTCCTATAGGACTTCCACTTTGAGCTATAGCTTTGGAAAAGAGACCTAGAAAGATGCAAGTACGTATATTATTTCCATAGCATTTTTAAACGCACATAATTTGATGCATTTAGGAAATTTTTTTCTAAAAAAGGAACGCTTTGGAAGGACTACAAAACAATTTAAAGCTTACAGAGATTTCACCTGAACTCAGAATTTCAGCTTTGTGTATCAGTTCCTTCTTTTTTCCCCCATTTTTCCAACTGCTTTCAAATATTCAGAAGATGCAAATTTTAGTTTTGTCAAGATTATTCTAAGTTTGATGCACTTGCGCTGTGTTGTTATCTAAAGCTTCACTAATTATGCAGGCTAACTAGTTTTTCCGTAACGGTTTTTTCCTGTAACTTGCAGCGCTAGACGAGTAAGAAATATGTAAGGAATTTTCTTTTCTATATTCTAACAGAAACATTTGTTTTAAGTCTTGAAAAGAGAGTTAGGGTTTTGGTTCTTTGACATTTTAGTTGAATTTATTAGCTAAGAAATACAATGATACAGTAAATAGATTGCTAGAGTTAATGCTATTGCAGAAATTTCTACTTCCTTGTACGAAGTAAAAATGAAGTATTGTAATCGCGAAAAATTTCGGGTTTCATATTTCAACGAAAATATCCATTTTGACCGCTATCGCATGCAATTTAACGATGTTTTTGCGTGATATCTGAATGTGAGGACAGAATAAAGAACTCTTTTTTCCCAAAATAAATGAATTCTGAAGAGTTTTTTTAGTGATATTCGTCCGTAAGAACGGAATAAATGACTCTTTTTCAAAAAAGAAAAAAATTATGAAACTGATTTAAAACAGATTCTGAAGAGATTTTTTCGTAGCCTCTGTGCGTGTGTACGTACGTATGTATGTATCTCACATAACTCAGAAACGAATAGCCTCAGAACGTTGCAATTTTGTATATAGGGCTGCTATAACATGTAGATGTGCACCTTCCATTTTAGTTGCAATCGGCCGCACCAAAAGTGTATAAATATATGTATATAAATATTTACTCTGTTACTTGGTTCAGCGAGCTCAGTTTTTTCTTTTTTCTTATATGTTAGTAAATTGCTCATTTTATGCTTTAAAAATGATTGAATTTAAATTATGTTGTTCTTATCTTCAGGTTAAGGGTTTTATGCCTTTAGTAAATCTGCATTCAAGACTTGTAGAATTATCAACAATTTAAAAGTTGTTGAAGTACGGCTGAGTCTAATCATTTTTCCCATGGCGGCCATATTTGTTTCCATTTGAAATTTAGGAGAATAGTGGATTGGCTGCCAATCTAGAGAAACTAAGCCACGTATTAACAAAGATAACGCCTTCTTTTATTATTGCGAATTAAATCATGCTTTCTCCATTCCGGAATTTTTTCGAGAAGATAAGTGTTTAAGATTTACTTCGTAATTTTGAATATAGATATTTTGAGTTTTTATGTGTTTTTGCCGCGAAGTAAGAACTAAATTAATTGAATGAGAAATACTGAATCGTCTGTGGAAAACTGTTTCTTTCTTTTTTTTTCTGTTTGCTTAATTTCTTTTATACATCGTTTTAGATTTATTATAGTATTTGAAAGACCATGAGGTAATGATTAGATAATTCTGCAGATGATATAATTTTTTGTGCATGCTGAATTATAAATGAATGAGACGCAACGCTGTTAAGTGAACCTAACGACAGAGTGTCAAGAAAAAATGCGTATAATTTAATATTCCGTACAAGGAAGTCATGTGGTGTACACATCAGATTTTTTTTTCGTGTTTCTTCATTAGAACTTGGTAAGTCTCTGACATGAACCTACTAAATTTAGTCATTAAGAAATCTATTTTTAAGATTTACGCAGTGTTTAGCTCTTGCCATAAGCGGTGAAAATATTTTGCACTTTATATTATAATCTTCATGCTTCTAGGACCCAAACAAATGTCATTATTACCATTATCACAAATTGATTAAAATAAGAAAAGCATATTTTTTCCCGGAGAAAAAATAGTTTAGGGGAAAGCGGAAACTCATCCACAGATTGTATGAATAAGATTTAGAAGGCAGAATATGTAATTGCTTTATGGCTAACATTTTGTACTTCCTCAGGAAACACTGAAGATAAAAATTGCTGAAAATAATAAACAGATTATAAACTTTCTTATTGAAACTTCTTATAACTAAAATTTGTGTATCTTTGTCAAATTTTTAAAAATGCAAAAATTGTGAATATCGGAAGGGGGTCGCGTTGAATGGGGTCATAAATGAATCCTTTATTATGTAACAATAATTTACTACAAGGATTAAGTTACACATGGCCATAACATATAATTCAAAATTTTCACATAGATACAACCTAAACAGGTTCACATATCCTTTACTGAAGTTTTACTGTGGCTATTCATCAGAGGGAGCTCTGCTCTTGTTGCCAAAGTGAATCCACCAATAGTTCATACTATCAGAAGCGGTTACATGAAGTAAATACAAACATTTTCGATTAACGATGGCTTTAGATAATCAAGACTTTTCCACTGAATCTGAGATAGATTGATGTCTGTCGACAACATCGCCGAGTTAACAACATAAGGAGAGAAAATCGTTATGCAAAACACTGTGGTAGAGGTAAAAGCAAGGAGAAACTTCGTTCTTCTGAAACATCGTGGTACAGAACATAGTTGAAGAAAATAAAATGATGACAGAATTTTGCAATTTCAAAACATCGTGTTTAATAAAATAAGCTACAAAACATCGAATGACAAAACCTGTGCAGAAATTAGCATTTTACGCATCTAACACATTCAGAATTCTATGAAAAATAATTTTGAGACATTTTTTTGCTACAGCAATGTTATTTTGAGTCCATCGAGCATTCTAAGATGACCACTCTCTGTTTCAGATAATTCGGGTCTTCTATGGAGGTGGTCATCTTATAACATATTTCTCCCCTCTTCTTCGCATGCCTTCGTGGTGTAATGGTCAGCACGCTGGGCGCGTATTCCAGAGGTCCTTGGTTCGAATAACGGCGAAGGCGTTGCTCTTTTTCAATACCCCTGCTTCAAAATAACCTAATGATTCTACAAGTGGCGTCCGAACTAACAGGTTGTAGCGGATGATTCTCCACCACCAGGATCTGGCGACTGGGTCCTCTGATCACCAGCCGCCCTTTTAAAGGGACAGTATATAAGGTGATTCTCCCGCCTTCTTTGCATGCCTTCGTGGTGTAGTGGTCAGCACACTGGGCGCCTATTCCAGAGGTCCGTGGTTCGAGTCCCGGTGAAGGTGTTGCTACTTTTTCAATACTCCTGCTTCAAAATAACCTAATGACTCTACAATCTTAAGAAGATCACCATTAACACAGATCATAATCACCTGTAATCTCAGGTGATCTTTATTGTATATTACTGTTTACCTTTCTTGTACTTCTTAGCTAAAAAGAATAGTGATCAAACAAATTACTAACTTTGAAACACTATTTGAAAACTCCTTTAAAATAGGAGAATGTCGGAAAAGTCTCATAAAAAATCAACCATTACTGTTGGATAATTAACAGAAAAATTAATTCTTCTAAGATTATTCAGAAAGCTATCATAGAATTGTTTAAAAATATAAAAATCATGAATTAAAACTACTGACGTACAATACAAAGAAATGCGTAGTTCAAAAGATATTGATGACTAATTTGGTCTCGCACATTGAAAAACATCAAAATCCATGGAGGGTGGAAAAACTGTGTTTTATATTTTTCCTCCAATTAAAACGCAGTGAACTCACTCATAGCGACTCCTCCCAAAAACAACTGCCTCTGAAAGTAAGAAGCATTTCTGAAAAAAAATATAATAATAATTAAAATTTTTACTAAGCGCCTTCCTAAGATGGCCACATCTACGGAAGACTAAAACCACCTGGAACCGTGAATGGTCGTCTTAGAGTGGATTTGCTGCACTCAAAGTGGCATTGTAGTCACAAAAAGTATATTTCATATTATGCATCTTTCTGCGATGCTTTTATTATTCGATGTTCTGTAGCTGCTGTTTTGTAGCTTTAATAACTGTGATCTTTCGAAATAATAAAAATCTGTCACTACTTTATTTTCTACTGTGATGTTTTAGATTGAGATGCTGTTGAACTGCGAAGTCTTCTTTCTTTTTCTTCCTCTATTACGATGTTTTGTAGAACGATGTTTTCTTTTGCGTTGTTTTCTTCGCGAAGTTTTCATCTGTGACGTTTATGTTGCGATATTTTCCCCCGTAAACAATAGAACATGGACCTATCTAAGGATTACAAAGCGCCGGCCTTAGGCGCGGATAAGAAGATAAAAGTAAAAATAATAATAATAGTAATAATATTAATGTGCGCATTTGGTAAGGTCAGCTTGATTAAAATAAATAAAACATTAATGTGGGCAGCTAGCGCGATTAGATTATCAAAGTTTAAATACTAACAAATTTGTATTTCGAATTCCCATAATGCTAAAAAGTGCAAATTTTGAACGATCGATAAGTAAATTTCGTTTGTGAGCCTGTTTATTGCACATATTTTCTAATCTTAACATAGCCATTCTCATTATTTCCTTTTTTACATTGAACAGCTTGAGATACTTGCTTTTTCTCACAGTAACAACTGAGAACTCAGTTTCTCTTAAATATAATATAGCAAATGAAATTAAATTTCTTTGAAATTTGCCACTTAGCACCAGATATTCATCTTTTACTAATATCCGAAAGTCAGTTCTAGTTGTTTTATGTTGTCAAATTTATCTAAGGTACAGTTAACGAATCGCATATTATCTATTAAAAGTTTTCTTTCATTGCATTAATACATCAATCATCCAAATGTAAAACCAAGTGGGCCAAATACCATTTCTGAGAATGTATTGGAATATTTTGTGACTCTCTGTGAGTTAACTACGTCGAGTGATTAGCGAACCACTCAGTTAAAAATAATTATCAAATATTCCCAATGTAAAATGTAAATATAATGCTATCGCTCTAACAAAGGAAGATGCTTACTACTACAAATATGATCAGGGACACAGAAGCTGTAAAATTAGAATTTTAAGTGCTAAATGAACGAAACGTTCTACACTAAACTCAGGAATTTGTTGTACATAAAAGTAACGATCAATTCTTAAGAAGCCGAGAATTCAGAAACTTGTTACGAATGAAAGCAGTTTAGAAGAATAAAAATAGAGGTCACAAATGAAACTGTAAAAGGTTTTTCTTTTGAGTTTTTCTGTTATTAAATGAAATAATACATTTTTGGAAGAAATGATTCTGTTTACAAGAAAAATGGGGAAATCTATATAAGTACAGTTACCATGTAAATAATGATAGTAAAGAAAAGCTATTCCTTACTTTACGAACTTTGCTTTACGTGTCGTAGCTTTTACGAAAGACTTATAGTAGTAGTTTTTTAGTTATGATCATGGGTTTCGGTTATAAAAGTCAAAAATGAAAATATAGTTCAGACTTTGTTTTACGCAATGTCTAAAGAAAGACATGATTTTTATTTGGGGAAAATCACGTAAGTTTAAGTCGTTTTTTTTCAGGAATTTTGCTTAGCTGTAAAGAAAATATTAGTATCGAAAATATATGTGAGTCTAAACCAAGCATGTAAAACTCACGGCCTTTGATTCAGTTTCCTTCAGTGCTTGACTCACTCCAAAAAATAACAAAAATATTATATAATAAAATTATTATATTATAAAAATATTATAATATATTAACAAAAATCGGACTTCCAGTCAATATCTATATACAGCCTTGGGTGCTGAAAATGATTGAGATGATCTATTTGCAAAAATATTCTCTTAACCGACGTTGAGAAAGTGCCAGCGTATTTACAGATGCAATTAACAGAAATTCAGTGCAGTTCAACTCTAAAACAAAACTTTCACGAAATTGGTATTCCTGAATATTGCAAATATTTGCCAGAGCCGTTTCCAGAGAACAGTAAATTAGTATTCTAAATTATTTTCATCTTCAGTAGTATGCACTATTTGAACAGTTTTTGTCAATAATAGAAAGGAAATCCTGTGAGATATTCATATTGATAGACATCCATATTATCTGTTGCCTGAAAATCACTAGTGCGAGCAGCGTGTCTCCAAACATCGGACAGCTGGCTGCAGGAAAAAGATGCGAATTTTCAGGAAACAAACAGCAAGTACCCATCATTCTGCTACCAGGATTTTCTTATAGTCTTTGTGTTTTTAAAAAGCTACAATCAAGTAAAATTTTATGAAAATTTAGTCACTTTAAATACATTACTGAGCATGAAAATACCACCTTTCATCCCGCACCATTTTACGTTAATGACTATTTGATCCACTTGAGGTAATGAGCTTGAAAGGCCTGATTTAAGCAGAAAGCTACACCATCCTATTTCAGACTCTTTCTGAGTCTCACAGTAGATAACAAAATTTCGACTTGGATGAACAAACATCATCTTCGCTTACTCGATGAACGAACTTCAGCCTTGCAAAAAGCATGTAGTATAGCTGAAGTTCAGTGAACCTGTAGAGACATTAGGTATTTTGAAGTTGGAAACGTGAAATATGAGCAACGCCTTCGCCGGTAATCGAACCGCGGACCTCTCGGTTACGCGTCGAGCGTGCTGACCACTACACCACGAAGGCATGCGAAGAAGGCGGGAGAAATACCTTATAACCTGACTGATACAAATGCTTTTCCTTTCTCTCTCTAGTATTGCATCTCTTTCTGTCTGAAAGTGCGATTACTTGACACGCCACCGTACTGCTTACCACATCCTAATATATTATATCTCTTCGCGATTTCGAAATTGGAAATTATATTACATAAAATAGCGTGCAAATCAATGGGGACAAAACGATTTTTTTAATAAAATTTTAAGTTGGTTACCAGTTTAAGTTGCCAGCAGGTCTCTCAAAAGTTTTATCTGCCTTAATGTCATATGAATATCTGCGTTTGACTACCTAGAACTGGCTAGACTACAAATTAACTTTATTGCAGCATTTTTAAGCTTGTTTCCTGGAGAAAAGGAAGTTACTCCTGCCTACTTTTTATGTACGTTTACATTCGTTCGTTTTAGTGTACTAAAGGTGGATATAATGCCTAAAAAGAGAACAAAGATAAAAGCACTTAAAAATGAAACTTCCATAACTATAACAAATATTACTCCTAGGGTTGGGGTTGGAAAATTGAGCGTTTCTCAAATTATGAGGAGACACAATGAAACTGGATCATTTTCTCCAAAAAGGAAGGGCAAATGTGGAAGGGAAAGTAAAGTAACTCCAATATCTAATTGATTCCTACTCCAAAATGGCATTATTAATTCGATAAAAACTAGCAAAGAGCTATATCTATTGGTATTGATATTGATCTTTCAAACATGCAGTGTAGATTTCTCACTGCTACTCGAAAGGCGAGAAAACCTATTAAATAACAACTTTTGACACGACAAACGAATTAAAGTGATTACTAAGAATAAAAAAAATACAAAACGTTGACCATAGAGGACTAAACAAAAGGTTATTTTTAGCTATAAAACTCATTTATGTGTTATGGTTACACATCTAACGTTATTATACCAAGCACGAGTGAATCAAAAAGACATCAATATATATCCAATAAGCCGTAAAATACCCTTAAAAATGTTTTGGAGTTTTCACTACAGATGTCACTTGAAATCTAGTTCCTATTGACGAAATGATGAATTCATCGAAGTATACAGAAATTTTAAAACATAGGATTACCAGAGTTAAACCCGATCGAAAACTTGTGGCACATTTTCAAGGAATATCTTTGCAAAATGGATTGTAAGACAAACGAGCACATGATTTCAGGATGTTACGAAACTGTGGTGATAAAGAAGTAAAACATATAGGCACAAGACTAACAGAGTCAATGCCTAACAGAACATAGAGGTGATTTTTGATAAAGGAGGACATATTTCCTATTCATTTTATTATTATGATTGTATATGAAGCATGTAAATAAATTATAAGAAAATCACTTTGTCCCAATTAAGTTCAGCACTACAGCATCTTATTACAGTTTATTTTAGCTGCGTGTTTGCCAAATTCTTCTTGTGTTTAGTATGGTGTTAAGTTTTGGGTTTTTTTTTTATATGGTTTATATGCTTATATGGTTTATAAGTTTATCTGTATGTGTTTCTTATTTCCACTGATAAATGGCTTGAGTCACAACTGAAAGAAAGTATTTATAATACTAATCGATAATAATATTTGATGTTCTGAAAGAAAGTATTTATAATGCTAATCAATAATAATTTTTGATGGCCTATTGAATTTACAGATGATACATCATACTGTTGCGCGCGTAAGATTAAATGCACACAGGTCCGATGATAGGTTAATAAAATTTTCTTTTTATCAAATGAAACACTTAAAAATTGTGGAATTTTCCACAGAAATACCCACGCAGCAGTTCACAGTATCACAGAGTACAATCTAATTACACTTCAAACTACTAAGAACGTTAAATACAACGCAATGCAAAGTGCATGTAAAGAGGAAGCTGACTTCGATATAACTCACTTCACGCTGAACTAACAACTCGCAACAACAATAATTAACCAAATGCTGATCCAACTCCCAAGCTAACACGAATATATATCAATTCAGGCTAAACTAACAACTCGCAAAAATAATAACTAAGCAACTGCTGAGAGCAGGTGCTCTCTGTCCGGTTATATATAATTTTCAATTAGCTGTCGAGATATTTCAAGTACTTTCTGCTTTACGAAATTACTGAAAAGCGATAATGAGGGTCGGATTACGGTTACAGCTAATAGAGAGATCAATTACATTTATTCAATTACAGTACCAATGGGTGCTGTAATCGTACGGTGAAACAGGAACTTGAGCCCAAATATCGCTAAATTTCGCTAAGTTTGGCAACTTTTGGAGACTTCTCGCTAAATTTTGCGGCTAAATAAGTCGGTAAAACCGTTGTCAGCTTAGCGATATCTCGCCAAATTACCGAGATACCCATTTACTCAATGTTAAATGGACTTGCCCCCTGCATTCTTACTTTTCTGGCATAGCTTCTCTCTTCAGATGTTTCGCGTTACATTACACAGAAAAATCCAACAATTTCTCATATAATTGCACTAAAATCATCTATTTATGTACAAAATTCGTAACAATACATTATAAATTTATAAGATTTAATGATATCACTCATAGAAAGTTTTGATGTGATAATGATGTTCGTATTTTGGGTGCTGAGTCTAGGAGCTTTTGAATTTCCTGTAGAGTTAACTAAAGTTTAAAAATTGCACGCACAGTGTAAAATTCTGATGTGGATTCGGAATGTGATTCTACACTGTAACACTACAGTGTTCTTCATGTGATTCTACAGCGTAAAATTCTGACGTGGATTCAGAATTGTTTTTATAGCACAAAACTGGCAATATCATGAGTTTGCCTTCTGGTTTAGCCGTGTACTGTTTTTCAATATACAGTTCTAGATAACTGCAGATAGTTAAGTTGCGCTACGTCACGATTATTTTTTACTTCTATAAACTACTTATTTGTGAGATGTCCCAGTTAGTATGGAAGTCTCTGCGGTGGTAAATTAATAAGAATGATTTAAAGAAGGTTTACTTAAAAGTTTCTCAGCACACTTTTAAACGCAGAATGACAATCATATAATTCATTTAGTTGGACATTTTAATGAAAATGCTAAGGCTATTTAGAAACGGAAAACAGAAGGTGAAGGTAACTAACAAGGGCTCATTAATATAATTTTCGAAACCAGGTCTCAAATCTGAGGGCTTGTTATAAATTACTCTCAAATGAAGTCATAAATTTTATTAATGATTAAAAACTTTATTCTAAGTTGAAATCTAGTCTAAGTTTCTGATTTTGAAATAAGTCACATTCGAATGAATGCATGTGATAGAGGTAGGAAGCTTCCAAGTTATGAGCTGAAATGTAGCGAAATTTAAACCTCTAGCAGGGAATAATAAAGATGTGTAATGTATATAATAATAATTTATGATAAGAAAACTTTCCATATACCGTCTCCAAGGAACAGAAATTTAATTAAAACCATGAAAGAAAAACATTTTTAGTCAGAATTTTAACTAGTATTTTAAAATTAGAATTTTTCTAAAACCTCCTTTGCTTTAAAAACATAAAAATCTACTAAGAATTCTGTTAAACAAATTAAACAGCAAAAAATCTTTAAAATTAAAGTTTTCTCACTAAGAACGCAATTAAGCTGAAAGGGAACTTACTTTAGAAGACACATCCCCTACACTCTCATTTTTAAACTCAAATACAAAAGTTAAAACAAAAGTATGCATTTTAGAACATGAAAAAATAATTCAAAATCATAAGAAGATCAAACATGATATAATCCTAGAAATTAAAATTTAAAACAAGTAATTAATAGGTATATCTATTAATTACTTACTATTAACTATAGTTAATAAGAATTTAAAGCTCAAACTGGTAACTTAAAATTACCAAATTTGCCTGCAAAATTTTTAAAACCAAATGGCCGGAAATGCAAGCTTTAAGTGATGGGTGTAAAAGGGTTTTCATAAAGTGTAGTTTTCTATTTAAGAAAGTTTAGCCTAAATTGGTGAGAAAACTGGAAAGTTTCTTGGAGTAATATATAGAGATTAAGCTGCTACTGAAATAGTGCTAAAAGCTGCTGTTAGTTAGAATATAAATTCAAAAGAAAAGTAATCAAATGTAAATTAAAAGGTCTATATGGCTTGAGCTGTCATACGCTTTATAATTTACTTTTAATTTTATAGAGACTCCGATCAAAGATTGCACAGAAAATATTTTACCTAGATATAAAAAGACGTTCCTTTGAAAATATATCTTTGAAATATTAATACAAGAAAACTAAATTACTTCAAACTCCTATTGTCAAGGTTAGCTGTGGTATTTTTCTTAAACCAATAAATCTAGAACGATATACAGTGGCAGATTTAAGAACAATAAATGCAAAATCAAATCATGAATTTGCCAGTAATAACTGTTTAGTATCAATATTTTTTTGCTATCACTGTCATTTGCTGTTGTAAAATATAACATTACGACCTAAAATTATATATTAAAAACTTCATTGTACTGCAAAATGGTTTTTCATTTTTTGTCAGATTTGATTAGCCATAGAATCCAAAACTTCTAAAATTAAGTACGAGTTTGCTGAGTAAGAAATAATAAAAAGACAGTTTTCTCTTTTAATTGCTATTTAAATAAGCGAAAAGTCTTACCTCTAGAAAGTGGTGAAACGAGATGCAATCCAACACAGGCTCCACCTGCACTATTGCCAAATATTGTAACGTCTGTAGAATTGCCACCAAATGCAGCAATATTTTCTTTGACCCATTTCAAGGCTAAAATCTGGTCTAGCAAACCATAGTTACCTTTAGCATTTGAATCTTCAGTACTAAGAAAGCCTAAAAAAGGAAAAATAATTCTTTATATTTTTGTTATAAGTAAGACTGTTATTAACTCTGAATTATAATGAATTATTTTTAATTGCAAAATTATCTTTTGTAGAATCTAAGCAAGCATGAAAGTTTTGATGTAATTTCTTGAATTGAATCTTCTGAAGATTTTCAAGTGCATGCTGAATATATTTCATGAGGAAATCCAAATCAAGTAGTGAACGGAAATGTGAAAGGTTCTAACAGAATTCCGCTTTTATTTAAAATTTGTTCCGAGCTACCAATTTTCTTGAACTTCTAGTAACTCTGTGAATTGTTCTTAAAACTTTGTTTTTGGATTGACAGATTATTTTCCCTTCTGTCTAAAAACGGTGTCGAACAGAACATTTTTATGGTTTATATAAGAGCTTTACACTCTTTTGTACTATTGCTTAGGAGCACTGTTAATCTTAAACACTACTAGGTATAATTTTTTCACTGCTGGTTATCTATTAAGCCAATCAGCATACGAAGATACTTTAATAACTTTCCTTTTACGGAGTTTCACCAGTAACCGGGTGGTTAAGAGAGCTGAATACTGGTAATTCGACCTCGGCTCGAGCTCGGCACGAACTAACTGCCCGGTCGGTTTTCGTGTCTTTCCTTATGTGTAATTTGAATACGAGACAGTTTCCCTTAAAAATCCTCCATGAAGGAATCCTTCTCCTCAGGCAGATAGCTCTTAGGCGCTTTGCTGTTTTCAAATAACCTAACCTTTTCCTTTACTGCCTTTTATAATTCAGAAAATTATAGCAGTTTTTATTATAGCATTTCATATAATCCTGCAATTCTGGGGTAAGAACGAAATTGTGATTTGCACTCGACGGTCGAAATGTTAAAACCTTTTTATTTACATGAAATGATCTGACAATAACAGGAATCAGGAACTGCGCATATAAGACGCAATTAGGAACTGCTCATATAAAGCGCAACAGGAAATGCTCATATCAGGCGCAATCAGGAATTGCTCATATAAGGCGCTCTCATCTTCAGAAGTAATATAATTTCTGTTATGAAAATAGGTAAGACGAAAGTTTTGAATGATTTTAAACGAAACATGATTGCTGCGGCCAGAAGTTTTAATTTAAGTATTGTAATCTGCTCAGCTATTTCTTAATTACACTTCCTCTCTGATGTTCATGCGCTCTTCCCCTTCCTCTCGAACTGTGGTAGAAAGAAAAGCTTAATAAAAGGGGTTGCTTCAACAAAAGTTTCTAGTGAAGGTCAGAACTCCCCATCTGAAAGGATTCTTGTAGTGTGTTTCAATTATAACTTTGAAATCTTAGACAGTTCTCAATCATAAAATTGAAGTCTCCGACGCCAACTTTTCTGCAGTTGGGTGGGGTATCAGATATGCATTTTCATTCCTGAGATTATGGGGAATTTTATTGCCTCATAAAACATTAGAGTAGACATCTTCAAAAAGGTAAGAATTCTCCAATTCACCCCTTCTTGTATTGAATTTTGGTCACCAGTGATTAGTTCATCCCTTTTGGAACTGAATTTGGATCAGAACATCAAGGCCTGTTTAAAATGCCTTAAATTTAAAAAAAAAAGTAGATTACATTTCTGAGATACCGGGAGATTTTCTTCTTCCACATTTTCGTTGCTCTATAGAGAACTACCTGAGCTACGCTTAGGATATTAAAGGTAAACAAAAAAAAATTGGCTATACCAGTTCGTGATATTTTTCGTTCTTTGACAAACAGCTGGATTAGACAATTTTGTACTTCCGCGGGCTGTTTAGAAAGAATTTCAATTCTTTTCTCGATCTGAAAATATTCTTCATCAGGAAACAACGTTCAAACAAGGAAGTGCCAAAGATTACTGTTTCGAGTTTCAACTTAACGTGACTCAGTAAAGTAATTTAGAATCATTGCTTTTATTTGTACATAGTCATTACTCTAAGTACAAATATCATTAGACTATGTACAACAGAAAAATAATTCCATAGGTGCTACCATCTTCTTTTCCTGTGACTCGTTACAGCATCTCTAAAACGGCTTAGGCTTTTCTACTGAAGCAGTATCTTGGTTTTTAGAAAAAGGCAGTTGAGTAAAAAAGTATCTCATGAAACAATAAGTACTGCTCTGTTCGTAAGATGCTGGTGAGCAAGAGAGATAAAATTTTATGTGACAATAATCACACACAGCAACAGGACATCAATTCCACAAACTGCAGCTCGATATACACTCAGATTCATTACAAAGCATATACGAACTGACAAGGATATCTCTCACTCATAATTATTCATGGAAATTCTAATCAGCATGTAAACACTTTTTGCCATGGCAGTCACAAGCTGAAAGTAATCAAAAGATTGTACCCATATTTATAATAACTTCTCGGTCAGTTAGGTATAATACAGTACAACTCCAATTATCCGAACTCCGAGTATCCGAATCGCTTTCAGAATTTCAGAATTTTTCAGAATTAACCGAAGAAGAGAAGGAAAACGAGAAAAAGGAAGAAGAAGCCCAAAAAAAAGGAAAGGGAAGAAAGAGACAGGAGAAGATAAGGATGACGTATCACTTGAGGAATTAAGGATCATTCTTTTGGAAATTCCTAGATGTTCAGAAGTTAGTGTTGAGGATACAGTAGAATGGATGGTCTGTGATTCGTCAGACCCTGGGTTTAAAATTCTAAATGATGATGAACTTATTGAAAGTGTAAGGGAAGAAAGTGTCGAGGAGGAAGATGGCTTTAATGTCGAAGTTGAAGCAGACAGAGGACATCAGCTAATGAAGCGTTTGTCGGCCTTGAAACTGCGTTGAAGTGGATAGAGCATCAGCCCAAGTGTGATCACATGCAACCTCTCATTGTCAAGCGGATGCGCGACTTGGCTGCCCGAAATCGGATGAAGACAGTCAAACAGCCTACTTTGACCAAGATGATCAACAAGCAATGACTTTTAGCACTTCTAAGTACTGTACAGTACGCTATATAACATGTACGTAAATGTTTTGCCTTTTCATTTTAATTAATTAAACAACATACAGTAATTAATTAAAGTTGTGCGTAGACCGTTTCGTCCGAAAAAATCCTGTTCTACGAATGGGGTCCGGTCTACTGTACATAACTAGCTATTCGGATCTTCTGATAATGCCTTGCTGTAACTTTGCCTGAGTAGAGAACGGCGTTTTAAAAATCTCAAAACCCGAATAAAATTCAACTCAAGAAACAAGTAAATATTTTGGTTGTATGGGTACTAACTGAAATTTCTCTACTGTTTTTACTTTTTTGTACGAAGTAAAAAGGAAGTATTGTAATCGCGAAAAATTTCGGGTATCATATTTCAACGAAAATATCTATTTTGACCGCTATCGAATGCAATTTAACGATGTTTTTGACTGACATCCGCATGCAACGACAGAATAAAAGACTCTTTTCCCCAAAAATAAATGGATTCTGAAGAGTTTTTTTCGTGGGCGTCTGTGTATGTATATATGTATATATATATATATATATATATATGTATGTATCTCGCATAACTCAAAAACGGGGATCCTCAGAACGTTAAAATTTTGTAGCTAGGGCTGCTATAACATGTAGATGTGCATCTCGCATTTTGGCCGCACCAAACGTATATATATATATATATATATCCACTCTGTTACTCGGCGCAGTGAGGCCAGTTTCTTTATTCTTATAAGTCTGTATTTTGCTTCCAAAATGATTGAATTATGTTGTTCTTATCTTTCGGTTAAGATTTTTATGTCTTTAGGTAACCTGCATGCAATAATTGTTGAATTATCAGCAATTTAAAAATTTTTGCAAGTGCGGCTAAGCCTAATTTTTGGTTATGATAGCGGCCATACTTGTTTACATTTGAAGCTTAGCAGAATAGTGGATTTGTTGCCAATCTCTAGAAACCAAGTTTCGCAACAACAAAGTAACGTCTTCTTTTATTATTGCGAATTAAAGTATGCTTGATTCATTCTGAAATTATCATTTAAATTATTAGCTGGTTTTTGCATACAAATCGTAGTTTTAATTAAAAAAAAACTGTTTTTTAAATTGTTTTAACTGTGCCTGGTGTGTTATGTTTTTCTATATCTTTCAATTTTTAATGAAAATATTTTGAACTTTTATGTATTTTTGCCTTACCGCGAAGTGAGAACTGAATTAATGAGTGGCGCATGCGCATTAGATAAGCGGCGCTGCATCGCCTATGAAAAGTTGTTCCTTTTTTATTTGTTTAATTTCGTTTATAAATCGTTGTCAGATTCATTATTGTATTTGAATAGAACTTGTGGTAATTCTTCAGATGCAATAAAGTTTGCTCACTTTCAGTCATTAAATGAAAGAGATGTATCTCTTTTAAGTGAACCTAGCGCCGAAGTGTGGCTATGGTAAATAAACATAGTGAACTTTAAAGAGTGCACTTATTGTATTGTAGTTTATATGCTATCGACGAAGTAGATTTAATTCAAAATTCGTTAACTGTTAGTTCATTGGGTTTAAATGCAATGCAGGAAAATTGCGTATAATTTAATATTCCGTACAAGGAAGCCATGTGGTGGACAAATCAGATTTTTTTATCTAACGGCGGGCACTTGCCTATTCGACATTGGCCACTCCTAAGGCCAGACGTGGCGGCCATTTTTTTGCGGAGATACCTAACAGACGGCCACCGTTGCTGCTATAACGAGACGGACAGCTACAATAATGCCTTCTCCGGCATTCAAACCCAACTTCTTTGGTACTGCAGATTGTTTATTACGATGTTTGTAGATTAGTGTAGAAAATTATCAGATCTTGAGAGTATCAAATTTACAATGTGATCAATTGGATTGATTGTTTCAAAAACTATATTATCCAAATTATTGCCTTCAAAGCGTATATATTACTGAAAATCTGAAATTCTGTATAGTAATGCTTGCCATTTCCTGAGATATTGCTCTAGTTGAATTTCGAAAGCGTAAATGAGTTTGTATGATTTTATGTTAATTAACCAGTTATTATGATATGAACCTTTACTTCAAATTCCTTTTTCCGTAGTCTTCACCAGAATGCAAATTAACTGTAGTATACTTAAGCTGAGGGTTTGAATGTTTTAGAGTTACAGCCTCTGGCAACTCACACTAGAGTTATATACTACGGCCAGTTCTGCCAAAGTTTTATTCCAGTTTTAACATCTTGCTAACCGACGTTTAAACGCAAAGATTCGTCTGTAGCAGAAGTAGTTTCTTCTGCTCATTTAAGAGTTAAGTGAAAAGGTTATTTTAACCTTCTTACGACTTGGTCATTTCCTTCAGACTAAAGCAACAACTCGCTTTCCAGTCTAATCCCAGTCTGCAAGATATTGAGATAAGCTTAGACATGGCAGAACCCTACAAATTCGTAGTGTCGTTTAAAGACTTTGGTTTTCAGGTAAATATAGAATGTGTAATTATAAAATCCTGAGAGTATCAGTCACTAAGCTTGTAAGGTATTTCTCTCGCCTTCATAGCAGGCCTTCGTGGTGCAGTGGTCAGCACTCTCGAAGCATATTCGAGAGGTCCGTGATTCAAATCTCGGAGAGGGCATTGATCATTTTTCATCTTTCCTGTTTCAAACAATAAAAGTCCTAATAACTCTACAGTAGCGCTCGAGCTAAAAAGAGGTGGTGGATGATGATTCTCCACCAGGATTTGGCGATTGGGTCCCCTAATCCCCAGTCGCCTTTTAAAAGGTGGAGTGTATAAGGTATTTCTCCCGCCTTCTTAGCATGCCTTCGTGGTGTAGTGGTAAGCGCACTCGTCGCGTATTCAAGAGGTCAGTGGTTCGAATCCCCATGAGGGCATTGCTTATTTTTTCACCTTTCTTGTTTCAAAAAGTAAAAATCCTAATAACTCTACAAGCTCAACGGAGAGAGTTCTCTTAGCATTTACATGAATGTTTTTGTTGTATAGAATCTAAACATTTATTTGCTGTAGAATCACAGACGATTATCAGTTGAGTTTTCTAATAATGGCCATAAGTGGCATATGCTGCTATTTCTATTCCTACGAACTGTGTATATATATAAATAATTTTAATGAAATTACATTGTAGTATTTGCATAATGTAATATAAAACGCTTGAAAAGGAAATGGAAAAATACCTGCCGGAAAATTACAGAGGCAAGTCTATTTAATATTCAGATAAATGGCTCGCTGGCGATTTGTTTGTCGACTAATTTTTGTTACCAAATTTGGCAAGATAATGACAAAAGTTACCATATTTGGTGACATTTTGGTCCAATGTCTGTATAACACTAATTGGTACCATAAATGAATAACTGTGGTTGATGCCTACATCTAAATGCAACCATACCCGTCTTTACATGTAATTTTAACTTATATGCCTTCCAGTAATTCTGAGAAATGGAAGGTACTAGAGATTTCTGGGCGACCAGGGAAAAACTATATAAGCCCGGAGAAACCATCAGTTCTCGCTTTTCAGCTTAGAGCTGACTTCGGAGCTTTGAAAGATCTCCGTGTGAGCTCTGCTCTTTAGATGCGGTTTTTACCCATAGTCTTTAACTTCCTTAGCAGTTTGAAGTGGTAACTACTGATTTTGCTCTGTCATACTGAGCTGCACGAGTAATTCGTGGAAAGTTCCAGAAGTGTAAAGTGTTGCTTCTATGAAAATAAATTTTATCAAGTTATCATTTGTTTGGTGTGCATTCATTGCGTTGCGAACCCGCACGTACGCAACACTAATTTTTACAATAAAAGTGTCAATGATATCTTCACTGATTTTGATATTCCGTTTAAAAATTTGTTTGTTTGGGGAGATTTGTTTGCCATAATCATGCCCTAAAACATTTATTCTTTTTATTTATCAGCTATAAGTTCAATATATTTAACATTTAGCAGTCAAATTCTAAATATTGGGAAAAAATCAATACGAAATTAAGTATCCACAGAAAGTATTTGTAAGAAAGTGCGGGTTTTACATTCTACATAATGTATTTGTTAGAATGGTTTACTGAAGTGACAAAAATATTTCTTTAATACGTTACATTTTTGGTATTAATACTAACCCTTATAATTATCACATTAAATTAAGTATCAACTAGCCCAGGAAAAAAAAGTAATTTACCTAAAACGCCTAATCTGTAGTTAACAGTCACAACTATAACTTGTCCAGCAGAGGCCAACCACTCTCCTGGATAGAATCTTCCTCCATTCGTTTTGTATGATCCTCCATGTATGAAGAACATTACTGATAATGGTTTATTATTCTTGCTTCTGCTAGGAAGAGCCTTAAAAGAAATAAATATACAACATATGCAAAATGCACACAGATTTTTATGTTTGTGTGTATGAGTACACACATATACACACATGCAAACAGAAGAGGCAAATACCACTGAATTAAAAAACTGGTCTCAAAACAAATTTATATTAATATACAAATGTAGTTTACTATAGTGTGTCACTCGGTTTTAACATTAAGTAATGTGTTCAGGAATCCAACCGTACAACTAATTGTTCGCTCTGTAACTGCAAGCTCTGCGGGTATTTTTCAAGAAGTTAGGCAAACGCTTGAAACTATAGTTTCATACAATAAAAATCTAACTAAAATTTAAAAAGTAGACTTAAACGAAATTTTCATTAGCTTTATTAATTTAATTTGTTCCAGATATAAATATTCAAAATAAATAAATGTACGGAATTAATAAATATGAAGAACAATCTAGAATACACCTGAAGAAAATATGCAGTAAATTAATACTAATTTAATTACTTTTTTATTTGCATACAGCAGCAAATTTTTTATTTGCATACAGAACACGATTTTTATGCTTAGTTTGTATGTTTTGTTTTGAATTTTTAGCTATTCTAAATTTTTCTAAATTTAAAATGCTTTAAAAGAAAATTTTAGAGATAACAATGTTTTTCACATAGATGATATTAAATGCATATTATTGTGGGAATCATGCCTCAACGAAGCACCAGATGTCGCTATCTACATCTACGGTAGGAACGCTCCAGGTAAACACATCTTCCACTTGGATAGAGAAGGCAGAGAGAAGCGGTCTAACCGAACGCTCGCGAAGGAGCTACAACTAGACGCTTACCGGTTGCGCGTAGGTAATCGGATCTGGATTTATCCAAAGTGACCATACGTAGGAGGTCAGCTGTTGTGTTGTGATACCTTTCCAAAACATATTTAATCCATCTGTATATACTCATCCCGTTTATCTTTTCTTCTGTGAGCCAAGAATAAAACCTGATACTTTGAACAGTGGGAGTGATCTCTATTTATTGATAAGACGTCACCCCCACATTATTTCATATGTATAGTTTGTTCTTTAGATGAATTTATTTACTGTAAAATGTAAAAACATTTTTTTTAAATGATAAAACTTAAAGAGACGTACAATACAATTTTATATATGTATATATATGTAT
>KK115049.1:17811-65934 GCA_000611955.2 Stegodyphus mimosarum | reverse complement strand
CGAATAATTTTTGTTTTATTTTTTAATAATGATACATAATATTTAAAAAAATAACGAATAAATTCAAACTCAGTATTTATTTTTAAACAAAATTATAAATTTTTAATCCTTCGAAATTATGTTGATGAAGTAACCTTACATTCCTCTGAAGCATAAATATTTCTGAGAACATCTTTTTCTTTTTTGATCTTATGAAAGTCCGTGCACTTTTCATCAAAATTTATTTTGGTGATTAACATATCCTTCAAAATATCTAATTTAAGCTATGTCTTATCGCTAGTCCAAAAACTCTTCCTAATGCTAAATACTAATTCAGTTGCAGCATTAGTGACAGAACGCAAGAGATGGATTCTCGTCCTGGGGCTGCCTTTCGAGGTGAACTAGGAAGACAAAAGAAAAATTCTGGCAAATTTAAAACATTTGAACAAAGAATCTGGTTCTTATTAAAATATGCAATTATTTCTATCCGCCTCTTAACTGGGCACATCCTTCTTTTTTTACCATTGCAATATTTTTTCTTCCGTGATATATTGTTTAAGGTAAACGTATTCCTCATCAGTTTCCAATAATTTATGCTTTAATCTTAATGTAACGGGACCATACACCTGCGCAATTACCCTGCAAATTTTCTTTGTCTTAAAAGTCAGCATATCACGATAGCGACAAAACTAGTAAGCATATCACAATATGATATGATATTATGATATGCTGGCTAGTTTGTCGCCCCACAACTTCAACAAAAGCAGTTACTATATTAGGCAACTTTCATGCAGGTACCATTGCACATTGGTCTATTAACAGAGCGCTGCTGTTGCACCAACACTTTATAGAAGAAAGGATAATAAATCGCTTTTTTCCACTTGCATGGCCACGTACCTTCTCAGATCTAATCCCATATGATTTTTTCCTTGAAGGTTATTTGAAGTTTATCGTCAATCCTTGTGGGGTCCCAACCTTGACGACTTTGAAGGATACCATATCAAGAGCTGTTCTGATCATTTCTGATGTGATATATTATGTTCTGCCACCGAAAATGTTTTATGCAGGATGCAATGCGCAATCCACCAATCCACTTCCAGAACTAATTTTTATTTCACGGAATTTTTTTCCCATGTCGTCATTAGTTCCCGTACCAAATTTGATGGCATTCCAACTGATACATCAAACAACAGATAGCTGTTTTTTTTGTTTAAATGTGTAGCTATTTAATAGACAAGTTCTAGATACTCATGTTGTCTCCATATTTTTCAATAGTCTCTTTTTTCACCTTCATGGAGATGTGATTCTAAGCATTTTCTCCGTTGCTTGTCTCTTCTCATTAACTTAAAATTCCTGTTTACAACTTTGCACGTATAAAAAAGCGAGGAAACACAAAATTATATGAAAATTCAAAACTTGCATTCAAACAGAACTTATAATCAGGTACCACTATATTATCTATCTATCTGTCTATCTCTCAATATCTATATATCTATCTATCTCTCTATATGTAATGTGATTTTAGAGTTTTTTCTCTTCTCATCTCCTGGGCTATGAGGACGCATACAGCAAATTTAGAACGAAAAAACTCTGGGAAGAAGAAAAGGCAAGATAGGAAATGAGCCAGACTGAGAAAGATCAAAATCAGGAAAAATAAATTGTCATAAATAAGTTTTAATGTCTTTATGAGGTTTCAAAATGCCGTAATCGGGAGAAGAAATTTAATGCAGAATTTTGGAAAATTAAATAAATTTTGCTCAGAAACAAGGATTCTACTATTTCTAACAGTTAATTTAAATTCACTAGCTGGATTAAAAGGTCTGAGTCTGGTTGGATGAATAATTTCTGCTTTCTGTTTAGGAAGAGGATTAGGCTTATCTATTTCAAAAGTAACTTCAGAATATTGTTTTAAAATTTTGTAAGGGTCTGAAAAAAGAGGAGAAAGTTTACGGGTATTAGGATTTTGAAATTCTTTATAAATTAATAAATCACCTATTTCAAATTATTGGGTTTATAATGGACGTCATATCTTTCTTTATTTAAATCGTGATAATCATCGATCAGAACTTTTTGGGCAATTTTTCTAGCATTTTCAGTTGGTAGATATACTTCTGGATTTTCACGTAGAGGATCATAAGGTAATTTTCCGTGCATTAAATAAAATGGTGGAAATTTTGTTACAGAATGTGATGTATTATTATATTCTTCAGTAACCTGAGGTAACAGTTTTGTCCATGCAATATTACCCTGAGAAGAATTTAATTTACATTTTAGCCTAGTTATAATTGTTTGATTAACTCGTTCTACTTTACCATTAGTTTGAGATCGGTTAGCAGTAGTTAATAATTGTTTTAGATTACGATTTCTTAAAAAGTGCTTAAATTTTGAAGAAACAGCATTTCTATTGTAGAGACATTAGGTATTTTTTGAAAATCAGGAGAGATGAAAAATGAGCAACGCCTTCGTCGGGACTCGACAGATGTATACCCCTGGAATATACCTCTGGAATATGCGCCATATACCTCTGGAATATGCGCCATATACCTCTGGAATAAGCGCCCAGCGTGCTAACCACAAAGGCATGCGAAGAAGGTGGGAGAAATACCTTTTCACTGTCACTAAAAATGTTCTTTGGTATTTGAATTTGAAAAATTAGTCTTAAACAATTTATGTAAGTATCTGTAGTTACGCGTTTAGAAGCAAACGTCCATATATAATGAGTAATCAATGATCAATAATAATATGAATATACTTTTTAGTAGAATTATAAGAGTTTAAACCACCAAGAGTATAATAGACAATAATTCAAAAGGTTCACTAACAGATGGTAGGGCTTGCATAAAACCAAATCGTTTTTGTTTATTTTTCTAATTAAACTGGTATACTTCACAATGTTTACAATAATTTCTAACATCTTGAACAATTCCTGACCAATAGTATTAAAGAGGTAAAAAATTTAACATTGAGGATACACCAGTATGACCAGACCAAATTGAAGATATGCTTTTTCAAGTAATTTAGTATGAAGAGATATTAGTATTACAATTTAGTATAATATTTGCTTTTTAATAGTTCACACATCATTAATTTTCTTATACTTAGGATTATACACATAGTCTAAATTTTAATACACATTAATTTCTTCTGATGATAATAAATTAAGTGGCAAACTCAAATGTAACAAATAGCAACATATCAGCTTACATATCAGCTTCAACATTAGTAGGACCTTTTTTAATATTTTATATGAAAATCATACACAGATAATTTTAAATACCATCTAACCAACCTACTGTAGGGTGTTTAATTTTATTAAGCCAAACTAAAGCAGCATGATCAGTATGTACAGTAAAATGATTGCCTGTAAATAATAATAAAATTTATCTACAGCATCGATAATGGCTAAACATAATTTTGCTCATAAGACCTTAATTTTATAGAATGAAAAGCAATTGGATGTAAATTTCCTAATGTTTTTTTTCCCAAACTGCTCTTCCAACCTTCCTTTTTAAGGGGAGAATATGTAAGATATAATAAAATACAATGGCTACGCTAAGAAATGATTGACAACCTCAAAAGTAACTATTCTAAATTTTATGTTCTCCCCTTAACTTCATCTGTTCTCCCACATTTAAAATCTTTCCATCTTACATAACGCTGCTTGGTAAAGAGAACTAAATCTTAAAATTAACCAATCACACTTACCTGTACATTTGCACCTACGTATTATCACTTCTTATTAACTTCTCCTGTCCTTCAAGGTCTATGCGCTGTTATGCTTGTTTGTCTAAGATGACGTCGTACTCTTTTAACCCATGAACATAAAAATTATCGTAGTTAACTATGATTTAGAACTATCTTCTCCATAAAGAATTGATTTGATAGGCTTAAAAATAAAGATTGTGTTACAACGAGCTCAGTTTGGTCAGCTTCACTGCAAGCCTTCACACGCAGCCATGATGACTGCCGCAAATTAAAGGTGTCGGGCATCTTCTACACATTAAAATATTATACACACACACACACACATATATATATATATATATATATATATATATATATATTCAATATAAAAGTAATCAAAAGTAAATTAATAAGCGCAGGACTTGCGTTAAAGCTGCAAAGTAATAAACCAATAATTCACAATAAATTATAATAAGAAAACTTTCCATATACCATCTCCAAGGAGCAGAAATTCAATTTAAAATTATAAGGTATTACTCCCGCCTTCTTCGCATGCCTTTGTGGTGTAGTGGTCAGCAAGCTCGACGCGTAACCGAGAGGTCCGTGGTTCGATTCCCGACGAAGGCGTTGCTCATTTCTCATCACTTCTGCTTCCGCACTAACCTAATGTCTCTACACTGGCGCCCGAACTAAAAAGGTGGTGGTTGATGAATCTCCATCACCGGGATTTGGGATTGGGTTCCCGAAAACCCCAATCACCCTTTAAAAGGGGGAGTATATAAGGTATTATTCCCGCCTTCTTCTCATGCCTTCGTGATGTAGTGGTCAGCACGCTCGACGCGTAACCGAGAGGTCCGTGGTTCGATTCCCGGAAAAGGCGTTGCTCATTCTTCATGTCTCCTGCTTCCAAAATACCTAATGTGTCTACAAAATCATGATCGAAAAAGCATTTGTCAGAATTTTAAAAGGAATTTATGAATTTTCTAGTCCTCCTTTGCTTTAAAAACAGCTAAGGAAAAACTTAAATTGCCAAAATCAAAAGTAAAACTAATTTAAGTATTGGAAAACCAGTTATTGTTATTGATAGCAGATTATCGACTTATCAAGGGGATAAATCAATCTACCATCAATTAACAACAACTAAAATAAGAGAGAGTGTTTCATCTAGTTTTACTTTTGATTTTGGCATTTTTGCGATTAAGTTTTTCCTTAACTGTTTTTAAAGCAAAGGAGGACCTGAAAATTCTTTTTTTAATTCTTTTTAAATTTCTGACAAGTACTTTTTCGATGATGATTTTAAATTGAATTTCTGTTCCTTGGAGATGGTATATGGAAAGTTTTCTTTTATAATATATATATCTATACGTACACACATGCACAACAAAATTGGGACTGTAAGAGATTTAGAGAGGAAAGATAACCGGTGATAAACATACCTGTATAGCACAAAATAAAAATAAATTCTCTCGAAACGAACAAAGAAATTAAAAGTCAATAAGTGAGAAATCGTATGTTTATGCAAGCAAACATCATTTTGTGATACTGTACATGTTTTTTGGAGAAGAAAAGCAAACTGACTTTATATCATTGGCAACTTTATATCATTGGCTATAAAGCCTATCATTTGATCCCATTCGGACAGTATTTACGCGCTTATTTTGGAGCTTTTGTCACCAACGAGACATAGCGACTTTTCATGAAAACGTTTACCAATGGAAGATAACAAATTACCACTTTTTAACTTTTCGCTATAACGTTTTATATGTAAGGCTGGCGCGACAATTCAAAAGGAATTGCTCAGATTTCCTATGCGTTATTACTCTGAAATTCTAATTGCTTGCATTTTTATAAGCTTCAGATTTGCAATGTTCCTTCATGGTACTGCAGTTGTCAAACACAGGAATGTACATATGGGTATTTATGTTCATGTGTAGATTATAAAACTACAATTTTATTTCATATTCCTTTCCATACTAGACATGATACAATTCAGTTTCTTTGGACAAGGCAAGGCAACTAATTATTTTAGTTGTCTAGCAGGCAATAGTTATCAGAAATTTGTATTTACTACAAGTTTAAAATAAAGGAATAAGCTTCAATAGTAATTGAAAATTACTTGCAGTTTTTAACGGTGTCCAATATTCAAACGTTAAATACTAATGCATTTCAAGCTAACATTTTTAAAATTGGCGTATTTTTTTCTGTCATTTTTAACTTCTCATCCTAGACAAAAACATGTGCCAACTCTAGTAATAATTATATTAAAATATTTCGCTTAATTTTCCTAAAAATGTATTTTCTTTAATTAATTCCAGAGCATGTTATCATTTTGGATTCATATATTTTCAAACGAAAAAGTGCTTACCTCAGCTGGTACGTAAACGTTCAGATTTAGGCAATCTTCTCCTTGAGAATAATTCCACAGGCCCAGTCTGCGTAATACTTTTTTGCCTTTAGACGTCGTAACTATATCCCAATGAGATCTGTTCTTGCTTTGGGCACATAAAGGTCCGAAGGTCGTAGCATTGAAGATGCCTTTCCATGGAGCTTTAGGAACTGGGGCCTATAAATATTTAATCAATTTAAAAAAGGACAATATAATTTGTAACAGAGTACTCGTATATTTTTGGCAAAAGAAGTAAGCTTAATACAAAAAAGTAAGAACAATTTTTTCTACAACCTTTTTCTCATATTGCATTACCGTAATTCTAACATATAAGGGCTATTCATAACTCAGCGGTACGTTCTAAAAATTCATCCAAATAAACTATGCAGCCAATACCAAATTTTGTAATGCCAAAAAGAAGAGTGCATATCAAATTTTACATATTTCACAAACACTTAAATTGATACTGATACCTTGGGAATCTAAACAATGAACCGTTTTGTCTTCCACTGTGCTAATTTATCGTGATCAACGACAACACAGCATCAGTGATGTGTTTGCGAAACTCTTATGATTACTGGAAAGCTAAGGCATTGGTATAATCATCTTGTTAAATTTGTACGAGAGGTCTCATCTTAAATAAATGTCAAAGATTGAGCTAACCACTGCATTAACGGACCATTTTTTCGTCCTGTGCGTCCTATGCACTTTTAGTGTCATATATTTATTGGGATACTTTCACAAGAAGTTTCTTCTCTCAGTGCTACTGACATACTCTCGCAAAGGGTGTTGATAACTGTGTTTGTGATAGTTAGCCAGACAACAATCTTGTTGGAAAAGAAAATCATTTTAGTTTTCATTGAAGAGTTGAATATACAACTTTACAATACGTCCAAATAAATCCAACTAATGATGATAGATATTTGCCATATCAACAAAGATAGACGCAATAAGGATTTACAAGATATAATAAAAAATTAATGAAATCATCTCTATTTCAGCGTTATAAAATTTAACTGCGTACTTTATTCGTTACAACATTTAAAATGTGCTTACGGACTTGAGAATTACCCTGTATTTATCTGTGGAAAACATTATTTTTCGCATAATTATCTCCAAGCGAAGAAATTGGAGATTTATATTCAACTGAAAATGGAATATGGGTGTGGCAATTGCAATTTCTAATATCTGAGATTTTCATTTATGAACACTGTGTGTTCTGTAAGACAGGGAACTTTAGTATAGTTTCATAAGAATGCCTAGCCTGGGCTGACTTTTTTTACTTCAGTGATCTATTTGCTTCTGGGCAACTTTACTTAAATTATATCTAGTACAAATTTTCTTTTCTACCATTGCAACGTAGAATACGTAGCCTTTTATATATTATCATAATTCGTATTAAGAATATGTGTTGTTGAAAATTGATAGTAAATAAGAGACAGGCACTTTCACATTTATAATTTTAAGCCAAACTCTAATTTTTTATTGAAGAAAAAGATGGGCCTACCTGGTAAATATATATTCGATGGGAAAATATTTCAGTTATTAGAAACCCAAATGAGTATTATAAATTTAGCAAATACCACTTAAAAATCTTACTTCCGGTTCTGCTTATAATTTATGTTTAACAGAAGTATTCTATATAAATAAATAAATTAAAAGAAAACTTGGGAAGATGCGATCGCTTATCCTTATGTTCAAAGTTTGCAGTTTAAAAAAAAATGCTGCTTAATGTTTGGGTAACATATCGTTTAACATTATAAAGCAGATGTTTGATTTAGTAGAAAAAAGTTTATATGCAATTTATTGCAATATGTTTTATGATAGAAATACAAGGAACTCGTGGATAATCGTAGTTACTCTAATCCAAGCATATTAATCTCGCGCCCTTGACTTCTCTGCGGCCGTTGGCTCACTCCAAAAAGTAACAAAAAGTACTCGTGTAATACGACTATTTGTGTGTAACAAAATTAAAAGGGAATTAATTACTAATTTTGTTATTTATTTATAAAATTAATAATTAATATTGTAATAAAATTAGAATTCCATCCAATATCCAGTCATATATACATCCTCAGGTGCTAGAAAGGATTCTTGAGACGGTCTCTTTACAAAAATGTTTACTCAAACGACATAGAGAAAGAGTATTTACAGAGGGAATTAATGTAAACTTACTGCAACTGAACTCTAAAGCAAAATTTTCATGTAGTTTGTGTCCGAAAAATTTACAAATACTTACCAGCGCGGTTGCCGGAATGCATCAAATTTTCATCGTAAGTTATTTCCATGTTCGGTAGTATGTAACAGTGTGAACGGCTTTTGTTCCCTTACGAAAAGAGACAAATTCTCAACAAGATCCATATTAACAGACTTCCATATTATTAGTGTTCTGAAAACAGTTAGTGCGAGCACTATGTCTCCACACATCAGATAGCTGGCTGCAGGAAAAAAATCCCAGGTACCGGGAAAGAAACAGCAAGTATCCACCATTCTGCAACCAGGATTTTCTTATAGTCTTTTTATTTTTAAAAAAGGTATAATATTAAGTAAGATTTTATGCAAACTTACTCACTTTTTACATACGTCAGTAAGTAGGAAACTGTTTTCTCCCTTTTGCGGCCCGCCCCATTATACACTGATGACTATTTGTCTCACTTGAGGTACTGAGTTCTGAATGCTTGTTCTGGTCAATTACTTAAAATTTAAAAGAAACAATATTAGAACGAAAACACTTTACCATCAAATATATGTAAAGAAAAGGGGGTTTTTTTTCAATAAAAATCCAATTTTTTCAATTTAAAATCATCTCAACAAAAAACAATATTTACTGAACATTAAAAGATAACATTTTTCATGAAAGCAGTCCATAAACTGATATAATTATTCCTTGTACAATATTTAGTTGAATAAAACAGGATTGTGTTGAAGAACTGGGTATTTGAATGTAAATATTTAACACGGCCCAGCCAGTAAATCAAGGCTCAGGAAAAGCCTAATGTAAAAGCTCCTAATGAAAAAATATTTCGAAGTTTTTGATAAAGCAGAAAATACTTCGATTTTCAATTTTAACCAGTTCTATGCAAAGGTTAAAACTGAACTTCGATTTAAAATACGGAACTTCGATATTAGTTAATAAAAATCCCAGCAAATGTGCTTTTGCTTCGGGTAAAATGCACTAAATATAAGGATAGCACACAGGTTATTTCTATTTTATGCGCAAGGAATCGAAAGGAAAAAATAAAACAAATGAAAAGGATTAGAAGGGTTAATTTCCTTCACACCGAATGGAGAAGAAACAAAATGAAGGCAACAAAATGAGATATAAAAGAAAAAATCAACATAAAGCCTTGTAAGGTTTATCCTAAGTTGATTAACAGTTATTTTAAGTTTTGTATCTTTCCTATCTTATTCTAATTTCACTTTACAATTTCCTGTCAGAAGGTAATTTCAGAAACGCAGTGAATGCAAATGAGTAAGAGTACTTCTGATTTTCTGACTAGCGCGCGTTTGCCTTTTGGCTACGTTCTCTCTGAGCTACTACGCTCGGCCATACTTTAGGCCTTTGCTTGGCTTCACCGATTAAATTAATATTTAGGGACCAACTACTTAGATTACTGATAGCTTCGGTTATACCTTTCAGATAGCGTTAGTTAAGCTTAGTTTAATTTAAATTTATAGTTATTTAAGTTCAAGCCCAAGTAGAGGCTTTGATTGAGTTAATTGTATTAATTCTATTTGTTCTGAAAAACAAAGGGTAGTTAACCATTCTTACGTCTTACGTGTTTTGTTCACACACTTGAGCGATTATTCGCTTGTTAGTGTTCGTGGGGTTCTAAGACAGAACTTTGGAATTAAATAAATAAAACCCCACAAATATAATAAATGTTTTCCTGAAGGAAATAATAAATGATAAAAATAACCTAGCGATAATAGCATAAAAATGCTGCAAAATAATAATTTTAAAAAATTAGAATACTTAAGGCTAAATTTAATTTTTTAACGAGAAAGTCACGTTATTTGAATATGGCAGAACACATGAGAGCTATGTGCTTAAGGGAAGGGATGTCTTTGTGGAGCAATTTTGAAGGAAAATTGTCTCGTATTCACTTTACGCAAGAGAAAAGTCACGAAACTCACACACTCAGCCCATTTGGCAAGATTTAAATCCGAGTTAAAATATCAGTGTCCGCAGATTTTACCCCTCTGCCACTAGTGGAGATTTAAAGAAAAGGTTGATACTGTAATTAACCACTTCACCGTCCTACAAAACTCAAACATTTGATCCTTTTATTTTCTCCAAGACTAACTTTTTGCATCTGAAACTGACCTTAGAAATATTTCTTATCCTCTTTCACCAGCTGTCAACACCTATTTAGAAAACCGCCTACTGTTTTCTGTAACCAGAAGAAAAATTTGGTTTGTATTTCTTAGTCTCTTATCTAAATATTAATAAATGCATTTCCCTAAAAGTATGCTTTTAAACGAAAAATAGTTCTATTTGAGTACCAGCTGAAAGAGTCGGAAGTGAAATCCTATTTCCCGTCTTTGTAGTGAACTTACCTTTGTGTGATCTTGATACAGCCCCGTTGTGAAGAGATCGTAACCAATAAGCTATCAATTACCTCTTTTCATTTTCGCTCAATTCTGGGGAGGGCTGGAAAGCACGAAGTAACAAGTGTCTCTCGGGGGGTAACGATCCAGGTCACGTTTAACCCCGACAAGTATGTGGCACTGCTAATGCCTGACGACAGTTTTCAGATCGACAAGTCTCTTTCAGGGGATATGATGAAGTCTTTAACTTTAGTATTTTGATATATAAGATATAATATTTGATAGTAGTCACGATAGTGATTCTGCGTTCTACAAACGGTTCCTACGCTTTCTCTTAAGGTGAAGGAAAGTATAGAAGGTTCTTTCACACACATAAGTAGCTTTAAAAAGGAAAAAAATATTCATCCATACAATAGGCAGTTCAGAATCTTACTGCAGATGAGACCAAAAGTTATTCTTGTGCGGTAGTTCCAAAACAGCCTATGTCTAAAGTTTTCAATGTCTAAAGTTTTTACTAATGTATCATTGACGTCTACTGACTGAATTTCTAATCCGGTTATTGTTTTTATTAGAAACAGGGAAATAATCATGAAAACGTGTTCCAAATTTTGTAAATGAGTAGGAATAAACAATGAGTCCTTTTCAGATGTATATTCGTCATTAAAATTGCGAAACTTTTTTAGGGTGTGAAATACGTCAAAATTCTGCTTCGATACCAGGAGATGGTGCCGCAATTCCGTCTTTTTAACGATTGTTTCGATAAGTTGATGACTGAAGTTTGAGATTTAGATATTTAAATGAGCAAAAATATATGACTATACCATATTAAATAACCGGGAAATTAATTCTGTTACTGAACTGAAATTCCCATTGTAACAGAAACGTAAGCTTCCTTTCTTCGTAATAAAGACTTCACAAGTCATCTTTAAAATACTTACTTTTGAACTTAATAGGGTTAAAACTTTTAAAAATATATAACTCAGAGTGTACTTCGTATTCTTATACCATGTGCTTTCCAGAAGTCAACTGCGCAATCAGCTATTTTCTTGTACTCCGCCAACTGGAGCAGAGTTCAACTTCAGACTTCGGAGAGGCGAGAAAAGTCTCTCCGGAGTGTTCAACTTCAAAATGACGGAAGAAAGTTTTTTTTTCTTGTTTTTTGTTACACAATTCATTAAATTTTGCTTCTTCTTCGTTCCCAGAAATGAAACAAAAACGTTTCCTCAAGACATCCAGCGAACATCGCATGACAGAAAAAATAATAGCATTCAGCAAGTTGTACGAAAAGTCCAGAATTTTGTAATTAGTTCTGATGAAATTAATAAATATGATCAATTCATTTATGATCTGCTGTGGTTTTTCTGATGCATTCTTAGCAATCAGAATTTCTCTTTGTAATCAATAATGATTCCAAACTGTCGAAAGAGAGACTTCTTGAACTCGAGCTCGTAATCTACTCTTTGACTAAGTTCCGTCTGGACTGATACCGATACATATCACCCAATGAGAAACTATGCTGAAGAAAAAAATTAGTCCTCAGTTATATTTATGTCGCACAGTCAAGCACAATATAATATTATTTGTTCATTGCTATACCTGTGCTTTTGAAAGGTTCTAGTAAAAAGTAAGGAGATAAATGAAATTTTCCCAGTACTTGCTTTTTTATATCTCCTCATTTATCACATATTGGCTTTTATATATGATTTAACAGAAATATTAAGTTAAGATTTTTGGCAATTATTTTCATTAATCACTACAAAAACCATTATTTTTCAGTAGGTGCTATAAAAATTCCTCATCAAAAGTGAGCAGATTTCAAGATTTTGCTGTTGGTTGAAAACTCAAATGATTTTCTAACAAAATATTCATTATTTCACCTAGTTGACCACCTTTTTTATTATTTTCTTGCTTCCCCAAAACTGCTGAGTTCCAATTTTAAAAATATTGATTTTTTTTTTCGGAATTCTTTTCATGTTTATGAACAAGACATATTCGTAATTCTAAAGGTTTCTGAAATCCATTTGCAAAACCCTCGTAACAAAATACGCCGTGAGATTGCTCTTCATTGTTTGAGCTCGTAAAAGTGAAAATGAAAGATAAATGCTACCAGCTAAAAAGGTGAAGATTTTTCTTATTATTCTAAAAGATTAAATGTTGCTTTGAAGAACAAGTACCTTCATCATCGCCACTAACATTTTTTTGCGTTTTACGTTAAGCCAGTGATCCATAGCACAAATGAATCATAACACACTAATTCTACAAAAAAAAGTTAAAAAATAAAAAGAATATGTTCAAGAGAAATATCGCAAAATAATTTTAAATTGAGCATATCGTTAGAATTTCCGATACACAGTCTCACGCGCTGGAGATTAAAATGTTTTTTCTGTACAACGGTGCCATTGCTCGCTTTGAAATCTCTGAGTTTGTTAATCAAAAATTCGTTAAAGTTTTAAAAAATGTGAAATCGATAATAAAACAAATTCCAAATTTCAAATTTGGGCTTTCAAATGCCCATACTCGCAGTAGGATTACGTCATTCAAAATTTGATAGCTCTAGGTACCGTTGTTTTATCACAATGCGAGAAACATATATACATTTATGCAGATTCTTCATGAGTCAATTTCTTCCAATATAATACAGGGAGATAACATTTGGTGGCAACAATCTGAAAAGTAAAAAGGACATTCAGAGTGATTCGAAGGAAAATAGCCCTTCAGGGGACTAAAACATAAAACAATAGCCCTTCAGGAGACTAAAAAATAAAATAGAACAAGAAGAGTCGTAATTGGGGAGAAGAAGAAAAAATTATGTTAATAAAAAACTTGGTCACGAAACAAACAACTATGCCTGGAAAGTCAGAAAGACTTCCCTAGTTCAACGAGACAAATGCAAAGTTATTGGTTATAAAAGACGAACAAAAGCTATTATTATGTATAGAGGATCGCATGCCACAGTTTCCAGTGCCGATTGCGCGTACTTACTTCCGAGAAATTCAGAAATGAAGTCCTCACAGGAAAAGGAGCTTTAGAGAAACAAAAACGTTCCGCTATTAAGGCGAGAAAATATTTTGCCGCTACCGGGCGAAAAGGATTACATATCGGCTCTTAATTCAATGTGATAAAAAATATCTGTCAAACATTGAACACAGACGTTAAAAATGCGTTTGTAACATCTTGCCTTCTATAAAGGTAAGCGGACTCGCAAGAAAACTTTCAGTGCCTATGCAAGAGGAAAATCTTGCATTGAAAGCGAAACCTTCACGGACCCGCGCAATTTATAAATCCGTGCTCTAGAATGTGATTCACGTTTTATTATGATTTACAGAAAGCAAGAAACACAGTACAGACAGCCTAAAATTTGAACGGGGCATTTACTAAAGCAGCAGTCTCCTCATTCGATATTAGGCCCTCATACTGGCTTGCATGTGCTCCCTGAGGGATCTATCACAGCACATGGAGAATATTCTCGACCCTAATATAAAGCCATATGCTTTTGTAGCCGACGATTCATTTGTTTTCGTGGAAAAAATATCGTCTGTCTTCAAGGACTGTATGTTTGACCTCTATCACTCAGTCTCTTTACTGTCACGAGTAAGCTATTTAACGAAAGAACTGACCAACTGAATATCAGTTCTAAATGTGATCGCGAACGAGAGAAAAGATCGAGCATATATAGGAAGCGTAGTAATTGCTTTAGCCCTCCTCCCAAGATCCTTAAATTAGCAGCAGCTGGGATTATGACATGAGTGATGTTTTCTGTCAAAATGTTCGAACAGGACTTATTTCCTGTACTATTTTTATATTTTTAGCTTGTTTACTTTAAAAACTTGAGGGTAATAGTTTTTTCTTAACTTTTCATGAGCGAGTTATACTTTATCTTGAAACCTTTTCTTATTATCTGCATAACTCTTAATACTCTTTCTCCCTATATTGAGCTAACGATTTAAACAATTAATAGAAATAAACAGATATTTACCATTTTCATTTCACATTCGAAGCTTATCTTTTTTCCTTGCAGGACGTAGAATGTGGAAATTAGTAGAAAGAGAAAATGCTCAAACTTTAATTTCTAATAAAAGTAATTTAAACTTTAAATGATAATTTACAGAATTTAATAATAGTTTCGCTGAACAGTATAATAATAAAAGGTTAGGTTAGGTTAGGTTATTCAATTATGGCAAAGCACACGAGGGCTATCTGTCTAAAGGGAGGGATGCCATCGTGGAGGACTTTCTAAGGAAACTGGCTAGTATACACGTTACACATGGGGAAAACCACGAAAACGCCCATGCAGCCAGCCCGTTCGCGGGATTCGAACCTCGGACCGAACTACCAGTGTTCAGCGTCTTTACCGCTCGGCCGCTGGTAGGCACATAGTAATATAAGCTATGAAAAAGGTTTATGAAAGTCAAAGTGCAGTAACCACGCTGGTCTGATATACATAGACACGTTATACAAGCAAAATGGAAAAAATTCATTTATTTCAAGAATTATCCAGTAAAAGTTCTACAAATGTAAGATATTAATGATTTTTTTAATTGCATTTCAAAAGTACATGAACATGCCAAAACCACGAAGGCTATCTACTTAAGAGAATTAACTTCGTAGAGAACTTTTTGAAGGTAATTCGCTCGTATTCACGTTTCGCATGGGAAAAAGGCCATGATCACTCACGCAGCCAGCCGTTCGCTTGTATTCGAAATCAGAGCAAGACGAATCACCCGTAATCAGGGGTCTTAAACACTCGGCCACTTGCCCCACACACAATAAGATGTACCTTTTATTTACTTCATGGCAAATATCAACATTTTAGAACAATTTCTTTCTTAAAATATTAACTCAGCGTTCCACAATAAATTCTCTAAACTAGTAAAATCGATGAAAAACTTTTCGCAAATTGTTTTTTTTTTTTTTTTCGAGAGTATTTAAACTCAGCACGTAAGATAAATCATAAGCATGTTTCCGCGTTCTTGGTTTAAATTGTAAGGTCTGAGAAAAGTGGAAAATAAATTAATAATTTTGTTTTTATTAATACTGTGAAATTTTTTATCATCTAATACGTGACTTCTTCTTATTTTACTAACTTTTCAGTTAATAATGTTATTAAATTTTGTATTAATAGAAGTAAAACTGAAACACGTGGTTGAAATATTCAATTTCAAAATCTAAGGGGAATTGGATATTTCCCCTACTTCAAGAACTCAAGATTTTCATTGTTTCGTTAAATTCGTAACAAAGTGAGTTATTCTTTTACTTATTTCAAATAAAAAGCCAACTTTTATTTGATTACTTAATCGACGTTTTTTAACACAAAGAGGCGTTAGACCAGATGGTCTCGAAATCACCCGTCTCAAAACGGCATTTTGCGTCGAATCACTATGAACGGCTGTATGGCTGTATCATTTTTCGAATTGTTGACACCAAACATTACCGCTCAGTATTATATTTAAAGAAATTAAATAATCAAGAACCTGCATGAATGTATGTATGTTTATCGCACGATGAAAAAAAAATGATACCTACAGCTATTAAATTTTGAATAAAGTAGTCTTCCACCTGAACATGGGCACCTCGAAGCCCGAATCCGAATTTCGAATTTGTTTTATTATCTATTTTATATTTTTTAAACTTTAAGAAATCTTTGATCAAGAAACTCAAAGATATCAAAGTGAGCAGCGGCAGCACACTGTCCGGAATAAAACATTTTTATGCCAGCGCGAGACTGTCTATCGGAAATTCTAAAGATATGCTGCTCTTAAATATTTTAAGCCCGAATGCTCTCGAAAGTGTACGTATGTATGTGTAAATGAACAAAACGCCTGCAATAATTTGGTCTCAGAATTTATTTTTTTTCTTTTATCTGTTTCTTTTCTTTTTTTTAGCCCAAAAGGGGCTATTAGTTTCGAAACGGGATTTTGCGTTAATTCAGTATAAAAGGAGTATCACTATTCAAATTGTTGCCACTAAATAATATTGCCCTGCAATATTTTAAAGAAATTAAACAATGAAGAACCTTCAGTTTTTTTATATACTTTTTCTTTTTTATGATATCTATTTTTGACGGCTGGCCGAGTGAGCGATTAGTTTTTAAAGAAAAATTCTGCATTTTGTTCTGTATTATTGAGTATGCAGTGAATGCGCAAAGTAGCGTAAAGTGCGAAGAAATCGATGCTTAATGATAAAGCTAAAGAGGACAAATAAAAAAAAAAAAAAAAAAAAAAAAAAAAAAAAAAGGAGGGTTAATAAGAGTGACTGCAAGAGCAGACTGGTAGACTGCGAGCTCAGAGAGAGCATAAAAAACTTTAAAAAATTCTTTTAAGGGACTGCTCAAATCTGAGAACTTTCAGATATTTTTAACTATGAAATATTACTAAAATCAGTAGAACAAAACAAAATTTTTATGACTCATTCTAAAAGAAAAAACGTTTAAATAAATATATTCTTTTTTATTTATATTTTCATAACCGCGCTTGTTAACGGCTAAATCTAAATAAATATTTCCAATAAAACGTTTCTATTTTTTACCTTGTAAAAATATATGTTCTTTAAATAATTATTAAGCGTTATTATGAGCAATAGCAATATCGATCTCTTACTTATCCGTTTAGCTCAGTATGTGAAAGATTCTGATGAGTCAAATATCTAATGAGCATTGATCTTTTATCAGGAAAATAAGAATTAAAATGCTTAAATGCTGGTAAATATTTTACTGATTCGACTTTACCTGATATTTTCATCCTAACAATTTTAGCATGACAAAAAGTGTGATCTCTTTTGACAAGTTGCCAGATCATATGTTTTAAACTGTTTATAGAATAGGGAATTTTGTTTCACGTGATGCATTAATTTACTTACCTGAAACACTTCGCGCAAAATTATGCATCTCACGTGACAGTTTAATGACCTCTTACCTTGAACCTTAAATGACCAGTAGGCGGTTCGGCGAAAAATATCCCCAGGAAAGCTGCTACTTCTCGGCCGTTCGTCAATTTCAGAATCTTTCCTTTAACGCGACCATTTTGCGTGTTAATTATTGGATAATCCTCGTCTTCTGCGAGCGCTGCTTTTGAAGTCAAAGTGGACAGGTAGATTAAAATTAAAATTAAGACAAATATGCAATATGCTTTCATTGCAGAGCGTCGCATACCCGCTCCTCACCAAATCCGACACCTTACGACGCTAGTTCGGCGATGAGAGAGAACGAAGCTGGTGGTTGCTAAGCTACCGTTGCCTGGGATGGAGACCGATCGATTAGAACTCTTGTTATGGACATAAGAAGTGTTGGGAATGGGCATAGATTGAATATATCTTTCCAAAATAAGCTGGAGATGCCCCGAATGTGAACGAGAAACAAAAATTTCAAGGCTTCCCATCCTGTGTTTCGTAAATATACGGCTTTAATTGCAATATTTTGAAATTTTTGTACAGAACTATCTTATTTATTGAGACTTTTGGATAAATTCGAAAACTCTTGTCTTTATATATATTTACAACGTTTTTCACATCCCATTTTATTTAAATATAATGGAGAAGATCAAAGAGAATGAATACGCTATTATGAAATAATTTCTACTGCTTTATGATGGAAAATATGATGTAAAATAATATTCACAACCTGATCGAAAACGAAAAATATGTAATAAAGAATTTTTTCACCTGTACTGGTGAAATTTAAATTTTTCTTTTAATGACATAATTAACAGAAGTTAGTCATAATATACGTATGAAGATTTCTCATATAGTTGTTAAAAATGAATATGCCGGAAATTTTTAATTTGGGATTATTTTTGGGAAAGAAAATCGAATGAGAGGTAATACAGATTATTCCTCTTTAATAAATGTGCATTCTGTGCTAAGTTTTTAAGCCTCACCAAATAACAAGATGCTTCATCAACTAATGACGATGAAATTCAGTAACCAAGACTGAACTGAAAATAAATTAGAATTGAAAATGTCTTTTATAAATTAACTCACAAGTTCTTAGAATTTTATTTTTCTGTATTAATAACTCGCAAGACTAAGGAATAGCGGAACTGCACGACAGCGTACCGAATGTAATGAAACTGTAGTCAAATGAAGTCACATGATCGCTATTAATACCATAAAGAAGGATAATGCAGTGAATCATGGAGTTAGATCAACACAGTTTAGGTTTACTACTGAAATCGGTATTAACAGATTAAAGCCATTTCTAGTGTCAAATAATTATAAATGCAAAAGAATGAATTTAAGCCATTTCTAGTGTCAAGTAATTACAAATGCAAAAGGAAGAATTTAATGCTAAAAAGTTATTTTTCTGTTTCGCGACAGGAAACTAACGGAACAAGTAGTTCTTGCTATTCATTAACAGGAAGGTCATTTTATGACCTCTCATCACTCTAAGGGAAAGCGAACTTACCGATCTAGGCAATGGCCCATCTTAAGAGCATCTCTTGAAAGCGAAACAGACTTTTTTGGAGGGAGCTGTTAGACAACAATAGAACCGTTTTCAAAGCATTTCATTCTAAAAAACCGGCCCGTGAATAGGTGTCAACTTCTTTGGTTACAGCAGAAACACAGTAATTGATTTGTTGTTCCACTGCAGAAACTTTCTCTTCTATTTGTCCTTTGACAAAGGAAACTCTTCCTTCCATTTGTCCAACTTTTTTTTTCAACCGCATCTATTCTGCCTTCCCATAGCCCCAAATTTGCTTTCTATTAAGCAGGTAATTTTTCTTTCCGTTTCCTCTTGAACTGTTTCAATCATTTCTTGGACAGCTTAATTATACTTTCTTGAGCAGCTTTCATCTCTTTAACGGATTCTCGACCGACTTTCACCTCTTCTTTGTAAGCGGCAAAGGCTGCCAGCAGATATCTCAATTGCTGCTCCATCTCTCTTGTCACTGATATTCAATTCCACTAGTGGCACCAAACTGCTGCGTGCGTACGGGTTCGTGATGGTCTGAATGCACACAGGTCCGATGATAGGTTAATAAAATTTATTTTATCAAAAGAAACACTTCAAAGTTCTGGAATTTTCCACAGAAATACTCGTACAGGTGTCCATAGTATAACAAAGTATAATCAGTAGTTACACTTCAAACTAAAGAACGTTGAACACAACGCAATGCAAAGCGCATTTAAAGAGAAAGCTAACCAGAGATATCTCAGTACTCCGATCTCACGCTGAACTAAGAACTCGCAACAATAACAACAACCAAAAAAGAAAAAGAAAAACCTAAGAGCAGTTGATAGACCGTAAATCGTGACTTTGCTGCTGATACAAATAAGAGCAGATGAGCCTTATTTGTACCTTCTCCGGCCTTATATTGTTTTCACTCGGCCGCCGAGATATTTCTAGTAATTTCTGCTTCTTGAGATTACTGGAAGAGAATATTAGTGTCGAATTACGGTTGCAGCTAATATCGTGAGAAATTAAGTTTGTTGAGTTACAATGCTTGTTATGGTGATACAGGAACCATACCAAAATGTAGCCAAATGATCACGAAGTTGATCTTTTATAGGCCGCAAGCTTGGGAATTTATCGTCAAATTACCAAGATAACCCTTTACTCAATGTTAAATGCACTTGTTCTTGTATTTTTACTTTTCCGGCATAGCATTTCTCTCCAGAGTTTTCGGGTTACATTACACAGAAAATAGAATAGTTTCACATATAATTGTATAAGGTATTTCTCCAGTCTTCTTAGCATGCCTTCGTGGTGTAATGGTCAGCACACTTGACGCGTATTCGAGAGGTTCTAGCTTCTGGCAAGGGCATTGCTCATTTCTTCGATTTCCTCGTTTCGAAAAATTCTAAAATGATTTAACAGTAGCGCCCAAACTAAAACAGGTGGTGGATGATGATTCTCAACAACTAGGATTTAGCGCTTGGGTCCTCTAATCCGCAATCCAAAATTACCTAATGTCTTAAGAGTGGCGCATGAACTAAAAAAGGTGGTGGATGATGATTCTTCATCCCCCGGATTTGGCAAATGTGACCCTTAATCCCAAGTCACCCTTTAAAGGCGGAGTATATAAAGTATTTCTCCCGCTTTCTTAAGCATGCCTTCGTGGTATAATGATCAGCTTCAACAATACCTAATGTCTCTACAAAATTGCCTTTCGAAAAAAATTCGAAACTCATTTATCCATCACTTGCAACATTCACAAAGCAAAAGTGAAGCAAAGACGCAACTGTTTCTTGCTTTTCCCACTAAGTAAACAACACCTCCCACAATGATTAAATACTTTAACAGCTCTTTCTCATCATAAATGCTATTCACTAACCGCCAAAAGAACAGTTAGAACACAGTTAGGGGAACACGCTTACAAATATCCAAGCCTTTTCCAGGATTCGATCTGCAATTCAATGAACTGCAGCCGGCATCTCCAATAGCTATTGTGAGTGCATAGGCAGTGAGATGTAAATCTTAAAACTGAAGAATGAACAGCATAGCGTTCAGTTACATGTTGCGAGGAATTTGCAGACGAATGTAATATTGGGACTGAATTTATTTTAAAGTAGGCGCACGAGCGATTTTAAAACAGACAAATATGAAACAGAGAGCAGTAGATTCAAAGACAAATTTTTATCGCCATGGATTCGTGTCCTGGATGTGGAGATATGTCGTGGATATGGAAGAGCTATCGCCAATCAAAAGCGAAAAGCACCAGGATCTGGTAAGCATAATTTCTGCTTTGTTTCGTAAGACGCAAGTGTTAGCTCATGTAGTAACACATGAAATAGATACGCGAAAAGATCTCTCTAGTAGGGAAAAAAATCTATCCATAAGGTAAGGTTTACGAAGAGGTATTAGACAGGTTATTAAGAATAAAATAATAATTCTCTCAAGTAGTATTTACTCACGTGTGCCCGAAAGGAAAGTCAGAAGAATCACTTGAAGAAAAGCTTTAAATAACCTTTTTATTTAACCTAAATTAAAACAGATTCACGCACTTCGTGCTCACTAATCACCACCACTTGTGACTAAAGTAAAATTGAACAGAAAATAACAATGTAACAGATCACTAATAAATTAAGATATCTATCGACTAGCTCCTTTAGCTTAACTAACGCTAAATCGGCTACAACAGCAAAACCGAGCTTAGAAATATCAGTATAAATCTGAAAGCTGTTTAACACCGGCTAGAGAGCTAAATTCAAACGCGCAGCTTAAACTAGGAACTAAGTCCGCTACTACTCTTTTTGAACTCTTGAAACGCAACTTAAATACTGCTTCTGAAACACGTTTAGAATTTGCATACTTCATAACTAATTTACATTCCGATAGGAAACTGAAATCAGGAGGGAAAGGCAGGAAACTGAAATCAAGAGGGAAAGGACAGGAAACTGAAATCAGGAGGGAAAGGAAAGGAAAAGTAAGAATAATTGATTAGAATAAAATAAGTCCTAACGGTATATTTTAGTAATGCATTTAATGAAATACAGAGAAACTGCAAAACTCTTGAGAGAGAAAAAATAGAAATCCTGCTAATTGTTCCGATATTCAGGGTGTATTTCAGCAAAGATTTGGTAACAATCTATATGGACTAAGCCACGATCAGTCGCCTACATTCCAAAAAGAATCTATTGCGAAGGTTGATAAGCCGGGTATTCATGTTGCAAGAATATAATTTAGAGTTAAGAAAATGCTTGCGGCTGATGCCCTGTCGGAAATTAATTTGGATGAGGAAGGAAAGGAAATAAGTTACGCCAAGTTAACTTTGGAAATTTTGTTTCAAGTAAGATGAAAACCTGATTAGACACTTTAACCCAGGGATGGGCAAACTACGGCCCCTTGGAAGACTGTATCCGGCCCGCGGATAGAATCTTAATTTGCCGGTCCGAGGCAAATTAAAAGAAATATATATTTAAATATTATATCTCCATCTCCTTTTCTACTTTGTTTAAATATTACTTTTTTTCTTTCTTTTGTTCAAATTATTGATGATCTTTTTACTGTCTCTATTTTTGTTTTACAAAACATAAATCGATGAAAATAGCAAGCACAAACACCTTTCAATCGGTAAAGTGTTAAACGCGGAAGTACTTTGGTTATGCTGTAGATTGGCATAAGAATCGCTATCTGTTTTTCGGGGAGAAGTATGCGAATCCAATATAAGTGAATCAGACCTCACATTTGGCAGACTGCGCATTTTAAGCTCCAGCCAGCGGTCTTTTCTTTGTCGCGAATTCTAGTATTATTGATTGCGTATGGAAAGATTGCGGACAAATTACTATAGTTGTAAAAGGTAAACCAGTGTGTCTCTTCCGCAATGAAGCTGTAGCAGTCTTCAAAGAATATAACATCATTATCGAAAGTGAGTTTCTCAAATTTAATATCTCACACCCAGAAAATCAGTGCTATGTTTGCTTCATCTTTTATATGTAAACAAGTGTTTTCAACAATGAACCTTAGAAAGAATTATTTAAGAAGTAGAGTAACAGATGAGCAGTTAGCCTCGTTCCTTAGAATCAGTACATCTCACTTCGAACCTGAATATAAGAAACTTTTAAAAATGAAAGCGCAATTTCATTCTTCTCATTAACATATTTAAATTGTAATACTTGTATATGTTTTTAAAATTTTAGAAAAATTTACCTTGGCCCGCCGAACTTTTTTTTTTCGATTTTTGGCCCGCGAACGAAAACGTTTGCCCATCCCTGCTTTAACCCTTTCTCCGTGAGTACGAATAATAGAGTTTCAGACAAAAACAAAGGCAATTTACATTATTATAAGGTCCACCAGACTCACTGTAGTTTGGCTATTTTTTTCATTGTTTTTTCTTAGGGGATTGCGGTTGACCATGCATGCCATCCATGATGCGGTTGCATGCCATGCATGATTGCGATTGGCCATGTATATACCCACCGTATAATTTATTATCTGTAACAATAATTTGCTTAAACTACGGTGGTACACATATGTAACAGTAATAATATGTACCAATAATGTACACATATGTACACATATGTACCGTTAATAAATAATGGTACACATATGTAACAGTAATAATATGTACCAATAATGTACACATATGTACACATATGCACCGTTAATAAATAATGGTACACATATGTACCAGTAATAATAACCGTTGGTACATATATATGATGTTAGAAATGCTATTTCTGAGCCTTTATTTATTCAACTTTAAGAATCTGGCAATAGAAATTCTGTTTACGAATTTAAGAGCTCCGTTTTAGTTTTTTTTTTTTTTTTGAGTAGTGAAGGTTGCCGCTAGCCATTTTGTAACTTTCTTTTTTCATTTAAACTTCTTTGTTAGTTGTAAATAAATGTTTAGTTTTAATTTTATTCGATTCGAAGTTTGATTTTTTAAACTTTGTGGCGTCCAGTGATAGGACTATTTAGAATCGAAAATAAACAATGGATACAACTGAACGAAAAGTTCTTCGGCGATTATTTACAGTTGAAGCAAATAGTTTAGAAGAACTTATTTCCAAAAGAGGTGATATTACAGAACTTAAAGCAAGATTTGAAGCATTAAAAATAAAATATGAAAGGATTAATGCTCTAAATTCCACTCACTTGAAGAACTTCTGAAAGATAAAAATATAACAGAAGCTAAGGTGGAAGAAGAAATGGCGAAATGCGGTGAGTACGAATTAAAATTTCTTAAGATTAAAGAAACAATTTTTGCTGAAACAGTATGTTCAAATTTTGAAAATGAATCTCAGACTGGATTCAAAGCTCAGATACAATTACCTAAGATAGAACTGACAAAATTTGACGGAGATTTAAGAAACTGGATTGGTTACTGGAGCCAGTTTTCAAAAATTCATAATGATAATTCTTTATCCATTGAAGATAAATTTGAATATTTGAGGCATAGTATGAAACCTGAGTCATCAGCCCATAAATTAATTGAAGATTTTCCACCTGCAAAAGAAAATTATGAGAAAGTTATAGAACTTTTAAAATCCAGATATGGGAAGGAAGAATTTTTAATACACTGGTGTGCAAAACTTAAGCAACAATGTAAACATTTAGCAGATAGCCATGAAATTGCAGAAAAGGAGGTCTGGACATCAGTACAATGAACACGTAAGTCAGTAGAAACGTCGTGCGTATGCAGATATCAGGAACGAAACGTCAGAGGCGACGTGAGCGTACACAAAACGCGCGATGTCGGCGCGCGCAACTCAACAGTAGAAAAAAGGAAGGGCGGAGACACAATTCAACATATTTACTGCAAATGCCAGTGAGTCAGTTCGTAAAATATGGCTAGAAGAAATCACCTGGACGACTTCACACGTGGAAGAATGATCGGAAAGCTGGAGGAGCGGCGTACTGTCATCAGTGTAGCTGCAGAGTTCGGAATCAACAAAAGTGTCGTTTCGGGCGCTTGGAAAGCTTTCCAAACCACAGATACAGCTGTTAGAAAGGTTAGTAGACGATATCTGTGGACGATATCCTGAGGACGATATCTGCAGGGGATGACTGATATATCGTTCTGCAAGCGAAAAAAGGCCGACAGCAGTCAGCAAGCGTCATTGCTCAGCAACTCTGTACAGCAACGAGGCAACAAGTGTCGCGGTTTACTGTGGCCAGACGCCTTCACAAAGGGGGCCTATTCGCCCGTCGTCCTGAACGCTGCCTCCCGCTGAAAGTTGGCCACCGTTTACAGTGGTGCAGAGAGCACAAAAACTGGACAACTGATCAATGGAGTGGTGTCCTCTTTACGGATGAGAGTCGGTTCAGTACCAGAAGCGATTCTCAACGCGTTTTGATTTGAAGAGAGGTCGGGACCCGGTTTTATCCCAGTAACATCAAGGAAAGACACCGTAGCGGTGGACCTGGAGTTCTTGTCTGGGGAGGCATTATGCTTAACGGGCGAACTGAGCTCCACGTTTTCGACAGAGGGTCTGTAACCGGGGATCGCTATTGTGTGGAGGTACTCCTTCCCTATGTGCGTCTGTTCCGAGGTGCCATTGGCCCAGACTTAATTTTTATGGATGACAATGCACGGCCACATCGGACTCTTGCTGTTGAGGAGCTACGGGAAAGTGAAGATATCACTCGAATGGATTGGCCAGCGTACTCCCCAGATTTAAATCCCATCGAACATGTGTGGGATGCTTTGGGGAGACGCATTGCAGCACGCTTACATCCTCCGGAGAACACCCAACAACTCAAACAGATGCTGATTGAGGAATGGACACTCCTACCTCAAGAAATGTTGCACCAGCTGGTTCTGAGTATGCGGAGACGGTGCGAAGCAACCTTTGCAGTGAGGGGAAGGAATATCCCGTATTAAGGAACATCTGCTTGTTGTTCTTCCTCTTGGATAGACAATCATGAGTCACGATACTATGCGTTCAATAAAGCTTGTTTTTGTTTGATTCCATACCGTATGCATTGTATTCCTTTTCAGCCCCGATGCTTTCGTCATCCTTTACGTATATATTACTCTCCTTCATTTCTGCATTTCATGTATCTCAGTTGATTTCTCGTGGAGTTATGGCAAAAAACCCTGCTGTTGCTTAAGTTTTGCACACCAATGTGGAATTCTATGTTCGTGAGTTATTGTCTCTGGTTCTACTAAAAGGGAAAAATATTCAGATTTCTCAACTTTATGATAAATTAGAATCACAGTTGCGTGCTCTAGAATCTTTAGGGGTAACTAAAGAAAACTATGCAGCAATGCTTTTTCAAGAAAACATTTTTAAGATCTGAGAAAGACACCGGGTAATTAAGAAAGCTTCTACCAAAAATCCTGATGAATGTTTATGTGAGTTACTGGAATTTTTAAAAATAGAAGTAGAAGGAGAGGAAAGAGTAAAACTAAGAAATATTACCTTTGAATCCAATGAACATAAATCTAGCTCGTAGGTTATGTGTAAAAATAAAATGTCGAATACTATACTAAGTGCTGCAGCATTAGTTTCTTCACACAATAATAATATAAATAAGAATGTGTTGTGCATTTTTTGTAATAAATCAACACATTCTTCTGAGGACTGTGAAGCTATTATCGATTCCTCTCTGAAAGAAAGGCATCTGGTTGTCAAAAAAAGGTGCATGTTTTCGCTGTCTGAAACAAGGACACGTTAGTTCTAAATGTAAAGTTTTTGTGAAGTGTGCTGCATGCAAAGGAAAACATTATCCAATATTATGTCAGATGTTGAATAAAGATGAAAATATTTCGAAAGAAAATACCTGTAATATGCTAACGAAGTCTCAGAAAGAGACTACTTATTTACAGACTTTACTTGTTAATGTAGTTGGTGAAAATGTTACAAAGAAAGTTAGAGTATTGTGTGATTCCGCCTCACAAAGAAGTAACATTACCAAGAACTGTGCAAGAGAATATTAAAGTTGAAACCTATAGGTGCAGTATATACTCAACAAGAATTATTTGGGGTTACAAGAGTGCATTTGCATCCCATTGTCTTTATAAGCTGTTACTGACAAGTTTGGATTCTGATTTTCAATGCGAAGTGGATGTACTTGATCAAGAGCTTATCTGTAGTTATGTGGCTCTTTGTACAAGTCTGAAAGAAAAGGGAATCATGTTAACAGATTTTTCAAGCCCAGATGCTGATTTTGCTGACATTCAGGTATTATTGGAAGTTAATGTATGGTCTCAAATTATTACATCTGATATTTATAAGATCAATGAAAATTTAGTGGCCGTAAAAACTAAATTTGGGTGGTCATTCATTGGCCCTTCAGGAAATGATAGAAACATCTCTTCAAATATTTTAGTTGCATTATTTTCCTCTCTAGATATTTCAAAGTTCTGGGAGTTGGAAAGCTTGGAAATTAAAGAATCCGGAGTAAAAGCACCAAAAAGTGAAAGACATGACGAAGTTTGTAAATTCTTTGAGTAAACTGTAAAAAGAGACAATACAGGATGATGTATTGTAAAATTACCCTGGATCAAAGGCTACCCACCCTTAGAAAATAATATAGAAGCAGCAAAGAGAAGACTACATATTACAACCCGAAAACTGAATCAGCTGGGTAAATATGAAGACTATGATTTAATTATGCAAGACTGGCGCAGAAGAGGTATAGTTGAACCAGTTCAAGAGGGAGATCAAACTTTAGAAGCATTTTATTTACCTTATCGAGCTGTCCTAAAAGGAAACAGCACAACGCCTGTAAGACCGGTATTTGATGCATCAGCCACTCACAAAAATGGACTTTCTATAAATTAATTTTTAGAAAAGGGTCCTAATTTAATTGAAGAAATACTGCTCATTCTATTTAATTTCAGACAATATCGCATTGGGTTATTTGCTGACATCAAGAAAGCCTTTTTTGCAGATGAAATTGATGGAGCTGATCGTGATGGATTAAGATTTTTATGGTGGCAAAACGATAAAATAGCCATTTTCCGCCGTTGTAGGGTTGTTTTCAAAGTATCATCTAGCCCTTTCTTATTAGTTGCGTGCATAAACAATTTACTAATTAATGCTCCTCCTGATTTTGTAAAAACAGCTGAAAGACTTCTCGGATCCTTTTATGTAGATAATTGTTTAACGGGTGTGCAATATGTAAATGAACGCGAAACATTTATCTCACAGGCAACTGAGTTGACGTCTTCGGCTAGATTCAATCTTAGAGGATGAGTGAGCAATTCGTCACATGAAACTGTAGAAAATGTTTTAGGACTTAAATGGTACTGTTCAACAGATGAATTAGGGCGTAATGTGCCTATGATAAACTGCTTAGGAAATTCCTTGATAAAAAGATCACTTTTATCCTCCACTCAAAAATTGTTCGATCCTGTTGGTTTTACTGCTCCTACAACCTTAATTCCGAAATTATTACTTCAAAAAACATGGTCTCTAAAATTAGGGTGGGATGAAATTTTACCAACTGACATATGCAATGAATTTCAAAAATGGAGGCAACAAGAGGCAACAACTGAGTTGCTTAGAAGAATGTAAGATACCTCGCCATGTAATCATCAAGACTTCTAGCTCATTACATGTATTCTGTGATGATAGTCAGGTTGCATTTTCCTGTTGCATATTCCTAAGGACAGAATTTGAAGGAATGTTTACGTTAGACTTCTTATGGCAAAGTCTGGAGTTGCTCCATCTAAACCATTAACACTTCCACGTTTTGAACTCATGACAACTCTAATTGGAGCTCGTCTGTATTCCTTCATCAGGAACGAGCTGAAAGAAGAGAATGTCAAAGATTACTTCTGGACAGATTCAACCGTTGCTTTAGTCTGGATAACAAATGATGGTCCATGGTCTGTCTTTATTGAAAATCGAGTAAAGGAAATTAAGAGGCTTTTCAGCATTCAATCAAACAATCAACTAATACTTTTTCTTAAAATTTGCTCGTGTTTATTTTGTATCCGAAATATTCTTGTATAAGTAATTCATTTACAGCAAAGCTTGCATTAACTATTTATTCCAAATATGCTTATTAGGGCGACCCTAGTTTAAATCTCGACGAATGGGCATGTTGGATTTTCCTTTTCGTAGTTTTCCCCACTCTAATGTGAATATCATCCATTTTCTCTTAGGAAGTCCTCCATAAACGTATCTCTCTCCTTAGGCAAATAATCCTTTGTGTGATTTGCCATAATCCATATAACTTAATCTTCTGCCAGATCAGTCATCTAAAAGAATTTAGTAAACTATGTTTGTTCACTTTTGCTTTGAACTCTTTAAAATAGATTGTACATAAGCAATCACTTGTAAGTAAATGAGATTTTATAACTACTTATTGACAATATATGTTTTACTTAATAGTTGTAAGTTTATTTAATAGTTTAGTTTAAACTAACAAAGTTTTATTTTTAATTTTCCTTTCCTATGTGTTCTTATTTCAACTTCCCGTTAGAATGAGCGCGCGTTTCATCTTTATGCTAATTTGAAGGGGAGCCAAGTTTATATTTAAACGGTAGCGAGGAACTACTCAGTGTGAAGGAGCTTTTAGTCTCAGGTCACTGCTGCTCTGTTCGACGTTCGCCTGACTAGTTAGTATTTAAATTCTAAGCCTTAGAGCTGTTACTCTATTCTTTATTGAAGTAAATCTAAGTGCGTTAGTATTAGTTAAATCTTGCTACTCACCATTTAGCATAGAGGCCAACCTCGCGTTTATAGCTCTGTGAGCAACGACTACTTAAGTTTCCACTTAACTTTAGTTTAAATTATTTGATTGTTCAGTTTACACCCAAGTGCGGTCATTACTTTCTGTATCTCTCCCGAGTTGGAAAGTGGCTGTACATAACTGTGGTTTAATAAAAGAAGATTTTAAATCCTTCTTACGTGTAGTTATTCTACCACTACTGCTTAAATTATATTTAAATAGTATTTGAGAGACAATTGCTCATTTCTGAGCTATAGAGATAGCTCACGAATATGTTCGCCAAGAGAATGCACCGAACACTCAGTCCTGACACTGGCGCCCAAAGAAAAATGAGAGAATGGCCTGAAAGGCAAGAAAACGAACCTGAGATACCTGCAGTATCTGTCTAGAACTTCCTCCTAGTCTAGAAGGATTTGGCTACATCGTACAAACCATGCGGGCAGCCATGAAGCCAGCGGCAAGCTTTGACGGCAAGACAGCTGTAATAAATTTCCTGGAAAAGCTAGACGCCCATTTCACATTATATCCACTTCAGGAATTTCAGAAAGTCGCTCTTGCCACCAGCGCTTTGAAGGGCCAAGCGCTGAATTGGTTCAAGTGTATTGGAAAGAATCTCTTGGGGGAACCAGGAAGCCCCACATACACTTATGAAAATTTTAAAATTCCTTGGTGAAAACATTTCCTATAGTACGAGATCGAGCCAGACTGGAGGCGGAACGTTTTAGCCGTTATCAAGAAAAGACAGAAGATTTGTCAAATTTTATCTTGAGAAAAATCCAAGTTTTCAAGCTTTTGTATGGAAGTAGCCCGGATCCTTAAATAATTAAAATTATACTTCCTAGGCTACTGCTCCAAGTTCAACATTTTATCGAGCTAAGAAAGCTAACGACTTTAGATAAATTATTCGAGCTCGCCGTACAATTTGAAAGTCGAAGAACGGCAGATAATGAACGACGTCGCCAATTTGAGAGAAGAAGTCAGTGGAATACGCCAAGACCACAGCAGAAGCAACAACAGAGTTACGGGAACAAGGCGAAGCAATGGCCGGAGAAAGATATGTCTCCTAAATCGAGCGGCGAACGACGAGATTTTAATCGAAAAACGGGCAAAGATGCAGAAGGCAACCAGAATAAGAAGAAGGATTTAAACTAAGATGGATTTCTTCAAGGAAGGTGAAGAAGTCCGAAGCCTCGCAAAGTCCTTGCACAATTAGTTTAAACAACGTGGTCGTAAAAATTAAAGTTTACCGAAGATTGAAGTCTTAATTAACAACATACCGGCGACGGCTGTTTTGGATACAGGAGCGCAAAGCAGCTATATCTCAGAAAGATTTTTCAAGAAGCACTTTAGCCGTTATAGAATTTTTAATGCAAGAGACGCGAATGTCATAGCGGCCCAAGGAGAGAAGTGTAGATGCTTAGGAAAAGTTTCAATTTTTGTGCGTGTCAACGACGAACAGGTAAAAATTTTATTTTATATTGTGCGAAACCTGCAAACATGCATTATTTTGGGTGTGAATTTTTTTAGATTGGCAGAAGCGAAAATATATTTTCAGGGAGGAAAATTAACAATATCCATGCATCCAGTGGAAAAGAAAAATGATAAGCTCCAGCTGGAGTTACAGCACTTACCGGCAGAAGAACAAAAAGACTGCAGGCATTGGTAACTGAGTTTTCAAATTTATTTAGCGATGTACCGGGTTTCAAGCAGGTAACGAATCACGCCATAGAAACAGGGGATGCCCAACCAGTAAGGCGAAAGCCTTACCGTTATGATAAGGTGAAAGAAGAAATAATTGAATACCATATTAAGGAAATGTTGAAAAATAAGATAATTATTCCGATTTCTAGCAATTATGCTAGCCCAGTAGTCTTATGCAAGAAAAATAATGATTATCCGATTACGCACCCGAAGCGGTGGCGTTTTGCTATCGATTACAGAAGACTAAACGCCGTCACAAAATATCCTGTATATCCTTTGCCGATAATCGAAGAGATAATTCGAAATATTACCTCTACAAAGTACACAGTCCAGTCACATTAATGTGACCATCTGTCAAAAGCCAGAATAACCACCTTTCGCAGAGCGGACTGCTGCGAGACGTGCAGGAAGAGAGTCACATAGGTCCCTGAAGGTGTTCTCTGGGATGTTGAGCCATACCGACTCTAATGCCGTGGGCAGCTGCGCTAGATTACGCGGTTGAGGATCCATGGCGCGAACAACTCGATCGAGATGGTACCACAGATGCTCGATTGGGTTTAAGTCAGGTGAGTTTGCTGGCCAGGGGAGGACGGTAAACTCATCCTGGTGCTCTTCGAACCACGCACGTACACTGGCAGCTGTATGGCACCTCGCATTGTCCTGCTGGAAGATGCCATCATCCTGAGGAAAAATAATGCGCATGTAGGGGTGAACATGGTCCGCAAGGACAGATGCGTACTTGTATTGATCCATTGTGCCTTCCACAATGATCAGTGAACCTAGAGAATGCCAGGAAAACATTCCCCAGACCATAATGCTCCCGCCTCCAGCTTGGACCGTTCCGGCAATGGTTGCAGGGTGGTTCCTTTCAGAGGTTTCACGCCTTATACGCCAACGTCCATCTGTCCGATGGAGCATAAAACGCGATTCATCCGAAAACGCAACCTGTCGCCACTCAGTGGACGTCCAGCTGCTGTACTGGCGTGCAAATTCTAGCCTTCGCCGTCGATGAACAGCAGTCAGCATAGGTGCACGAACCAGGCGTCTGCTTCGGAGGCCCAGACGCAGCAATGTTCGCTGAATAGTACTTTGGGAGACACTTTTGGTAGCCCCTTGGTTCATTTTGGTGGTCAGTTGCTCAACGGTAGCCCGTCTATCTGCCCGAACGCATCTCCGCAACCGTCGTTCGCCTCTGTCATCTATGGCCCGTGGTGCACCACATTTGCCACGTCGCTGATTTTGGACAGTCCCATTTTGCCATGCACGGTACACTTTTACCACGGCGGCACGCAAACAGTTCACAAACTCAGCCGTTTCGGAAATGCTTCCACCCTTGGCCCGAAAGCCAATGATCATGCCCTTTTGGAAGTCGGATAAATCGCTTCGTTTCTGCATTACGCCAACGATTGAAATGTTTTCCGAAGCCCTCACACACCCTTTATATACGCTCAACTGCACTGTGCTGCCACCTGCCTTCTGTGATTGGTTATTTAAATCTGACATGGAAAGTACGTGGTGGTCACATTAATGTGACTGGACTGTGTATATGTCTACATTAGAGCTTACGAGTGGCTATTTTCAGATTGGGGTAAAACCCAAAGACGTCCCTAAGACCGCTTTCATAACTAAGTCTGGCACGTACGCAATTCTTAGGATGCCTTTTGGTTTATCCGGCGCCGGCAACTTTCCAACGATCTATGAACATCGTCTTAAGACCGGTCCTTGATAAACGTACGTTCATATATTTGGACGATATTATGATTACGAGTAATAGTTTAGAACAACACTTACAAGATTTAGGAAAAGTGTTTTTATTGTTAAACGAAGCTCATTTGAAGATAAATGCGTCCAAATGTAAATTTGCCGCAAAAGAGTTACGTTATTTAGGGTTTAACATTTCTCAGAAAAAAATCGAAACGGATCAGTCAAAGATAATAGCTATTAAAAATTATCCTGTTCCTAAAACAGCGAAGAAATTATCGTCGTTTCTTGGTATGTGTTCATACTATCGGTTCTTCATTAAAGATTTTGCCAAAATAGGTGAGCCGGTGCTAAAATTGAAAAGAAAAAAATCTAGGTTTTCGTGGTCAGCAGAAGCCAACTTAGCGTTTCAAAAACTGAAAAAGGCATTGACTCAAGCCCCCGTCTTAAAATTTCCGGAGGGGGATAAAGGATTAGAAATTTCAGCGGACGCTTCAGATTTTTCGATTGGGGCAGTGCTTTCTCAAAATGGGCAACCCGTGACCTTTTTCAGTCGAACGTTAAATGAAACCCAGAGTAACTATTCGGTCACGGAAAGGGAAACTCTCGCAGTGTTATCAGCAGTGCACAAATTTCGTGTTTACTTTGGAAGTTTTCCAGTAACTATACACACCAACCACGCTGCGGTCTCCAGACTCTACACTGGAAAAAATTTATCACCCAGATTCATAAGGTGGGCACTTAAATGACAAGAATATAATCTAGTAATTAAACACACGCCGGGAAAGGAAAATGTTGTGGCAGATACCTTAAGCAGAATTAATTTGGATGAAAATGGAAATACGGTTAGAATAGCCATGCTGACATCCAAAGTATTAGATTCTCGTGAAACAGTAATAGCCGAACTCGGAAAAGATCCGGAGTTCAAAAATATATACAATTATTTAGCCGACCCTGAGTTTTTCAGTCATCAAGATATTGTGCCGATAAGAAATAGGGCCGCAAATTACGAAATAATTGATGGACTTTTATTTTATACGAAAACGACTAATGAAAACCACAAGTTTAGACTGGTTATCCCAGCTAGCATTAGATTGAATGTATTAGAGGAATTGCACGATTCGGCCATTTCTGGCCATTTGGGCATACGAAAAATTCTCCAAAGAGTTCGCGAGGCAGTTTTCTTTCCCGAACTGCAAAAGTTTACTAGGGCATATGTCCAGTCGTGCCCAACATACCAATTATACTAATAATTGAAACATACCAATTATACTAATAATTAATAGTTATACTAATTTCCGCCCGGCCGGGTTCCTAAATAGTGTTAAATCAGAATTCCCAAATCAAATAATAGGCATCGATTTACTGGGACCTTATCCTAGAAGTAAAGTTAACAAAAGCCGATATCTTTTAGTTATAGTGGACCATTTTAGCAAATGGTTAAGCCCCGTTCACACCAACGCGGTCACGCGTTCGGGCGTAAAGCGTTGACCAATCAGAAGCGAGCTCAGAGGCGGCATTTTCCGGACGAACGGAGAACGCGTGAGTTGACTTAACTTCAACTTTTCGACTCTTCACGCGTGAGTTTCAAGCATCTCGTTTCAAACGTCCAGTTTATACCACGGTTTTTAAATGTCTGCACTTCCAAAAATTCTTCGTGATGGAAAAAAGTGTCAAATGGACTTATCTTAATAAAAATTTCAGATAACAATAAAAAAATGCACATGCTAATAGAATAAAAAACTTTATAAATTATTCAAAGGAAAATTCTCAAGTTAGCAGTAATAAACTTTAATAACGAACCATAAATTATACATGGGTGATAATTTTTGCAGAATAATCTAATGCAATAGATTGTTGCATGAAAATAGTGATGGATTTCGAAATTCCAGATTTTGAATTTTTCCTAAAATATAACTACATCAATGTAAAGTTGCTCTTGTTGCCTAGTGGATAAAACGTTGGCTTCTTGAGTTAAAGATTTTGTATTCAAGTGTCACCAGGAGTGGTGTTGTAATGCAGTTGGTATTTTAAAACAAATATTTACAGAAAATATTATCACTAGTTTCAGAGTAGGCTAGATACTTCTTCAGTTTCCTGAACGTGAAGTGTAAAAACCACGCTTACCCACAAGGTACCTTAGCGCGGAGCTAACGCGCTCAAGTAGAACATACAGCGGGTATTAAGGAATTGTGTTGCGGGTTCGGGCCTTGCTTTTCATACCTTTGATGATACGAACACAATATTTTTTTAAATACCTACCAGGACTTCTTTTGGGGGGGACACAAGAAGCTTGCATTTATCTTTTCATTTAATTTAATTTTATTCATCATTCATATAAATCCAATTTTCGCTTGGCATTGTGTGCATTATCTTTCTTTTGACAACGAGCAATTCATAAAATGATCTGATTCTATTTCGGCTGACACGAGACTAGCAAAAGCGATACTGGTATTAGTATAAAGTTGCTGTTTCACCTAATAGGAAATTTAGTGAGCTCTGAATTTTAAACGAGCGGTGACAAGTAAACTATTTGTTTAAAAAAATTAAGAAAACTGTTATTTATACAAAAAAGAAAACTCGCTAGTATGTAGCTGATTTTGTGTAATACTGCTATGCATTTTAATCGCTTCAGTGTTTGTTTTTCTTAATATGCATGACCACTTTTCGAACAATTTATATATGAACTTAACCAAAGGTCTAATCTTGATGGTAATTTTTCATTAATTTAAAGAACTTTTGCATGAGCATTAAAAAATTTGCTAATTGTGAAATTCAATTTTTAACGCAGAAAAAGAAGTTTATATAAAATGAAGTTAGTTCAACGAATTTTAGATAAAAGTGACCTTATAAAATAAGTCTTTAGATACTGGCTGTTCATTAATACATGAATGAATTGAAGTATTGAATGACTAATTGAAGTAATTACTGTTACATTTAAGGTAAAAAATGGGCACATAAGGCAGAAACTAAAACATTTTTTAAAAAAATTGCTGTTGTTTATTAAAAATAGCTGCTTTTTTTAAATGTGATATTTAATTTAATAATGCTGTAAATCCTACATATATTTAAACAAAATATACTTTTTTATTGCATTATTTCAACCAATTAAGGGAAATTCATTTAAAGAAACATTTAAGGTAAGTTCATACATCATGCAAAAACATGTATGGTATTCCAACCATGAAACATTTACTCTTCAAAATAGAATAATGAAATTAGGATTTTTTTAGTTATCATTCAACAAAACTCATAAATAAATTAAATTAGATATATACAGCGTTATATATATACAACGATCCTTTTCTAAGATATCATATTCCTGTCTTCCTAACGATTCCTTTCTGCGATATACTGACAAAAATTGGTGTTCTGCTTTTGAATAAATGAGGCAAGAAATTCGTCGAGGTGTCATGCGAAAGTAATTAAAAGAAATTTCGTTTTGTTCAAGCGCATTTCTTAAATTAAATTCTATGCATCTCCTTGCTACAGTCATCTCTCACATATTAATATAAACAACTGCATTCTGTTCTCTTAGACAAAGTAAAATAAGTTTTAATCGAGAAGAAATCAAATCCATTTTATTTTAAAAATGCAATCGTAAAAAGTCAAAATACCACACAAAATTTTCACGTTTTCCCCAAGTTTCCGATACGAAGAGTCATCTAGTGCGACCATATGACAACGCTTAAAGCGAAAGTTGCCACGCTGGTGTGAACTGACGTACGCGGAAAGCGTTTTTTTTCGCGTTGCCGCTTTGCGCCCCAACGGACTAGTGTGAACGCAGCTTTAGAGCTGATTCCGTTAAAACGCGCGTCTGCAAAAATTGTAGTAGATTCAATTTTAAATAAGTATATTTTAAAATACGGGGCTCCCCTAAAAGTTATTTCCGACAATGGTCCCCAATTTTTTAGTAATATTTTTGAGGAAATGTGTGCAAAACTGGGCATACGTCACCTAAAGACGGTCCCGTATCGTCCGCACTCAAACATAGCGTAACGGGTTAATAGAAACGTAGTAAAAATCATTCGAAGTTATATTAAGAATTATCACTCTACCTGATATAGCCATATAAATGAATTTGCATTTGCTCTTAGAACTGCCAAACATGACAACGCAAAAAACACCCGCGGAACTGTTTCTTTGAAGAAAGATTTTGACACCGTTAGACAAACTTTTCTTTGTACAGGAAAGGGCAGAAGAATTTAAAATCAATGACATTGAGAAGTTGATACGGGAAGCGAGAGGAAACTCAGAAATAGCCCAGAGGAAACAACAATACTATTACGATGAAAAGAGAAGGGCGGTGAAGTATAAAGTTGGAGATGAGGTGGTAAAAGTCTAACACGCTTTATCAAATGCCCCAGAAGAAAAGGTGAGGAAATTTTTTCCGCGTTCTGAAGGCCCTTTCCTTATCGAGAAAATCACCCAAACCGTCGTAGTATTAAGGAAAGAAAACGGCGAGAAAATTACTGCCAATGTGGATCAGCTGAAAACCTACTATAACCGTAATAAAATGGAAATGTTTAAAGATTTTTTCCAGGATCCGGGGAGACGCACTTCCATGGAAGATGTACCTCAGCGGCAACAACAGGAACCAGCAACAATTGCAACGAAAGGCCAGAAACAGAAAGCCCCCCTTCAACAAAGTAGAAGAAACAAGAAACGGAAAATCACCAGAGGAGGAGGATTCAAAAGAAAGAACTCGGATAATATAAGTTCAACAATTAACAAAAGACCAAAGCACAATGGACAAGGCCAGCCCAAAGTAGCCAAGAGGACAGTCGAAACATCGGAAAGGAGCCTGAGAAGCAAGCAGCCCCGGTTGCAGTCTGAGGACCAACGTCCAGAATACAGCAGGAGCCCGGAGCAGCGACGAACGAGGGCCCAGGAGCAGAGGACCCAGCCGAAGAAACGTCGAGCAGCTCAACTTACTCATCAGCGCAAGTATCCCAGAATGGAAAGAAGGATCCCTAAAAGGAAGGCGGAGGAACAACAAGAGGGCAACGGTCAGCGACCAAAGTCAAGGAGACTGGCCCAAGCTACAATCTATCCAACTTTCAAGGACTGGGCCAAGAAAAGAATAGCTACAAGAAGAATGTATACATGAATACAACAAGATAAGTAGTATTTCTTATTCCAACGTTTAGTTAATTTTCGTGTGTTACTGCAAGTTGCAGGGTCTCTTTTTACCTCAAGCGAGGTTGATTTTTACGCCAAGTGTGCGAGAAATGATTACTTATCTTGAAAGATGTTTCTGTTTAAAATTGTAATTCTGCAAAGATTTAAAATTAATTCGTAATTTATATTGCTATTAAAACCTACAGTGCATGCAGAAGTTGAAAAAGATGATTCCATAATGAAAATACTGTTACGGATTTTGTGCTTAGTTTGCTATTTTTTGTAGAATTGTAATTAAATTGTTTTATTTCCTCGTTCAATGTTGCGAGTTTTAAGAGTAAGCTACGCCGAAAAAGTAAAAATACAGGACCACGCGCATTTAACATTTAATAAGTAGATATCTCGTAATTGTACTCTTTTGCTTTAAGAAACATCGAGTAAATACCAAAATGCTCTCGTGCATGATTATAAAGCTTATAAAAGCGGGATTAAAACATCTCAGCTGAGTTGTTTTAAGCGAACTGTAATTGTTTACTTGGTGATGTTATTGACTGTAGCGAATACGGGGTGAGATCGGATTAGCTTTCTCTGTACTTTGAATTTGAGTTCCGTATATATTTTAGTAGTTTAAAATATAACTGCTGTGAGATATTGCGATATTGTACGAATATCTCTGAGGAAATTTTAGCATTTTGTTTAATTTCTTGGGATAAGAAAAAATTTTATTAACTTTTTATTGAATTGTGCCTTTAATCCTTTAACAACCCCTACGCACGCAACACTACTAATAGTTTTCTTACAGGCGATTATCCCGTTGCATTTCAGCATCCTATTATGCAAAATGGTGAACTATTTCGGATATACTGAGATTTAAGGTAATTTTGATTTCCTTTGTCTATGTAACTGGAATTATTATGAGCAATTACTTTCATAATTACTAATTATAATTACCTGTTGCGAATGCAATTACAGTCAAAATTACATTGTAATTTTAATTAGATTATATAATTGTACTTAATATTGTAATTAGATTTCACAGTTATTATATAATTAGATTATATAATTATTTTGTAATTATAATTACAATATACTCGAAATTACATTGTAATTAAATTTCACAATTATAATGTAATTATAATTGCAATTTATTTGCAATTACACTGTAATTACATGCAAATATGACATTTTTTTAATGCCAACTCCACGATGTTAAAATGCTTTACATTACAATGTAATTGCGATTACATGCTCCAGTTACAATTCCATTTTGTTTAACTATGTCTGGTGCCTGCCCATTTCTACTTGTACCTGACCGTGCAGATATTTTTTGTCCTGCACACAAGCCAAGTTCCTTACTCAGAGTACATGATGTGATGGTATGAGCCTGCAAGGTCTAGAGGACAACATGTCTGTCTTCTTGGGGCTTAGTGCCGCAGGGAATCTGAGAGCTGACCCATCGATTCCATATTTTTCTGACAGTCATGCTATCCGGGCCAAGACAAGCAGAAATGTCGCGGAACGATAAACTGGAGTCCCGATAGATTACAATCCTATCGTGGTTACCTGCTTTATGAGCATATAATGGAATACTAATATATCCCAGAATGTTGTACTTAACATGCAAATTTGACATTATTTGAATGCCGACTCCATGGTATTGCAATTTTAATGGCCAGCAATATATTATTGATCATATGTGATTAAAAATAAAACAATAAGCAATGGCAGTTTCAAATCAAAATTACTAAAGGGATATTTAAGGAAATTAAATGTTACCTTTCCATACTATGTCATTTTTATACTCGATTATATTGTTCCTTGAAAAATTTTTTAAATTCTTTTAGAACTTGTACATGGTTTCTCTAGCATTTCATTTTTAATAATATTTTTTTTTACCAACAGCGGGCCCTCAACCGATTTCGGCTTGACCACTACTAAGGCCAGAAGTGATCGCCACTTTATTATGAAGGCACCTAATAAGTAGGCCACCTTTGCCTCCTCTGATCTGCCTTGGCCAACTTCACTATTCCGCTTTAGATAATCTTTTGTCAGAAGCCTGCTCAGTGGTGCTATATGCTATATATGAAAGGACGAAAAGTTACAACCATGTCTTCTCCGGGATTCGAAACCGGGCCCTTTGATATCGCAGTCAGCTCCCCTAACTACTATACCATCTGGACGGCTTTTTAATAATATATGAACAACTTTATTATCATAGCTGAAATTATTTTAGCTAACTTTTCAGTGTATTTAACTAAAACTATGTACCTCATAAATTTTTTACATATTTTATTAAAACATTTGCCTTTTTTAAGCATTCTATATGTTTTATTTTTATTCTTGTTTAATGATTGAAGTTTCCCGTAGTATTTCGAATTGGAGATACTATTCCGCGTTAAATAATGATAACGCCAAGTCATGTTCTGCTTGACAAGTATTTAAGTTAATAATAATTCTCTCACTTGTACCTATACACGTGTATCAGAAGAAGAAAGTTGGAAAACTCCTTTATCCCTCCCCCAGACTATAAAACTCGGAGTTCGTCATTGACTGTAGGAAATTCAACAGCATATCTAAATATCCAGTTTACCTCTAAATAATTGTTGAAGAGATAATTAGGCAAATTCAGTAAAATAACCACTACTTTGGATTTAAATTCAGTAGAATAACCACTTTGGATTTAAACTCTGAATATTTCGAGATAGGGCTGAAGACGTGTCCATATCATATCTATAATATGCACGCGAGAGAGTGGTGTAGCACCAGACTGCCTGTGTCAAAGGACCCTAGCCCTAATCGAACAAATAAGTTAATTCCATTTGCGATATACAAATAACTGAAATGGAGATATAAATATGTACCTGTTTGCATAGCTTTTATTATTATTACTATTATTATTATTTTAAGATAAAATGGTAACAGTCAGGTTCCTAATAAGAATAAAATGAAGTTTACAAAGATTCGACAAAAAGTGAAAATGTCAGTTGGGAAAACAAGAAAAACTTATCGAGATGACGGTAACATCTGTCAGAGAAAGAAAGTAATAAATATATACGCAATATATGAACAAGTGTGAGACCCTCGGTGTGCAAATATTAGAAAAATAACCTTACATAAAATCATAGAGGAGAGCACATACATATGTGACAAGTAGCAATGCAAACAAATACACAGTACACTAAACTTTAGTCAGTAATATTACTAAGCATGGCCAGAGACCTGGATCATTGACATTAGTATCATATACTTTAATAACAGAGTTTTTAATCAATTTTTGAGCACTGTAGAATCTTCTAGAAAAACTAAAAGGTTCTTAGTAACTCAATATTAGTTGGGTGTGAGGTTTATAATTCTTCACATACAATACAAGTATGCACAGTACTATACATTGTAGAGTTCTACTCTCTAACTCTTGTGTGAAATCTGGAAAATAGTGACTGCACAGAAGAGTTAAAGAGTGTAATAAAGGGTTAAAACTACCTTTTATTACACTCTTTAACTTATTTACAATGCGTCAAATCGACGCTAACATACTACGCCTCTGCTTGGGCGGTAACTAAAACAGTAGAATCAAAACTCAAGAATTCAAGATATTAACAAGTAGTAGAATTAAACTAGAGGGCTTATGCAATCCTGTATCCTACAGCTCGTAGACAGCAAGATAATAGCTGTTAAGCCACGTCTAACCACCAATAAATGCTAAGTTGAAGCTTTTACAAATACACACAGAGTTTTCCCAAACTCTCTAACTTTAAGACACAATAACACGCCGAACGAAACTAATTCAGAAGTCAAAACAACAAAAATCAGCGTAATATTCTCAATATTTTCACAGGACTAGTTTCGATGGTTTTTACCGAACCATCATCCTCAGCTGCGAAACCGTAAATGAATGTCTCTTACTTTACCTACTAGAACTCCATATTTAAACCTTTTTCTCCCACTGGTAGAATTTGCATTCCTTACGCGTTACCAAATTTAAATATTCTGGAACTGACAATTAGGGGAATGAAGGTTTATAGTAAAGAGCTTCAAAATAAATTTTTTAACTGGTAATTAAAAATAAATATAAACCCCTACATTTGTCCATGCCAGAATTTAACAGACTTGGATAAAGGTCCTTGAAGACCTGTTACAAACTGATAAATTCTACAACTAACAATACCTGAGCCCTGTTTACATTCAAATTTAAAATTTTAAATTATAACAGAAAGATATCTTTACATGATAGTTCTGCTGCGCATCCTTCATCATCTTTCAGGTTTCATTCAGTCATCTGGAAGGAATACGTATGAATACATATTTCTAAATAACACTTTAAATTCACAATACAATCTTTTATTAAGTTTCTAACCTTTTTGCATTTGGCGTAGCTTTCTCAGCTTTTCCGAACATTTCGGTGTTTCATGCCACAATTTTTCAATTACATTCATGCTTAAATTTTAAACTTTAATTCCCTTTTGGCTCTCCACAATGTGTGGTGAAAACGCAAGTGTAATGTGTTACAGTGAATCAACATTCCACCTAAACGCATATCGACTTGTTAGCACATAACAACCTTCTGGAAGCTGTGTGGTGCTATAACTTTCTCTCGCGTTTGTTTACTAGCGACGAAGTGCGTACGTGTGAAGTACCTTGGAGGTGTGATATATCGTCCTTACTGTATCTTTTATGTAAATTCTTGCTATTTATCAATATTGTACAGCTCAATAATTGTAACTAAGTTCCGTAAACCCAAAAGGGGTATTTTGTTTTCGTCTATTCGAAATTTGCAATGCTTTCATAATGGAATGGAGCAGTGAAACTGCGCAAGGGCCAGAGCAATTGTTCAGTCCGCCCTTGTCGCCAGAATTTCTTCTAAAAGCATGCCATGAAAGAGGTATAAAAAATTACGTAATTTTTATAAGAGGCATAGAAAAGAGTTGGAATGTGAATAACCCAAAAAGATTGAAAACTGAAATTGAGAGAAAAGTCCCGTTGATGAAACGGGTTAGATTTTGTTAAGCGTATAAGAGATTGTAGACTTCTTATTTGCACCTCGTCAACTGAATGCGCTTGGCAAGTACAGAGCTCAACAGAGTTGTCAAACTACGGCGCTCGCAATGAACGATTTAACAAGTAAATTTCTTCTATCAGATATACCGGTGGAAGTCGAATTATTTGAGTTAGCCAAAGAACATAGCTATAATAATGATATAGATGTAATAAGGTTACAGAGATTTATGAAAAAAGGGTCCGACAAAAACAAAAGGCCCTCTGAGAGAGTGTTGGTCACAAATGTCGATCACAATTGTTGCTTCCCACGCGGCAATAAAAGTTATGTTGCACTGCCCACTGTTTCTGCGCAACTTCAGTCAGTTTGAATTCGGACTCTTGGTGAAGCATACATGCTTTTGATCCCGTATGGTCGGGAATTCATTTCGATTTCGATTTTAGATATACAGTCCAAAAATAAAATTGTTTGTTGTTGTTGTAAAGTTGTCTTTAGTTTACAGTCGAACCAGCGCACCTCAAAACATTTTGGTCCGTCGAGCCGGAGTTAATTAGAATAAAAAAAATGGCTAATGAAGACGTTACTACGTTGAACAGAAAACGTGGCGGTATTAAAGCGCAAATAACCAAATTAAATTCATCTATTAGTGGAAAACAAGATGATTTTGGCTTCGAACAAATAGAAGTATTTCAAGAAAAAGTGCTCAAGTTAAACAAACAAATTGATGAACTTCGCTTCGATTATTACAAAGTGTGCAAAGATGAAGAAATATCAGACATCGAAGCTACTTTTGAAGAAATCGAGACGGATATTACCAATGTTGAGGTAAGCCTAAAATGTCTTCATAATTCATTATGTAGTAAGAATAATAGTAACTATGCAAATAATAGTGTCCTAGAAACAAGAAGTAATTCATTGAATTATAAATCGCCTGAAATAACATTGCCTAAATTTTCTGGTAATTTCAAAGATTGGAATTTATTTAAAAACCAATTTGTAGCTTTAATTTCATCTAATAAACAATTAACAGATTCTCAGAAGCTGTTTTATTTACAATCTTGTTTGACTGGTAATGCGAAGCAGATGCAGACGATAGATGATACATTTTCTTCCTTATTTAAGGCACTTGAAGAAAGATATGATAATAAAAGACTGGTTGTAAATTCTCATATCAATGAATTACTTTCTACTGAAAAAATAGTTTACGAAAATCCTAAAGATTTACGCTCATTAATTGATAAAGTTCGGAAACATTTAAGAGCATTAAAAGTTTTGGAATTAAATATGGATAAATTAAGCGAAGCTTTGTTGATTAATATTATTCTCAATAAAATAGATAAAGAGTCACGTAAGCAATTTGAAATGTCATTAACTAGTAATGATTTATGGGAATGGGAATCTTTCATGACCTCTCTTCAAAAGCGATGCCAGATGTTAGAAAATATGCAAAGCAAAACTGTAGTTGCAAAACCAAAACAAAACATTCCTCAGAATAAAGTTCGATCGTTAGTGACAAAAACGATTAATAATAAATTTATGTGTCCGGTTTGCAAAGAAAATCATCCAATTTTTAAATGTGAAACATTTCTAGCATTAAAACCAATGGAACGATACGAAATGATTAAAAAGCTTTCTTTGTGCATTAATTGTTTACACTCAAATCATAAAGTAGTTTCCTGTCAGTCTAGACACTTGTGCTCGGTGTGCAAATCGAAACATAATTCCCTTCTTCATCGGAATGAAACTGCCATGTCGTCTTCAACAAGTGAGCTAAAGCAAAGTGGAGCCATACCCTCCCCAGAAAACCGCAAAACCGAAGTTGTTTTGTATAGCAATGATGAATCAACAAAAAAAGCATTATCCGCGTGTCTTTTTTCGAAAAATAAAACGGTTCTCCTTTCAACGGCGGTTGTTTGGGTTAGAAATATTTATGGCCAATTCATTAAAGCAAGAGCTCTTCTTGATTCCGGATCGCAGTCAAATTTTGCTACTAATGAATTTTGTGAGCGTGCCAATTTAAAAAAGGAAAGAATTAATATTCCTGTTTCTAGTTTAGATGGGCAAGTTTCAAACATTAAATCTTGTACTTTTGCTTCTATTTTTAATGGAAATCAGTCGTTCTCAGCTTCATTAAAGATTTTAGTTGTAAATAAAATCACAGATTTAGTACCTTCTACAAAATTAAATGTTCAAAATATAGACATTCCTGATATATCAAGTTTGGCTGATCCAGAATTTGTAACTCCATCTAGCATAGATATGCTTTTAGGAGCAGAAATATTTTATGACATTTTTATTAATGGGCAATTTAAATCTTCTACGAAATCGCTCGTTTTTAGAAATTCTGTGTTTGTTTACATAGCTACTGGCTCTCTGAAAACATCCCTTGAAAATTGTCAGAATTATTGTGGGCTTCTCGGTAATTTTGATAATGCTGATAGATTGTTGGAAAATTTTTGGTTAGTGGAAAGTATTGGTGAAGAAAAGCCAATTCTTAGTCAAGAAGAAGAGTTCCATGAACAACATTTCAAAGACACTCACAGACGAAATGAAGATGGTAGATTTGTCGCAAAAATGCCTATGAAAGACGAACATTTAGGAAATTCAAAGCACTTAGCCAATATTAGACTCAATCAATTAGTTAAGCGTCTTAGCAAAAACGCTACATTGCAACATTTAATATCAAGATTTCATAACAGAATATGAAAATTTGCGCCATATGGAAACGGTCGATGATGATTCAAAACCGAAACTTGAATATTACCTCCCCCATCATGGAGTCTACAGACAGGGAGATCAAGTACAAAATTAAGAGTTGTGTTCAATGCTAGTGCCCCAAGCTCAAACGGGTTAAGTCTGAATGATTTACTTTTAGCGGGAGCAGTCCAAGAAGATACTTTTGACATTCTTGTGAGATTTAGAAAACATCAAGTTGCAGTTATTGTGGATATACAAAAAATGTACCGCCAAATTTTGGTTGATGAATCCCAAAGAGACTTACTTCGAATCTTATGGAAGAGAAACATTAGTGACATTCCTGTGACATATAGACTCAAAACGGTGACTTATGGTACTAAACGTGCTCCATTTTTAGCCATTAGATGCATAAAGCAAGTTGCATATGACGAAATGCATAAATATCCTGAAGCTGCTAAAGCTGTCTTGTCAGACTGTTATGTTGATGATGTCATCTCTGGTTCATCAAACTCAGCACAGGAATTGAAAAATCAGCTTATACAGCTTTTCCATAGTTGTGGAATGACTTTGCATAAGTGGAACTCTAATTCTCCTGAACTGTTGGATAACCGTTCTGCAAGCTCTGAGCTTTCATTCTCCTCCAAAAATGATAATGTGGTTAAAGCTTTAGGTATTACATGGAATTCTCAGATGGATGAATTCAGCTTTAAAGTCTCAATCAAGGAAAAATCATCATATACCAAAAGAGACATTTTATCGACAATTGCCAGACTTTATGATCCCTTAGGATTGATTGGCCCAGTAGTCACCAAAGCGAAGATATTTCTCCAGAAATTATGGGTTCAAAAACTGAGTTGGGATGAACCACTGTTTGCAACTATTGCTCACGAATGGCAACAAATAGTTTCAAATTTAAAGTCTGTGGAAAACATAAAAATTAATCGTTGCATCCTCTCGAATCATCCAAGCAAGATTTCACTCATTGGATATGCAGATGCTTCGGAAGCCGCTTATGGTGCAGTTGTCTATTTGAATTGTGTCGATGAAGATCACAGCTCGTCATCTCATCTACTGGCTAGCAAATCTCGTGTGGCTCCATTGAAAACCTTATCTATTCCAAGACTGGAACTTTGTGCATGCTTGTTATTGGCTCATCTGATCTCGAAAGTTAGCAAATCATTAAAGATGCATGTAGATGACATCATTCTGTGCACTGATTCAACGATAGCACTGTCATGGTTGAAGACTTCTCCTCATCTTTTGAAGACCTTTGTTCCAAATAGAGTCTCCAAAATCCAAAGACTAGTAGAGCCTCGACACTGGAAGCACGTATCTTCAGCAAACAATCCGGCAGATCTAATTTCCCGTGGTGCTTATCCTCATGAACTTGTGACATCTTTCTTGTGGTGGAATGGTCCTGAACAGATAAAACATAGTGATGCTTCTTTTTTTGAACTTGACAAGATTCTCATAGATTCTCCTGCCTATCAGGATGAACTTAAAAAACCTTTAGACATTAATTTAAACTGCAATTTAAACTTGTTTTGGAACACCTTTTTTGAATCAACAAATAATTATGTTAAACTAATTAGAATCTTAAGTCTTATTTTCAGATTTCTGTCCAATCTGAAAGGTCCAGTGAAGCAAACAGGTCCCATTAATAGCACTGAATTTCAATGTGCGGAAATTCACTTTAAAAATGGTTCAGATAATTGAGTTTTCAGAGGAAATTAAATCACTTCAAGATCAGAGAGTAATCAAGAGTCAGGTAAAAACTTTAAATCCAGTTTTAGATGGAAAAAGTATATTACGCGTGGGCGGTCGCTTAACTCATGCCGCAATTAATTATGATTCTAAACATCAAATTTTATTGCCAAAAAATCATCAGCCTACTAAGCTAATACGAGGGTTGGAACTTTAATAGTGGCAACTATTTATTTACAAGGAATACAAAAGTGATTCATGTCACCATGTTTTACAGTCCTTCAATATAGTCGCCAGCATTGTATACAACCCGTTTCCAACGATGTGGAAGTCGCAGAATATCTGTAGCAGCGCCTGATTTGTTGATAGTTTGCATGGACCGGTCTACTGCCGCAAGAATCTTAGGAACAGTTTGGAAGCGAGTGCCACGAAGTGGTTCCTTCATCTTAGGAATTAAGTCATAGTCACAAGGGCTTAGATTTGGGGAGTATGGTGGATGGTAAAGCACTTCCCAGCCCCATCGCTTGAACAAATCAGTCACAG